>JAEQBH010000800.1:0-256317 GCA_016808115.1 Tetrastigma voinierianum
GTTCATGGAGTCAATGGTGGAGTGACATGGTGTGGCATTTACTTCTTGAGAAACCATGAAGCATCGTGACTTGATCGTGGAGAAGCGACATATGCTTCCAGCGATTGAGGCGGTATTAAGGGATTCATCAGCGGAATAATCTCATGGACTTGATTAAAGTTGATTTTGGTACCTAACATCAAAGCGGTAGAAACATTTGAGAGCTATGTGTCCCATTCTTCCTGATTGATGAAGTTGTTGAAGGAATTTTAGCCTCTTGCCACGGGAAGGAAATCGACCTCTACACCGGCGGAAAAGCGGCCTCCTGCCAGGCGCACCGAAAGATTATCTTTGAACAAAGTGACAGAAGAGGCGGATAGATCAGCGGGTTCTTTGCGACCTTTGAGGCTCGAGCCTCATCTCATGTGTTTGAAGGATATATTGGACTTCTTGAAGAGTGATTGAAGTTCATGTGATGTCAAATTCACAATTGCAACTGGAAATTATGATGGGTCCTCCCGAGGATCGCCAGGATTGAGTTATATCATCTTAGTAATTTCTTTGACCAGCGACATGGTGGCATTACTGGGTTCATCTTGAAGATATAATCCTCGATGAGGCTATTGCCCTTCTTGCTCGTAGTCTGAGGGCGTAGCCCGAAGGCTCGAGCCTTGGACTTATGAAGAATGTTTGTTTCTAGAAACGATCCACCTCTGTGGAGGGGTGAGTGTAGAACCTTGTGACATGCATTGGGAGTTGAGGAAAGCAGCGGCTGATGCAGTGATCAGTCTTATCAGGGAGGCGTAAAATTTGGATTGATCAGGAGAAAGAAGATGATCGGCGTCAACCAAAATGTGATGTACTCCTCTGGTTTTGAGTTTTGTATTGAGAAGAAAGACTGAGATCGTGAGCTCTAAATGTTGGAAGTATGTATGACTTCGAACAAGTAATTGATGCGATCCGATTTGATTGGGACGAGGAGGTAGAGCGGATGGCATCTGTATTTGTAGTGGTAGACAGGTGGAGAAGTAGTCACGGAAGGGGAGGGAGGAGCGGTCGCCATGGATAATATTAGACGTGCTACGATACCATGTTGAGGTCGAGCATAGGGCATGGAAGAGAGATGAAACCGGATCTTGGCTTACGGAATTTTCATTAAAACAACAAGGAGAAACAAAATCATTTTATATTGGAATCGGTCGGTTCTGAGGAAAGTTTGGTGCTTTGGGAGGTGTCATAAGTGCGAGTAGGGTGTGACATGTGAGGAGGCGTGACTTGAGGTGAGGCATGCATTGTGTGACAGAGGTGCATAGACATGATATTCTCGAAGCACCGCCAGGCTTAACCACTGATGGAAGTGCCCGCAACATAGTAATACGAGACCGAGAGGCGTGTCTTGGCGACCTTGTCACGTAGCTAGCGTACCCATGAAGCTTAGCATGGGTGCACACATGATGACCAGGAACCTGACAATGCGAAATCTTTAAAATGAAGTTACTTGAAATAAGTGCATTAAAGTCTTTTTGAAGTCATCATGTCTTCCCATGGTGATTTTATACCTAGTTAATGTTGGATTGTGAAATTTAGGCCAGTAATGAAGTGCGTCGACTCTTAGGTTGAGTTATTGAGTTAATCAGCTAGAGAGTTAAGAGACCCAGCGAGAAGGAATCGTTACGAGGGGCTTAATCCGACAAGGAAAATGCAATATCTTGTCTCATACATTAACAATGGCAGAGATTGAAGCCAAACTGTCTACCAGCACCTTGGTAGATTCTCACCTTTTTTTATTTGTTTGCATTTTATCTTTATAATCCATTGCTTGCGACCCGAGATGTGAAGAGATTTTCTAACCTCTTCCGGACATCAAATAAGGTATTTGCTCCAACCATGTGTGGGAATATCCTCACTTACCCAGGCCCAAGCGATCCTATTGTTGAAGAAGCATTAGAACCATGATGATTATGACGAGATATTAATTGTTGACGTTATATGAAAGTTGTTTCTCCCAATTCACAGTTAGGAAATTGTGAAGTCTAAGTGATCCTTATTGTGCATCGCTTGGGATGCCATGAGTTAATGGCTTAGGTCAGTTGTGGATTAGGCTATACATTAGCCTACCCAGTGTTGAAAGGGTGGCCTTAGAAAATTTTATTTTTATTTTTTTCTTTTATGAGTGGTTAAAGTTTGCCTGTTATATGTATTTAAACTTTATATATTTTTCGTTTTTATTTACTCTTGAAAAGAGTGTGATCCCTTGATTGAGAGGTTATTATTTAAAGCTATTTTATACCACTTCTCATTCACTTTTGTTAGTGTTATGACCAGTCTGAAAATAGTAATGAAATCACAAAACAAAGAAAAACATCATATTACATGGAAACCCTTATAAGAAAAATCACGGGTTGAGAAAAAGTTTTACTATGAATATAAGAGAAATGACATCTGGTAGATCTAAAGAATAAACCATAATGGCCGGGCCCTTGACTGCCACACTAGTCCACATTTTCTTAGCACTATTTTCCCATAAAAGTCGTACCATGGTCTTTGGGTGGTTTATAACTAAAAATCAAATTCAAGTCCTGAGGACTATATTCAGCCCGATTATTGGATTATTGAATGTTGATGCACACCATAAGCATTATAATAATCATTAAACCATATTACAATGTTATATTTTATAATTTGTTGCTCGATATCTTTGTGTAATTTGGTTAATTACGGGATGATTGAAGGTTTAAGAAATTAAGTTCCTAAGTAATAGAAAACGTTCTTGATGTTTCCACGGAAACAAGAAAAGTTAGAAAATTCCAATGGTGTTTGCTTACAAAGAAAATAATTGAGTCTGAAGAAGATGCTAAAAATTGTCACCAGATACGTCGAAGCTGTGGTGTCTTTAGTGCTCCCGACAATTAGCTTTCATACCCGTCATATAAAAGTTGTGGAGGAAGAAAATGAGAGGGAGAGAGAAACTTCTACATGGAACACCATATTATTATTGTTTATTTTACAAGGAGAGAGAAAGAGAGGCTTCTTTCTCTCTAAAGACAACAACGATATATCAGGAGGAGGAGGAGGAAGTGTGCGGCCCCTTTGTAGCAGCAAAATGAACAATTTACACACACAAAGCGATTAATGCGCGTCGCAGTTGAGCAAACAAACAAAACCCTAGTTAGTAGTACCATGCATTGCCTTTCATCCCCAGCCATCCTCGACAAACAACGCACTTCTTAAAGTCATCCCCTTCAAGCGGTGCCCGAAATAGCAAAGCACTGACAATGCGGCACACGGGTTGGTTATTTTCTTAATTTCATTTCGATTTGAGGATTACGGTATCCATATCTTTGAAACCTTATTTTCTTGATTTGGTCTTGTATTTTCTTAGATGCAGCCGTGCTATTTTATCAATTTGATCCTTGGTCGGGCAAGAACTTTCTTGATTGGTGATTTCCCGAGTTTTAATTTCTTTGAGAGTAGATTCATCAACATCTGAGACGAGAAGAGTATCGGTTGTATGATATCCTCTGCCTTGATTTCTTTTCCTCCCCAACATTAAGCGAGAATAAGTTAATCCCGATTCGGTGATTATTTCCCCATTGCATCGACATCTCCCCCGAACCTCGAAGACTGAAACGCTGGCCAGTGACCTCTTTATCGATAACTACTAATCGGTAATCTTGATGGTTCGATACATTGAAGCTACCAGCGGCTGCTAGTGGGGCTTACTCATTTCCTAAACACGCAACAATAGTCAACCAAAGAAAAGATTGAATTGTATTAGCGATAATTAATGGATGAAATTAGCGTTGTGCTCTGCGAATCGAAACACTTATTTATAGTGCAGCGCATCTTGGGAGTAGTCGACTTTTCACACCTGATTTTGGCCAGGCGTGTGATTTAAACGGCCCTTATACAATATTTACATGCATCGACATGTGAAACGCGAGGAAAGATTTTGAAAGACGTTTTCGTTTGACATCTTATATTTGATCTTGTGGATTATTTGCCCAGTATCTTGAATAAGCCGGCTTTTAGGTTCCGACTACTTTACGAAGCGGGTTAAGATGGACGCATAAGCAATTGGCGTCCATAAAAAGTGAAAAAATTAATCCCATCATATTGGTTGCAAAGTATTACTAAATATTTTTTTTATTATAAAAATGAAAATAAGAGAAGACCTTGGGGAGGCTAGCTCATGGTTGACATAGGTTTTAGTCGATGTTTTAAAAATTGAATCGATGACTGAATCGGAAAAGTTATATGTTCCTTTGGTTGAGCGAGAGTAGTTTTAACAGAATCATAAATAGATAATTAATATATTATTAAAAATAAAAATAATTATAAATGGATTTGATCGGTTCAACCAATCCAAACGCCGGTTTGATTGGTTCAACCTTGGTAATCAATACGCGGAGTTTGTCGATTGACCAATTCAGCCGCCAGGGTTCCAGTCGGTTCAGTGTGGTTGCCGAGTTCAATCGATTCGGCCGTCCGATTCAGCCGTTCAACTCTTTCAGATCAACCGATTCACAACTGATTCAAAGGAAAACGGTTTTAACCTTTGAACCAGACCAATTTTGTTGCTGGTTCACGGTCGGCCGATTGGACCGGCCGTCGATCACAGTTTTAAAACATTGGTTTAGTTCGGTAATGATATGACAATTGCTAATTAGGAGAAACCGTTTCTCCACCCCCATCATATTGATACTAGGTTTCTAATATGAACTTTAGGCTCTGTTTGGAAACGAAAAGTACTAGAGAAAGGAAAAAAATGTTAAGGAAAATGATTCTCATGTTTGGTTCCACATTAAAAAATATAAAAGAAAATCAAATATAATCAAAATTTCTCAAAATTTAATATATTTTAAAATTTATTAGTCCTAATATAATAGAAATAAACAAAATAAAAATAAGCAGGAATAAAAATATATATAATTAATTTATTAAGTTTAAACCTATTTTATTTTCCTTCAAATTCTCTTTCTTTCCATTTTCCTCACTATTTTTTCTTTCCTTAGTATTTTCAGGGTTCAAAGCGGGGCCTAAACTTCCCTTTGGAATCGAATACTAAGGAGAGAAAAAAAATATTAAGAAAAATTATTTTCTCATGTTTGATTTAATTCAGTGTAAAAGAATATAAAAAAAAATCAAATATAATCAAATTTATATATTTTTTAATTTCTTAATCCTTATATAATGGGCACAACAAATAAAATGAGTTTAAATAAACATATAGAAATTTATTAAGTTTAAACCTATTTTTATTTTTGGCAAATTTTTTCACTAGCATTCTTATACATTTTCTTTCGTAGTATTTTCACAGTTTAAGCAGAAGCCTTAGTAATATGGCTATTTTTAATTTTTTTGAAGACGAAGAAGAAAAATAAGCATTCTTGATGAAGTTTTTTTTTTATATCTATTCACTTTGCATGAGCTTGTTGTAGTACTATTATATTCTTATGAAGCCTTAAACCTAGTCCCTTTCTATGTTTCACCAACCTTCCTTACCAGTCAAGCCTCATTGGCAATGGTGATTTGAATTTACTTCAACTTTTGTATTCTTAGTGAAGGATTGCTTGCCAAATGGTATTCATTATATTTATATAGGTTACTTCCCAAAAATAAACTAGGTTCAAAATAGTTTTAATAAGCTCATCAATTGAATCTTAGAAGAAAAAGATATTCGAATATCTTAACAAAATCTCTTGAATATTAGACTTGGCTTTTTTTATTCTTATTTCATCTATATTTGTGTTCGAGACAATTTAAGAAAAATAAGGAAAGAAAATAGAAAGGAAAAAGCAGAATAAAAAAAATGAAGAGAAAATAATAATAGAGTTAAATTCAACATATTATTTTTTTGTTTACTACTTCAAACCCACTTTATTTATATTATTATCAATATTAGAATGAGAAATGCTTAGTATTTCATTTATATTTGAATTTTTTATTAACCAATCAGAACGTAAAAAAATAATTTTCTTAACTTTTTTTTTGTTTCTTATTGCTTCCCAGGAGACCAAATACAATTTTAAGGTTTGAACAACAATAATTAATTAATTTAGATCAATTTTTAATAACTCCGTTTTTTTTTTATGGACAGGGCCACCTGGTTACGAAGATCGTCATGAAAGATTTAAGAATTCAAAGGCACCAAAACTAAGCCAAGAGAGTCCAAACAAGAAGAAAAAGAAAGCTGAAAGAGGAAAAGAAAATAACAGGAGTTGACTTCTCAACATCTGAACTTCAACAAAAAAGAGCACAGGATTAGAGTCAATTAAATTTGCCTGCACAAAGTTAATTATAACTTAATATCATAAATAAAATACAAGAGGTAATTAAGTAACCATTTGACATTTTTTTTAACCCCAGCATCATCTACAGATTAAATAAATATAGAAAGTTAGACTCTTAACAATAGTCCAGATATTCTATACAAATAAGTGTTTTAGGATGTCCAGGACACAACAGTTCCACCCATAACCAGAATTCCTCTCAGCCATTTGTGTGATCTTCCTAATGTTCATTATCACGCCCATATTCATTTCCACTCAACAGTTGTTGTACTAGCCAAGGTGCAGCTTTACGGACGTGACTGAAAGTTTGCAAATGAGTAAGCTCCCAGTAGCAAACGTTTCAGTTCAACAGATCGAACAATTTCGATTACCGATTAGTAGCTATCGACAAAGAGGTCAGCAGTATGAGAGGTTTCCAACCCTTTTGAGATTTGGGATGATCATGATGCATGCGGAAATAATAGCTAAACTGGATGTTTCATTCACTCAATAGTTAGGAGGTAAGAATAAGGTAGAGGATATTGATACTTCCTGATATACTCTTTTTGTTATCAGATGTTAATCAATCCACCCTAAAGAATTCAAAAGTCTTGAGAAAAAACTGTCTAAGGAATTTGATTCCATCAAGGATCAAATGAGAAAAATAAAAAATGCAGCAGTCTTAAGAAAATACAAAGCAAAATCAAAGAAAATAAGGTTTCCAGAAGATCTAGAGACCAAGATATCAAACATAAAAAAGGAAGTTGAGGACTTGTCCAAACTGGTAAGCAGTTGCCGACAAGTTTGCTATTCCCCTCCACCAGTGCATGAAGAGGATCTTCCAGCAGAAGGGCTGTTTTGTCTGCGTGTATTTTCTGGTATTTTGTCTGCGTGAATCCCTCTATTTTATCTGTAATACAGCAAGGGAATATATATTTCTCATTTCTGTTCTGTATGTACTGGAGAAACTATGTATTGTAAAATAGACATCAATAATATGGAGTCTAGAGAGAGGTCTCTGTACTGCTTGTAAAATAGGCACAATAATGGAGTTTCACATGCAAGTCTCTTTATGCTCATTTCTTCCTTAAAGTTTTTATCATGGTTATCAGAATCAACCTGATCCTAAAGACACCACATGATTGGAAATATTGTTTGTGTGGAGTAACAAGAAAATAACTCATTTATTAAACAGATTGACACTAATTCAACCCAAACACAATTATAGTCAACTAAGCCATCTAAATCGTGTAGACGAATCATGTCATATATGAATATTCAGCACTATTTTCTTGATTATTAGACTTCAAAATCACAATGCCACAATTAGTGACTGCGGCATTGAACTTTAAAAGTACAATCTCGTGATCACTGGTATGGCATTAAACTTTAAAAGAATTTCAATGTCTCAATCGCGACTCACATTTGATATCGTTTTAAAAACAGCGCACTCTTAACTTCTCCCCGTTTGCTCTCCCTTTTCTCCTCCGCTCCTCCTCTCCGGCACTGTTAGGGCTGATTTTCTTGTTTATTTTAAGCTTAAGTCGACCAACTACTCTATTCTGACCACTGTAGTCCTCTTCCACAACAAGTAACCTACTTCTACTTCGCTTTTTAGGGTTTTTTTGGGTTGGCAGAAAATGCATTAAGGTCTCAGTTGAGTTTTCATAAAATCTAAGGATGAGAAATCCTCCATAGCAGTGAATGTATGTTTTTCACACATTTTGTTGTTCCATTTTTTGTAATGTGATTTCTTCTACGTATTTTAGGTTATTTGAAAATTAAACATTGTTCTTCATCTAAAACTATTCTTGGTAAAACAACTTTTTTTTTTTTTTCTCTCCTAATTATTGATGTGTATCCCAAAAACTATTTTTGTACGTCCTATGGCTTCTATATTTTGGAGTGTATAGTTACTAGAGCTTTTCTCTCAAGGTTAGACAGCAAAGATCTAGTATGATATAAGAAGATAAAATTGTTGGAAATTCCACTATTGTCTGGTTGGTAGTAGAAGACTAGGTAAAGGAAAGAAATCCTAGTTTGTTTTTCAGGGTCACACGTACCACTTCATTACATCAACTACTTATGGACATAACATTTAGTACATCCCAGCAACACTATACTACACTCTGAATGTCATGCTAAGCATCCCAACCAAATTTTCCTTCATTGCAACTTTGAAACTAATGGCATTCTTTTCTTTTCTTTTTTATGTGATCACAACTACTCATTGCATTATTTCTCTCTTTTTTGTGTGTAGATACATTTGTGATTATACATTTTCTATCTTATATGTTTTGGGTTTAATGAAAATTGTTTTCATTATTTGAATTAAGTGATTTATGTGTTGTTTTGGTAACTATTGGCATTCCACTTGGTGTGTTTGTTTTGTAAGACAAATTTGGTAATGATATTATCTTATGAATGAAATTTTGTGTAGGTAAATAATGTGTGATTTCATTATTCCCAGTGTGTTTTTGTAATAAAACCGAAAATTTGAAACATATGTGAAATATCTTGGAACAAGGCTGATATGTACCTTTGGATATGCTGATTGGTGCACATATGGTAGTTGACCGCTGATATACTCTAGGGCAGGTATTGATAAAGATATTAAATTAGTGCCTCATGCAGTATCCATAAAAAGCGGAAATAGGCTCCAAACTTGTCCAATATGGGATATGATAAGTGTATTTTAAATATTTGAGAGTGGTGCTGCATTAGAATGGAAGAATTAGTGTATCTTCAGATTTAGTGCTTGTTAAACCATAGTGAATCAATAGTTAATTACTTACAGATTTATTACTTGGAGAATTTTAATGTTAAGGGAATTGGACTATGGGTACTGGGCACAGTAGCGCTCCTGAATTCTTTATGTGATAGATGTGAAGTAAATGAAGATGATAAAGATTGTGAAGAGGGAAGGAGATGATGAAGATGGTGACAATGAGTGATGGACATGGACATGTTCCAAGTTCTTGGACAGCCTTAAGTCTTTGTTAACTCTTACTTAACTTATAGACAATGACCAAGGAGATATGTCTTATGGATGTGCTAAATGTAGTGATGTCTCCAAATAGCCAGGTCGAGGACCTGGATTCTGGGACCACACTCATAAGGACACATGAGGGAAATTTGGTGGTGTGCCAGCACCCATCACCTTGATTTGAAAATGCTTGAAGCTTTGGTAATATTGTTTCAAGTGGCCCCGGACTCCATGGATTTAGCTATAATGCACCACAAACTCAAGTGGAGATTTGTAGTTGGCTAGGTTTTACTTCTAAACTTAGCTTTGCGAGATGTTGTTAAGTTGTACTCTATTTAAATACACCAGCGTTAATATTAGTTATCTTAAAAAAATTACAAGTGTTAAAATGTATGAAAGTGAGAGTGTCAATGTACATGTGGAAGCTTAGTGCTATGGTTGTGAAGATACATATTTCTTCTGATCAATAAGTATAAGGTCTATACTTGTGTCAATCACTTGCTTGAATCGGGACCATAACTTAATTAGATACGACTTGGTTGTTGATATATGGAGCAATATTCAGACAGTTCACTTTGTTGTCATTTGCTATCCGAAGCAACCATTATGGAGAAATTTGGATATGAAATATCCGCCGCAAAGAAGGCATTGGTTGGAAAACATAAAACACTTACAATCTTATTTGAGGACTTCTATAAGTCATATGAAGCATCACGTTTCTTGCGACATTAGAAGCAAATCTGGATGTGTTGTAACTTGGAAAACATTTGGCAGTCATATGCATAACCAGGAAGGTATTTCAATCTCGTTTTTTGGGTGTTTCATCATCGTTGAGTTCAACGTATTAAACTCTATCACGAGTATTAGTATAATTTTTTTACATTTGTATGGGAAGTATAAAAGGCACGTTAATAGTTGCTGTGGTTTGTGGTGGAAATAATCAGTTGTTTCCATATGGCATTGCTAATACAAAATGAGAGAATATTGATAGCGGGGATGGTTCTTGTGTATTAAAAACAAGTAACTAATGAGATGAGAACGTGTTATATCGATGAACATCCGGGCATTATGGCAGCAATGACTGATTTTCATCTTGGTTGGTCTGATCCATATGCTTATCATAGGATTTTCATGCATCATCTTGCAAGCAGCATGAATCGATTCAAAAAGATAAATTCTTAAAGAATTTGATGTGCGAAACAATTTTAGCAACTAAGTTAATTTCAATAGCATATGAACACAGATTATGAGAATTGAATTTAGAAGCTAGCGATGGTTGGAATGACCCTTTTGAGAAATGGGCACTTTCACATGATAGGTCGAAGATGTGAGATAATGACTAAAACATGTCTAGGTTTTCAATAGTATTCTTAAAGGGCTGAGAGCTTGCTTACCCGCTAACCACATTGGTTGATTGACCTTTTATGTAGTTATTTTATTTGCAAGAAGGAAACAGGGTTATAACATATTAGCATTAAGATGAAGCGATATACTCCATATGTTGATGCTAAAGATTGAGGCACATGTGGTTAAAGGCTAGATCATTGAGATTGTTCTTTTAAGTCTGACCAGGTTTTGATTTATATCAAACCCGAAGAAGTCAGACACATTGCCTGAGCTTGCGACCAATAAATGCATATGGTAAGACACTTATATATGGTTCCCTGTAACATCATATTATAGCGGCACCATGGGTTTGCTTTCGTAGATTTTCTATCATTTGTTCAAGGCTGCACTACGGTACTCATTCGTCTGATACATAGGTAACCTTGTTCCTTCCCATCTTAGATGAATATGAATGAATCATATATGATGATCAACCATTGCCTTTCAGTCAATGAAACACATCACGTGGGCGTCTAAATCAACAGTTTGCATTATGAAATATGGATGTTAGAGAGGAAGACTACTCTTCACATATGAGTTATTACAAACAACTTTGGTCACGATCCCAATCTAGTCAAAATATGAATCAAGTTAATTGAAGCATGCCATGTTTTTGTTGTTACATTGCCTTAATAATTTATTATCTATATACTAGTACTTGCTCATTTGTTGGTATTGATTGTTATATCATTCACGAGGATATGGCATTGAAGGGCCTTATGATCTGAATCCACGTTAGATAAATCTATCTTTGTTTCTGGGACAGATATCGGAGTCTCATTTAGTGGACAACTCTTAAGGTATGCATTTTTCATATCATAAAATATTGTTTACAATTATTGTGTAACGTAAGGGCGGGAATTGATTTATTAATATCTTTGTAATTTGTAGCTTTCGTCGGTACTCACATGTCTACAATAGATGTCGAAGTTCATGCGAGAGTGGTAGATGGATCCTTGTATTCGCCCGTATGTGATTCGATTGGCGTCTATAGTACGTACTCATCATTACAAATCACACTTTCAGTGGGGCCTCATCTCGAGTTTGGTTGAGAGATGGTGTCCCGAGACACACACATTTTATTTACCGGTTGGGGAGATGATGATCACATTATAAGATGTTGCTATCATCCTGGGCCTCTGGATGGATTCATGGACCACCAGTCACTGGCACATGTGACTTCGATATGTCGTCACTATGCCAGAGGCATAGGTGTGATCCAGCTGCAAGGCTAAGCTTAAAGGATCTACTATATCAATGCATTGGTTGTCTCAACACTTATTGACTCCAACCATAGAAGCAGATGAGGTGACATTAGAGCGCAGATAACATGGTTTCATCCTAGCATTGCTAGGATCCTTTCTAATTGTAGACAAGAAGGGTATGCATGTCCACCTCTGTTTCCTCCCATTACTATGAGATTTGATGCAGACATCTACTTAAAATTTGGGTAATGCAGTTCTAGCACACTTATACCAAGAGTTATGCCGAGTGAGCTGCGATGGTGCTATTGAGATTTTCGATTGTATGACATCGTTACAGATATTGATAAATTTTTTTATAAACATGCACATATAAAAGTCAATTACTAGGATATTTGCTAATATTGAATGGTTTTATTATCTAGCTCTAGTCTTAGGAAGATACATGGGAGTATTGACTGATTTTGTTCGACCCGGTAAGCCTCTGTTTGCTCCAACACTTACACGATGATAGCGATGCAGTGCGGTGAAATCTGTGTGAGGTCTGCGGCATGGATCCTTGGCTGGCTGAGGCTGAGTCAGGTGAGCTTGAGCCGGTTGATCCATTAGGGTTTCGTTGGAGAGTACCTTTATCATGGGTGAATAACCACGTCTAGTGTAGTCGCCTTATCCGAGGACCTGTGGATGCATAGACTCATATCGAATGGTGGCAATAATATATATTGTTTTAGTCACACTCCTGATAACGATAATTTTAGTCATATTAACATTGGTAGCATGGATATTTGTAAGGTGTTATGTAGGCCATACATCGGAGAGTCGGTTGCCCATCTACCTGATATATGTCTACCTGATTAAGAGATTTGGTGGACAGTGTCACCACTTATCTACTTTGAGGCTTGTAAGTGGCATCGTCAATGAGTCTTGCATCAGTCATCAGGGGATACCTTTGTTGGAATCCAGCGATAAGAAAACGCAGTGGAAATAAAAAAATTCTTATTTGGTATCGGGATCAATGGTTTGATGGAGGAAACTAAAAAATGAATCAAAAGGAAATCGGATCTTCACGGCTTGTGGGCAGATCCCTTTTTCGACTAAATTGCATTTGCTTGATCACACACACCTTTGAAACCTGAAACATAACTCCTTACGGAAAGCGATCCGGCAACAACGAGCGAGGCGTGCGTGTGCAAATGCCCTCTAAAAGGTATCCAACTATCAAGTCACATACTTGATGACGCAAAGTAAACCTGACTATTCGAGGATACGATTTTATCAAGTTAAACCCTGATTTAAATAACAAGATAAAATGATAAATGCCTCATGTATATAAACATATAATAATGATATATGCCAGCTGGGCTAGAGCATATCACTAACCTTCATCTTACTCGTTAGAGCAGAGCTCGTTTGGTTGTGAGACGAGGATACCCGCAGATGCGATTGAGGACATATCATGCGCAATCACGTGCGCCTTGCATAGGCTCTGTTCAAGAAGGATCATCCACATAACCTCTTACACGGCTGGTATTATGGACTTCCATGATCATATATGGAATAGTATCGATGTAGTACGCCATGTTTGATCCACCACTCATAGGGATCAAATGAGGTATCAATCTGGCCATGACATCACTTATTCGATTATTTTCAAAATTTAATGCATAGATAAAAATTTACTTTTTGGTTTGTTTTTAGATCTACAGGATGGTAGACATCATTTAATATATCTCGTGGGACTTATCATTGCTTGTTGTCTGACAATTCATCATATTACTAAGCTAGGTCGATTTCGCTGATTGGAGAGGGAAGACATGTTGCACATGATGAGGAGGCACCTCGTCGCATGAACCATCCAATCAAATCTGCCTCATCACTTTACGTAGTTAGAGATACAGCCGTCCAGGGTCGAGGGAGAGGGAGGTGGTGGGCAAGGTCATGGTCGAAGTGGTGGCGAGGTGGTGGTCGGCCAGGGTGGTTCTAATGATGCTTCCATATCACCCCAACCTCGACTTCCAAACCACACGAGTATTCCACACCACCCCTCGAGACCTACATACCACACCACCCTCCCAAACTCCATACCAATCTCGCATATTCCACACCACCTCGCAGACTTCCGCCCACATGTCATCCCACCATTATCACCCACATCTCTAGCCTTAGAGGCCACATTACCATCTACGACATCACCTACAACATTGCCTCCCATTGATGAGACTATGATTGACCTTGTTCCAGGCTTAGGTGCATGCCCACCTAGGTGACCTCGCGCTCCACGTACACGCCGAGTCGTTCCGCCATCAGCTCCATCATATCCATTTGAGATTGCACATGCCCCTACATATCATAGCTGTGTATTATAGGCATCCTAAGAGAAAGACAAAGCCTCCATCAAGTGGGACTCATTGATGATTATTTAGATCTGTACATATTGTTATTTGTATTATGTGTATACATTTATATGATTTGGTTTATAAATGAAATGATCAATTGTTGTGTATTGGTTGTCATTTCAATGCAATTGAGTTTATTTGGATGAAATGGTTGTAATGCATGTGTAGTGACTTGGTTGAATATTAGATAGGTGTAATCGGGTTGTAATTGATGCAAGTTGATAAATTCGATGAAATGCTCAGAATGCTGAAGTATGTGAATTGGCCGGGAATTTTTACAGTGTATGAGGTTGTAATTTAGGTAATTATATGTACTTCAAATTGCCATTATTTATTAAAAATAATAATGTCACCCGCGAATGCGTATCAAGTAGGCAATCAAGTGAAAATAAATTTTTTTTTTTGTTATATTCTCTAGTTAATGAAAAACATTATTAATTTTTTAATTTGTTTCCAAACATGAAGTAAAGGTCAACGCTTCACATCGGGAATGCATGACATGAATGCAAATATTACAATACTACTAGGTATCAATTTTCAATAATATGTCACGCATTTATCAGGTGTGCGCTCGCGGATCGCAGGAAGAACTAAATGAAGATCAAGCATGTTGATAGGTTTGAGCTTTAATTGTATGAGAGTGTTCCGATGCGCATGCGCGGATCATGGATGAAACTTCTTCTGAGTTTAAAGTGTGCCGACTACAGTTATTTCGAGGAGCTTATCGCTAGTCTAGGACTCGACTTGGCAGTTGAAAGGTTTTAAATCCAACCGCATAAACCGGCTAATAGTTGAGTCCCTCTTGATGAGCCCAATGCAAGGCAAAACTAGTCGCAGATAGATGTGGCGAAGTCGCGGGCGTAAGGTGACCGGGTCTCACGAATGTGTCGATGCAAGACTACCGCACGCGTCGCATTTCACGTATGAAATGGCAGCCCGCGACAAGTGGTATCAAAGCCGACACCGGTCGCAAAATGGTAATGTGTTGTCTTCATCATCTTAGCGTCGAAAGTGTCTATCTCTCCCTATGCACATTAGCTCATGAAGCCGTGGTGGTCGATCAAAGCTAATGATAAGGACCATGTGTTGACGGGCTGCTCCTCTGCATCATATGAGATGTTGGTTTGACGTCTAGCAAAGGCGCAAGGGTGGTCGCCTACTAGCAAAATTCGTATTTGGTGTGCTCCTTTCTAGTAGAAGCCAGGAGCAGGCTCCTTCCATGGTGGGTGATGTCGCTGTGGCGATTTCCGACGCCTCTCTCGCTCACAGGTATTAGCTCGAACTCGATGGATAATGGTCGCGGGAACTTTAAAAAGAAAATGCTTTTTCATAAAGAGGCATCCGAATTTTAGCTTTTATTTTTTGAAGGCTGTTTTCTCATAACATTGATTTTCTAAGGCTATTATTCGACCTCCAAGTAACACCAAATATGTTGAGTGTGCATCCAAAGTCCCACATATAAGAAGAATTATGAATTATATTAAATTGGTACGAGGCCATTTGGGTAGAATACAAAAACAAATCCATGAGGGTATAGACCTAAAGTGGACAATATCATACCAACCCATAAATTAATAGGTCCATAAATTTCCAAACAAAACATTGGCAAGGCCACCTAGTTGCCGATCGTCGTCGACTCACCGAGAAGGGAATTCAAGGATTCAAATATATAGGATACCAAAACTAAGGGCCAGCTAGCTCAACAAGAACATAAAAGCTGGAAGTAAGAAAGCTTCTCAGAACAAAGAGCCACAGAGACGAAAAATCCATTTAGAAACCTACAATCGAATAATCAAGTATGAAAGTACTTAAACCTATGTCTCGCTATTAAATTTCAAGGTAAGGGTAATATTCAATATCATAAAATAAAAGCTAAACAGGCGAGGTGCATGGATTAATTCCCTGCAAAGTACACGTCATCAGGTGGGTAAGATTCCGTAATCTAAGAAACGGATGTTGTTCTTTTTTTTTTTTATTCAATTAGCCTTTCTACGTGATCATACCCTCACGGTTTAAACATGTAGATATGGTAGAGAAAAGAGAGTTTCGCCACCTTAGCATAATCCACAAGATAAAATAAGAGAAAAGTAGGTTATGGACTGCCAATTTGAGAATATTGGGATTTTTAGAACCAAATTCTTGATAACTCAATAACAATATGTTGATTTGGAAAAATATTATGTGCTGCTACATTATGTGTTGAGTGTATATTCTTGGACAAAAATACTCTTGTCTACAATATTAGTGCATTCGAGGAACATCCTTAAAGCTTTAAGCTAAAAGGTATAACCTTCTGCTAAGGTTGAGGTGCAACCTTAGTAAAGTTGAAGTGCAACTCTTAATGAACCTTAAGTACAACATTAATGAAGTTTCGAGGAACAACATTAGTGTACAACCTTAGTTAAGTTGAGATAAGACTTTAATGAAGTCGAAGTACAACCTTAGTGAAGGTAAGATACAACCTTAATGAACCTTACGTACAACATTAGTGTAGTTGAGGAACAAAGTACAACCTTAGTGAAGTTGAGGTATGATCTTAGTGAATATCTTGTTAATTTCTTTATCCTCATAAACACTGCAAATGGGAGGTGAAAAATGATGTATTTTTAACATTAAACACTTCAAATGGGAGGTGAAAATTATATTCCAAACATGTAAAGCACCAAGTGGTGAATAGAACTTATGGGATGCATGGGAATTAGTTGATTATTGGGCAAAAAGTTAAAAAATATATATAAAAGCAAGTTACAATTTTTGTGGTTGGTAGAACGTGTAGTTTTTCCTACTTCGGTGACAAAAATATATATGTTCCTATTTTTCATTCAAAAAATAGAAATTAATTAATAAATCACTTAGTGAAGCTGCCACAACCATAGCCTAGTGGATCTAAATCCAATTTTAGCAATGGTAAGATACAAACATTAGTGAAGTCGAGGAATAACCTTAGTGAAGTTAAGGTACAACTTCTTGATAATGGAGGAACTTAATCTTTAGTGAAGCTAAGGTACAACATTAATAGTTGAGGTAGAACATGTAAATTTCACTAATTTGTTGGCAAAATATATCAATTCTCATTTTTTTTCATTTAAAAACATAAATTAGCTTAATAAAAACATTTTTACATATTTTATGTAATAATTTTCCTTAACGATATTAAAAACCGAATAATAATTAAACATACAAATAGGCAATGTCCATTTACTACCAAACAAATGATACTATCCATCTTCAAACAAAAATTATCAATAATAATCCAAGTTTGGTTTCATCTTAGAAACATGATGTTATATCCGCATTCTTCCTCCATTGTTAAAGTTTGCTTCTCATGATCCAAAAAGAGTGTTACTCCATCATAAGAAGGTCAAAATTATCAAATAATTTCTCCTCCAGCATTCATATTTTCACATTTCTTCGAATATTGAAAAAATAACACAACACATATTAGTACCTTCAAGACCAACCAGGGAAATTATGATTTGAAAATATGAATATTGATATTCAATAGATCTTTACCCTATGAAGTAATCAACTACATAATCAAACAACATTAGCATAACAAAACTACCACCAACACCAACAAGTCTTATATCAGTCATATGGAGCCACCTGTAGAACTAGAAATCATTTCACCTAATTCAGGTTGAGATAATTTGAATATCAATTGCAGTAATTGAACATGTTTTCTTTTATACTTACATAATGAGACATGTGTCAACGATCAAGCAACCCTGTTAGAAAGTTCTCTCTAGCCACATTGCTTTCATCCATAATCAAATTATGAACCAACTGTATTCTATACAATTGGGTTTTTTCCCACACAAAGATGGTAAATTAATTATGCAGCAAATCTAAAGTAACTAATTAATAATAATGATTTAGCTTACTTCTGCAACTGCTTGTGTTAGTGTAGAGTCATTCCAATATTCCATAAATTTTATCGTACACACACCACAATCGACGTTCATGTAGAGGCCAAATGCATGCAGAGCCCTAGAAATTGACAATGATAATCTCCTTGATGCGGCATTGATCTTGTTTTGACGTTTCAATGGAAAAGATGATAATATCTCTACTTTGTCGACAATGTTCATACATGAACATGCCGCTGGCTCTATCACAAATGGGGAAACCAACTAATGAAATAAAATAAATAAATACTAGTTTATTCTCTCACAAACGCATGCCCATAAATGTATAATTGTTATTAAAATCTATAAATATACAATCATTTACTATATTTGGTTGGTACCCGATCACAATTGAAGTATCTAACTGAAAGTAACCGAGGATTTAAAACATGTTGCATTTATAAATCAATCTACCTTTTTCAGCTTGTTAGGAATCTTGGCCAACACAACTTTTAATTAATTTGGGACACAAACAAATAAACAAAGATTATACAAATTTATGATATTGCATGAATAAGTTGTGAACAACATGAAGTTATGAAAATGCATAATAAAAATGAGTAGTATAAGTTGATAGCTTTAATAAGAATCAAGTCACGACATATCCATCATACAAAAAAAAAGGAATAGGACCTAAGTTAATAAAACAATCTAAAATTAGTTGCATCAGTCCAAAACATACTACATAAGTCATTAATGCATTTAAGCTTAATGATTTTTGTGTTTACCTATTAGACTAATTGAATTGCACCCGAGCAATATACTATCCTCTTATCCTAAATTGAGATTCAATACATTTCTTCCTTAGTCTTTTTCGGGAGGTCAGAAAGAGAAAAACTTTCGCTTAAGTCACGCACTAAGCACCATCGCATTCACACCGAAGACGTTATGAGTCTCATACCGAGGAAAGAACCTCGACTATATCAACTTCGAAGTAGGAAATTTGTACTCTACTAATTAACAAAATCGAATAGCCATTTCCAATTGGTAGTATGGTCGCACATGCATGCCCACAAGAATTCCCACCATTTTCCATTCCCTACATAAAAAGTAACTATATACGATTGAACATATCAACACTTACAAATGTCTTCCCAGTAGAGATAGTAAAGAACCCATTCATGAATTGAATAACTGGAAGTGCCTCTCCCTTAGCAATATTAGTCATCACCTTCTCTTCAATCTTTAGCTCTATGCACCCTTACCAATTGTTTGACTCTTCTTTATGCTTAACTAGCAAGGCACCCAAGTTAAGCATGTGTTCCATTATGAAGCTGCAAATGGATTGATGTCACTCATTTTTTACCCATGCATCAAATAAATCAACAAGGTTGGTGGTCATTTTGTCCCATCTTTGTTTTGGGAACTTTGACATGACCCAATGTTCAGGTGCACTTTCTTCTACCCATGTGTCTAAAGCTTGATTATAATTTCGTAGTTCATGCATGCAAACATTGTAATTTGGCTCTACCCCTTACTTAAGTGATATTATCTGGCCATTTAAGTGCACTTTCTTTACCCTTGTTTCCTCTCGTGTTATGCCTAGTAAGGAAAGCACTAAAATTCTCTTTTAAGTGACGATAACAATAAGCATGTTTTTCAGCTCCAAAAATCTCAAGAATACTTCGCAATATGGCAAGATGCCTATCGAAATAATCACAACTTCTATTTTAAACCACTTTCTTCAAATTTTGTAAAACCATGGCCAATCTCTTCATAATTCTCCTAATCTCTACAACTCCAAATGCTAGTAGAACATGAAGTCATTACCATTATATGTACCAGCTGAAAATAATGCACCGCCATAAGGACCACTGGGCGCGGGATGAGTAAATATATATGATGCATGAAGCTTACTGAAAAACCTTGAATTGAAATCAATGGAGCAATGAATTGCTGTTAGAAATTTCATTACTCAAATGTTTCAACTCGACAATGGTTCTCGACGGTTTGGATGACTCTTCACACAACCAAGGCAAAAGTTTGTAGTAATTTTTCGAAAGACCGTAAATTCACTTTTGCTTTCTCCTTCATTTGCCAAGCTTGATTATAAGTTAATTGCATCACATGTTGCCTTACAAAGTCTTTATAAATTTGTCTAGGTTGATATTCAGGAGTGGACCAAATAACATTATCAATTACCAAAGAGGTACAAGTTGATCTAACCAAAGGTTGGTAAAGAGGCAATATTATTCTAAACTATGGTTATGAAACTTAAAAGTATGGTCTGGAACTACAATAGAGTTAACCCAATTGCATGGCATGTGATTTCCTTACGGCACTCAACAACCCAGACAGCATGGTCGACACCTCCTTCCAAATGGCGGTGCCTACACTACTGTGAATCCTCAACAAGCAATTTAACTAATTAGAAATCCCTTTAGCTAAGCCGTATTGCTTGCTTAAACCTCCTATAAAAATTTTCTTTAGCTTCGCAACTTAGGATTTGTAAAATCTAGCAGCGGAAAACTTCTACATGATCTACCGCATATAGTATAATTCCAAACTCGTATATTATCCAATTTACACTATATCCAAATATGGTCCGAAGACCTCGAACACATTTGCACGATACTAAAACTATGTACATACATATGTTCCATTATATTCAAAGTGTTTCCTTACAAAATAATATTAATTACAAAGACTTCAGACAATGTCGAGAAATCCTATTGTGCTCAAATGGCCTTATGCACTGCACTGAAAATAGTTTTTAAAATGCAAAATAATGAGCTAAACGAGCTCAGTGAGTGTATGCTTTTATAAAATGTTTTGCTTTTCCGGAAAACATCTCAAAAATGTAAAACTCTCTTTTACAAATATTTTCCAGAAGCTTTACTTTGCTTTGCTTGCTTTAAAAGTTTCTAAAGCTTTTCTTTACTTGCTTGCTTTTGTACTTGCTTGCTTTTAAAAGTTTAATAAAGTTTTAATACTTGCTTGCTTGCTTTGCTTTGCTTTTCTTTAAAAGCTTGTAAAACTCTTATTGCTTGCTTGCTTAGAAGTTTATAAAACTTCAAGTGAGCCATGATCTTGCTTGAAAGTTTCTTAAAAAACCCTCTTCACAAACCTTTGCTTTAAAATTTTCTCAAAACTTTTTTCTTTATAAAAACGAGCCCGGGCTCAACCATGCTTTGAAATAAAACTGAGCCCGGGCTCAATCGCTTGCTTTTAAAATCCCACGGAGTTGCTCAACCGATCGTTTTGAAATCTAAACGGGAGCCTGGGCTCGCTTTAAAACTCTACGGAAGCCTGGGCGATCATGAACCAATGGTTGATTTTTTCAAACTGCATATCATGCTTATAAAACATCAAATCAATCGAGCTCATTTTTGCTTGTCAATTCCCAGTGAACACAGGAGCCCGGGCATCGACTCGGTGGGTGGAAGGACCGTGTCCCGCATCACCTTTTTCCCAAGTGAATGTGGAATTGACCCGTGTCGCCATCACCATAATTCTAGTTAGAGCTCATAACCTTATATACCCTCGTACGCGCTACGCCTCCTTAAATGCATGATACGACCTTAAGTTTGCCGACCAGGCAAAACTACAATGCATGTATGAGATCCTAACTCCACCGTGCACATACGGAATACCTCTGACCGGTTTGCTTGCTTAGACTAGGGAAGGCCTGTTTTTCGCAAATATTCTTTTGCTTGCTTGCTTTTTGAAAAATGGTTTTACAATTTAAAACCATTTGCTTGCTTGCTTGCTTGCTTGCTTGCTTGAAAAATGGCTTAATTATTCAAACCATTTGCTACTTGCTCGCTTGCTTGAAAATGGTTTTACCATTTAAAACCAATGCTTGCTTTTCAAAAAATGGTTTAACCTAAAACCATTTGCTTGATTTCTAATTCATTGCTTGCTTGAAAAATAGTTTGCAATCAAAAACCATGAAATACCAAAGGTAAAACAATTTTATAATAATAATAATAATAATAATACACTAAGATTTGGAAAATGAGTTTAGAACACTCACCCTTGCTTGCTAAACTTCTGAGTTACGCTCCACACTTTTCCCGCCTCTTTTAACCTACACACTCAACCTAATACTAAAATATTAATTGCCTACGAATCGCATAACTTCTTAACATACCCCCTTATACTTAGTCACACTCAACGAATAAAGATGCCGAGCAGGCGGCAGGTATCACGCCACGCTGCCGAGCTCTTAATCTTTATTCGAACTCATCTTAATCATTTAATAAGGTTCCTAAACATCTGCAGCACGACCCGGCTAATTTTTACAAAAACATAAGATTCGGGTATTTAAGCTCATGTACGGCACACTCGACTTGTACCGTACATGTTGTATTCTTGTCAGCATGTACCGGTATTACGTCGACATGTACCGGTACATGTCAAGCCTTCCGTGACCCAGACCGGTACACCCCTGTACATGTACCAGTACACCCTCCGAAATTTTGCCCAGATTTGTTATTTTTGCCACTTTTGCTACCAATTCACTTCATACAACTTCTATAATTCATAACACCTCAAGAATCATCATGGAAATCATCCAAAACAACTTCACAAAACTTGAATTGGTGGTTTGGAACTCATACCACAAAACCCTAGGTGAAAATCCAAGAACTCAACCTAGGTCCACCAATTCTTTTTAAAAACCATATAATTTAATGATTCCATGTTTATTTTCCACCAATTGGGGTTTTATACTTCATAACCCCAACACCAAAGGTTTATGTGATCTTGCACAAACCTAGACCAAAGGAGCAACTAATCTCCATACTCAAAAACCTTAAGAACCCAAATACCCATGATTCCAAGGCAAACACATACCCTCGAATTCTTGGTCTTCTCCTTCTTCTTCCTCCTTTCCTCTTCCTTGCTCTTCTTCCTCTATCTCCTCCAAAATGCAGCCCAAATTTCGGAGTACTTCAAAATGAATTATTATTTTGTTTGTCTCCCACATTTATAATCTCAAGTCTCTTCTAATTACAATTAAGTCCTTCATCTCCCAAGAATTTTTAAGATCAACTTTTGTTATTTATATGATGGCCCATCTCCACTTGTTTTATGACTTACATGTCCTTTATGGTCAATTAAAATTTTACCCTTGCACTAGCACCAAAATTCCGGTTCCACTTTATCATTTCATATTTTCATCTCCAAAATATTACAATATGACACTTGTACTATTATACACCCCTACAAGATCGCAAAATCGTACACTCTTCGAACGGGTGTTACACGGTCATGTGTTTCAAGAACTATTTCTCTTAGCGAATATCGAAATCGCCTCAAATTTAAAGACATCATATACATAGCATTCAAAAATCAAGCATTAGGAAGGTATTACCACTACCAATAATCGCATTTTCAAACTGCCTAAACTCGGTTCACTAAATTTTGATTCCGTGACATCTTCTTTGGGAAACCTAATGAATCAAATGCAATGACTTTTCGTGAGATATCCATACGACTACTACATTGGCATCAATAGGAGATGTAACTAGAGGTGAAGAATTAGAGGCGACACAAAGTTGGGGACTACCAAAAGTGAAAAAAATTAATCAAACATGAAGAACCTTGTAATAAGTGAAATACTAACAACGCAGTGGTAAACTAAGGGTATACTTCATATTTACATTGTCGTCAATCTCGCTTATCTCTTCACAAGTAGGATACATATAAAACAACAAAATGATCGTTGTATCTTAAACATTCTTGATACTCAGATGCATCATCATCTAATGGTACTAAACATGACGGATCAAATTGAGTGTGAAGCTAATTTTAGTTGAAATGGCCGACATCCATCACACAACAAATACACACAAATTCAGCACGACATATTATGTAATATTAACAATTGATTCATGAGGATTACCACTATATTTGCCCTGATCCATCGTGACTCGTGAATCCCTCCTTCATGAACGTAAAGGAAACATGTCTCCATCCATCATATCCTTTGGTTACAACATTTGAATAAAATTAATATAAAACTCACGTTAAGGAGAGAATAAGGAAAAAAATTTAATGAGAAAGCAAATTATCATGATGGGAACTATATCTAAGTGCAGTTTCTATCAAAGGAATCTAAATTCGTGTAAGGATAGAAATGCACAAGACACTTAAGCAAATTTTATTGCTTGCAAACTATTAGATTTTCCATTTTGGCGAAACTTTTAGCCTTCATTTGAAAACAATCATCACTACATAACCCATTTCCTACAAGTTTTATGCCAAAAGCTAGGTTCAAACGAAAGCACCCAAATACAATAAAGTAGTTATGACAAAAAGGACATTGGTTACAAATATCGCATCCATTCAGTAAATAGGTTCTTTAGATACACATCATACTTTCATAAGTATTATATTATAAAACGCCGATTCATGCTTTTCTATGTTTTACACATGACAAATCAAAGCCTTCTACAACAACACCCAAAGAAGTTTGAGAAAGTTAAAAGGAAAGGCATCTTATAAAGATTAATGATAGAGACAAAATTGACCGTCTGGCCCTTACTGGAAAAGTGATCTGTATGAAGAAATCTAAAGATGCCAACATTTCCGAGAAGACTAGAAAGTGGACGTCTCCTTCCTATTCTAAAAGGATTCGCACACTAGATCATGTTCATTAGAAGTGTTGCTCTACTGAATAGGATCTTGTGTGTAACCTTTTCCTCCGGGGTTTTCCCTACTTCCAAATATGTTTCAAAAGGTCTTATGTGGAAGAGATTCATACCGGTAAGAATTCCAAACCCTTTTCCCCTTCGCTTTACCCTTTTTGCTCAGATAAATTAATTATTGGATGTTAATTTCGTGAGTCAGGCTCTTAACAGTCGCAAATTATATGAGTGAACCCTATCCCTTTTAGTCCCTTCTTACCTTTTTTCATATGAAGTCATAAAAATAAGGAAGAATAATGAAGAGGGTGAAACAAAATCGGGACCTGGATGGGTCTAGCTTACCATTCTAGTTTCCTCTTACTCTGGACTAACTTAAGGTTTCTTCATCAGGAATCGTATAAAAACTAAAAATAAACAAAATTTTGGTATAAAATTTCAAGCACAAATGTAAAATTGAAGAAAAAAAAGAACATAACTATTAGGGAAAATAAAATCACAACCACAAACAAACCTAGAAAAGAAAAATTCTTAAATTTTTATAATATCAATTTCAAAGGTAAGTTTTTACCTTGTTTCACTTCTTCAAATGGTGAGACGGGGACAATCGATCGAAATCAAAACGAAGAAGATCAAGGTTGCTTCGAGAGACAAGGAGCAAGTTGATATTCTTTAACTGCTTGCCTTTCAAAGAGTAAGGTGGGAGACGGCGCGAGGGAACCAAATCAATGAGGCCTAGGTCAGGTTTTCTTCTTCGTTGTGGTTATGAGAACTCATTCCTCGTGATTTCGACTGCTTTCTTTATCTTCTTCCATCTGTTCCAAAGAAAATGGAGTTTAAGGTTTGGAAAGGAAAAGGAAAGGGGGTGAGAAAGAGAATGTAGTGTTTTTGTTTTTGTTTTTGTTTTTTTTGTTTTTTTTTTTAAGGATTAACTTAGGTGCCAGTGTGGATTCTGTGATAAAGGTATTTTGTCCAATAATATACACTCAAAGCAAATAATTTTTCCAAATTAACATCTTGTTATTGAATTATCAAAATTTTGGTTTAAAAGTCTCAATATTTCCAAATTGACAGCCTATAACCTACTTTTCTCATAAAATAAAGATAGAAAGACAAGATCTGTCATAATCTTGTCGGTAAAAGTTGTAGATTTTGTTTCTAAGGAACCACGATAAGAACATTAACCCATATACCGACGGGGAGGAGCTAATAATTCACTTGAGTTGGTAGGATATCAATTAAATCACGTAGACACTTAATAATACTCCCAGATATAGATTCTATAAATAAGTGTTTTTGGGATGCTCAACACACAACATTTCCACCCACATAATCAAAATTCCTCTCACCTATGTGTAAGAGGCTCTCTTTCTCATATGTTCATCCTTCGCATGAGAAGTAGCTAAGTCTCGCCTTGAAGTTCTCGGATCAAAAGTTTACATTAGTGGAAAGATTAAGTCCGCGGACAAGAAGCACATAATCTGGCCAGATCCATCACCATCGCCAATGTCGTCTGCATCATTACAAATGTGTGTAATATTCTTTCCTATGTTCATCCTCTCGCATGAGAAGTATCTAGTCTCGTCCTGAAGTTCTTGGATCGAAAGCTTGCATTAGTGGAAAGACTAAGGTGGTGTTTGTTTTTTGACTTAATGCTGAAAGCTATTCAGTTTTCAGCATTAAGTTGTTTGTTTTTTTAAAATTTTCATGACCTATTGCTGAAATTTTTTTAAAAAGTTCTGAATAGAAAAAAGTGAAAATATTTGGCTTTTTTCTATTCGTAAAAGCCGCTTCACTAAAATAAGAAAAACTCCACGCGTTCAACAAGGAGAAGGGCTAGCAATACACACTACTAAGGATGACAATGGGGGGAGGGTTTCGGGATCAGGCGATCCCATCCTCGACCTTAGCCATTTATTTTTCCAATTCTCAAACTTGTCTTATTTAAAAAAATTAACCTAGGGATTCCAGACTAGATGAGAAAAATTCTCAAACTCGTCCCGTTTACATTTGATTTTTGTTTTTATTTTTTATTTTTTTATATATTTGATTTTTTATTTTTTATTATATTAAAATTAATATATTTCATAAAAATAAAAATATTATGAATTTTTATAAATTATTTATTAAAAAACATTCTAATTATTATTATTATTTATATTAAAGTATAAAAATAATAATAATAAATTATTTTTAAAATATAATCGGAGTGGGGTGAGAGTAACAATACCCGTTAAAAACCCGATTATAATTAGACCAAACTCGTCTCATTAAGAGCGAGACAAGACGAGAACCCGAAATAATCCGTCCCGTTACGAGAACCCGAACAATCCGTCCTGCTATCCTTACTGCTACTCCAATGTTAAAAAACAAACAACTTAATACTTAATGCTATTAAGTACTATTCAGCATTAAGTTCAAAAAAAGTTCTATTTAGTATTAAGTAAAAAAAACAAACACCACCTAAGTCCGTGACAAGAAGCTAGACAAGGAAACCCTTGAGACTTTAGAGATAACATGAAGTTTTAAAGTAATAAATTCCATTTAACCAGACCAACTTATTCCTCAAGCAAATAAGTTGGGACTAAATGAAGAGTTCAAGACGGAGGATATCGACACCACCGATACTCTTCTAATGATGTTGATGAACTGGCCTGGGGTAATTTAAAAGACTTGCCAAAACATTCAGGAAAAGAACTGAACCATCAAGGATCAATCAAGAAATGAAAGATGAAATACAAGCACCAAAAATCAAGAAAATAAGGTTTTTACAAGATGTGGGATGGCGCACTAAACTCGAAATGAAGTTAAGAACTCGGGAAGCGAGATGGTAGTGCCAGCTTTTGCCGACACGCTTTGGCAGCTGTCTTTTACCAAAGGTGGAGGAAGTTAACGTAGTTTCGAAATCACAAATAAGCTCGCCATAGGCGAGAGAGCACTCCTGTGTGGTTCCGTTGGCTCACATGTATCAGTTCGTTTGTTTTTGTTTTTGTTTTTGCTTGCTTGCTAGATCATGAAGTGTTCGAAAGGTCCGCATATCACCGAAATAAACTTTTAAGTCATATTACATCTAGATTAATCTTCATTCGAGGTAGGATAGATCATAAGGATAGTAAAGCTACATTCCTAGTATTCTAATTCAAGACTTTTGCTAAGTTAGGGAAAGACTTTGAACTATATCACCTACATGTTCGATGATATGTATTATGTGTATTGTCTTTTAGGAATATATTTATGTTCACTATACTTCAAGTAGAGCAATAGAATGAACTATGGAGTCTTTTGAGAGGTCTCTCTCCTTGTAAAATAGGCTACAATAATATGGAGTTTCCACAAAGAAGCCTCTCCTCTCATTTTCTTTTATAGGAGTCTTGTTCAAACCAATACAATTTAAAAAAAAAAAAACTAAAATAGTTTGAAAAGTAAAGTAATGTCCAAAACAATGCGTCTGTCACGATTGAATTTTTTTTTAAATTAATATTATCGCAGTCAATGATTAAGGCATTAACTTAAAAAAAAAAATTAATGTCGTAGCTAGTGACTATGGTATTGTTGATATGTATACTAATATCAATAGTTTAAGCATTATTTTGGTTTTCAATAACCTATATTAGTACTTTTTTTAAATAACCTATTTATAAACCAAAACTTTATTTAGAGTCCTTTTTGAAGCTCCAGAGATAAAAAAATATAATGAAAGAAATTTAAAAAAAAAGGTTTAAACTTAATAAATTAATTATATATTTATTCAAACTCATTTTATTTTTTTATCTTTTATATTATATAAGTATTAAGAAACTAAAAACATGCAAAATTTTAAAGAATATTAACTATATTTTTATTCTCATTTATATTTTTCATTATGAAAATGAGAAAATCATTTTTTTTACTTTCCCTATTATTTCAAGTTCAAAACATGATTATGGAGTGTCATATCAACAAATTCGACGAATCAAACACACTATCGATTTTTCTTAAAAACGCTCATAAATTAGCAATATATAGAAGGAATCTATGATAAATCATCGATTAACGATTTGTTGGCCTCATCCCTCACTCCTCGATTATATCGTGATATTTTGGCTAATCACTCAAATTTCGATGATATATCAACGATATTCTCGATTTTAATCGATTTTTTGTGACTTTTGGGTCTTGTAAGTCGTAGCTCTGCATCGACATATGATATACTCCAGAATATTTTCACCAATTTTTAGTGATTACTGTCCTCGATGCACATACCAACAAAAAAAAAATAATAATAATATATTTTCCTTCTATTTTTTCAATTCTTTCTTCTGTCTGTTGGGAAATTTATCAAAATTCTTTTTCTACGCTTGACTTGGATAGAGAATTTTGGGAATAAATTATCGTGAATGAAACGAGACGATGGAATTTTTTTACATTCCCACAAATTTTTCTTTTTTTTCTTTTAAGGAATAAATTCTTTTAAATTTCAACATTTTCATATGTGGAGATGACATGATATACTGTGGTATTTTAGTCCTTCAATCAAAATATTTTTCATTACTTACTGTTTAAATATTCTCATATTAGCGCACAAAAACATAACTTTTTCTTTTTCCTGAAATATAGAAATTTGCTTTTTTACAAAAGGTAACAATGTGAACTTAGCCTCATTTTCTCTTTACTTTCTTTTCTATTCACTCATCTTCCTTAAGTTAGAAGTGTATAATTTTTTACCATTTTTAATATGAAATCACTCAACTACATATCTTTCTATCAATTTATTCCTTAAAAAATAGTTATTCGACATAGATTTAAGTTTTATTTTGTTTATCGTGATTTCGTTATTTTATTTGGGCATTTAGTTTCATGTCGTCCTAGTACGATGGTTTTTTTCGTTGTCTTGTTATAACTTTTCATTTGTGTGTGGGCAATTGAGATGGAAAAACATATTAAACTAGACAAAGACAATAAATCATGTTTTGACATGTAAAATTGGAATTATAAGTATTCTAGTTATTGTAGTATTATCAAACTTATAAGCTTTGAACCGATTTATTACGCTATTAAGCTAAATGTTGTTTAATCTTCTATTATTTTTAGTGAATTACACATTTGTATATGTGTTTCTATCTATGTATTACTGACTAATTTAAATCAATAAAATAATTTTATTTTCAAAAAAAAGAATTATTCATAATTTTTACTTTTAGAAGGGCCAATTTGACCCAAACCTATGCAATGGATCTTGGGCCCAGTCGTGGACCGGCCCAATTCTCGCCTCCAGATTCAAGACATTTTGCCTAATCGTCATCGCTATCACTCTTCGGCCCCGAACAAAGCACAGACTTGAATTTTCACCCTGGGGTCCCTCTGGCCAAAACCTCACTTCGATCGGGAAGTAAATCATCCGTGAATCCATGTTTTCCGCTAAATGAGAGGAAATGGAAGAAGAAATGATCAAGTAGAATCAAATCCTCCACGGATGTCGATGAGTTGATCGCCGCAGTGACTCAAACCCGATCAAAATTCCGAAGAATGGAATCTACATCAAAGCTTCATTGGGGATTTTAAATTTTAATACCTAGGCTCGTCTGTTAGTGGTTTTTTCTTTCTTCATCATCTTGTTCCCGATTCTACACTTAATGAAACCAAAGCTGAAAGATGCTAGAGACCTAGGGTTGTTACGCCTATTTCGCCCTAAAGATCATGATCTTCCGTGCAAAGTAGTCTTGGTTTTTCAATTTTTTCGATTTTTATTTACTCATTTTACTGGGATGAGTTTAAATAATATGTAGTAGTGAGTTAATCTAGTAAAATTATTTATAAGTGATTTAGAGATCTCATTTGAGCTGAGGATTTACCATGTTGATGAAGAGGGCAGAACATGGGATTTCAATGAGAATTTGGGAGACCATAAATGAGGACAAAGGAAAAGTAGTTGGTCTCACCCAGTGAGATCTCAACTTACTGAGGGGAGCTCATTGCTATCAAGATTGGCGCACTCACCCAGGGCAAGATTCGCGCATCTCACTCCTCACAGAATATACGCTAAGGCCTCGCTGCCAAGGTGGCACTTAACTGATATATTCCTTAACTGATATATTCCATCTTCAGGGGAGTGAAATCATGGTGCGCTACTTGGATTTGAGGTCATGCATCATAGTCTTGATAAACATGGTGAAATCCCCTCGAATAAGTTGGGATCTCATGATCACTTGGAATTGGACCAACCTCTTTTCCTTTATCCTCGTTTTATCGGTCTTTTCCTTCGTCTCCATTGAAGTCCCCCTCACTCTCACCCTCTTTAGATAAACATGGTGAAATCCCCTCGAATAAGTTGGGATCTCATGATCACTTGGAATTGGACCAACCTCTTTTCCTTTATCCTCGTTTTATCGGTCTTTGGGGAACATATCGCCCTCAGGTTTATCTTGGAATCCGCGCCAGGTGCCTGCTTGTTTAATTTCAAAACACCAATTTTAATTTTAGATTCTGTTTGTTATTCTACCACAGTTCTGACATTTTGATGAAATTTTATCCCTAGTTTAAAGCTTGAAATTTTATGGGGAAACGATTTTGTTTATAAAAATTATTTGAATATAGTTGGAGAAAGAATTAAAAATTTCCGATATTTAGCACACTTTTGTGTTTGGAGTTTGAGTTTTCAATTCAAATCCTAAATTTTCTAAAACCATGTTTACTTATATTTTTTCTTTTGAATTTAAACTTTATTTTTCATGTTTTTCTTTTAAAAAATATGAAATATAAACCATCATTTTTTTTCTTCCAACTGAAAAAAAGATGAGTCCACCAATTCGCAACAACATTTAGAGTTAATTACAAAATAGATACATTGTAATTTACACTGCATTAGACAACTTAAATTGATGATTGACAATGAGGTAGTTAAGCAAAATTGTAGTCACTTTACAAATGGTGATGAAAAAACTAAGAACGTGGCTTTCTAATAAACCATAATGTTGTATCCTATGCTAATATGAAGTCCAATTAGTAATAAGGCAGAATGAGTATGATGAAATAATGTAAATTTGAGGAGCTTAAAGTTTCTTATCACAACAACAAAAATGTCGCTTGTTTTGTTATGGTAAAAGAAGAAATAATAAATTTTTTAATAATTTACTTATTTAAATAATAATACTATTTCTAAAAAGTTATTCCTTTTGAAGTCGGATCATTTTGAAAGATAAATTGAGTACGTGACTATCAGATGACAAAAGGTGGTTGGTGACATCTCGCCATCTATCCACTTCATTTACGCTGAAGAACAAGGCGTAAGGCACCCTATATAATTTCTATGTCGAACTGTTGGCATGTTGATTTGTATCATTTCTTTTTCTCCTTCACTTTGGTTGATCCTTATCTCTTATCAAGTCTCGGGACATAATTATAAATCAGAATGGCGTGACACCCCAATCTTTGGTTGCCGGTTTGATGGATTGGAGTGAAGGATGGAAAGATATTTGCGCGACATGTTTGCCAAGATCTCCGATGAGCTCAAGACGTATGGTCGGGACGTGATCACGTTGTAAGGATTATGGACATCAGGTGCTGATTGACCAGGCATGACCTTGGCTACAAGTTTTGAAATCCAAGGAGGATGGTAGTGGCTATGGAGGAGACCTGGACAAACTCGAATTGATGTGAAAAAGGAGAAGTAAATATCCTTATCTTATCTTATAATGGAGTTTTTCAGAAGTTCTCGTTGTTAAAATCAGCCCAGAGTGAACAAATGTATGTCTGAACACTTATAATTGATGTTAAACTACCGTTAGGTTGTGTCTTAAATTGATGTTATATAACCCTACATACTGCTTAAAAATGGGAAGCACAAGAGTAAGGATGTTAAACTATGTCATTGGTTAATTTTGTTTTAGTAAATTTTTTTCTCGGCTTGTTATGAATATACTTAAAGCTTAACAAACAATTTATCGATATGCTGATTTACTTTTAGAATTTATATACCAAATTTGCCCTTTGCTGAGGAACAAGAGGAAGGACATGGGAGGAGAGTCGCCTACTTCGCTTAAAGGCAGCCTGTTTTTCGCTTGATGGTTATATGATGAAATTTTCAATATGATGAACAATATTTGTGAAAGGAGATCAACCTGCTAAAGGCAAGGCTTCTATGACAAACAAAGCTGATAGAGAAAGAAAGAAATTAGAATGAAACAGGAAGAGAAAGAGAAGAGCCGAAAAGGGGTTTTGGTTCTGGCAAAGGGGCAAGGAGCACACTTAGGTTGTGTGAAGATCAAATTCTTTCATGGAAGGAGGGGCGGGGGGATTAGATGATGCTTGAGAAACTCATTAAAGATGTTCCTTAAAACTTAGAAAGCAGACGTGGTTTGTATTCAGGAAACAAAATGGAAATCTTGTTCTAAAGGGTTAGTCAGTCTGGCGCCCGATAGCTTTGTGGATTGGGTAGCTTAACACATTTTGAGGTGCTTCGAGGAGGGGTTGTTATTCTTTGGATCTGGGAATGGTCAGTTGGTCTAGATGGAGAGGCGGCCACACTTTATCTTGGAGGTTCGAAGCGTGCGTGATTTTCTTTGGATCTTTACAGGGCATTTACGGACCCACAAAAAAGGAAGCCAGGCTGGGGGCTATCAGAGGCATGTGGGGAAATCCATGGTGTATATGGGGTGATTTTAATGTCCTAAGATTCCCGGGAGAAAGAAATAGGGAAGGAAGATGGATGGGAGCCATGAGAAGATTCTCCCAAATTATCGATGAGTTAAAATTGAAAGATCTGCCCCTTCAGGGAGGGGTGTTTACTTGGACTGGAGGACCAGGAAACCAAAGAATGGCTAGGTTGAATGATTCTTGATCCTGGTGGCCAGGAAAATTATTTGAAATACTACCCAAAAACACTCTGCCAAGACCTCTTTCAGACCATTTCCCGATCCTATTGATTGGAGGAGCGATTTAGTTTCGTGGCCCTACTCTTTAAACTTTGAAAACTTTGACTTAACACGGAGTTTTAAAGTCTTATTGATGGGTGGTGGAAGACCTTCAATGTTAGGGGTGCTAGTAGTTTTGTGGTGGCGGAAAATTAAAAGCCCTCAAGATTAAGCTCAAAGGTTGGAATAAGGAGGTGTTTGGGAGGGTTGAGACGAGAAAAAACCATGCTTTGAAAAACATGGCGTTGTGGGATACTATTGGAGTTGTAAGACCCTTGACTCAATCAGAGCTTGATAGAAAAATAGTAGAGTTAGAGGAGTTCAAAAGATGAGCGTTGTTGAAGGAAATAATGTGGAGACAAAAGTCTATGGAAATTTGGCTTAAGGAAGGTGATAGTAATACAAAATTCTTTCATAAAATGGCAAACTCTATAGAAAGCATAGTGAAATGACAAGTCTAAAATTGACGGAGTTTGACGAGGAAGGCGAATTTGCAACTAGGCATTGTTAATCCCTTTCAATCCCTGCTTATTGATCCTGGGGATTGGAGAGCTACTGTGGAGGATCTAACCTTCTCGAAACTAGAAGATCAAGAGGCTACTAGGCTGGAGAAGCTTTTCATGGAAGAGGAAGTTTTTGTCTCTCTTCATGAGCTAAATGGGGAGAAAGCAACTAGGCAAATATAGATTTATGCGGTAGCTTTTGGCAATTCGGTTGGAGGCGTCAAAGGTGAGGTGATGACTATATTCCGTTTTCTAGTTTTGGTAAATTTGTGAGAAGTCTGAACTCCACCTTCATAGTGATAGTTCAAAAAGAAGGAAGAGGCGGATGATTTTAAGGATTTTAGACCTATAAGTCTTGTGGGAGTCTCTGAGCGTGCTTCAAAGGTTTTAGCAAACGGGTTGAAAAGGTGATGAAATGGGTTGGTCGACAAAGCCCAAAATGCCTTTGTGGAAGGTAGGCAAATCCTGGACGCCTCTCTAATAGCAAATGAAGTGATTAGTTTCAATGAGAGGAAGAAAAAGGAATCCTATGTAAATTAGATATTGAAAGCTGCCAACAGATTAATTGGAAGTTTCTTCTCACGGTACTCAGGGAGATGGGCTTTGGTAGTAAGTGGATAGGGTTGATACAATGGTAAATTTCCATAGCCTCCTTTTTAATGATTATCAACGGTAGTCCAGTAGGTTTCTTCAAAAGCATAAGGGGTTTATGGCAAGGAGATCCGTTAGCCCCCTGACCTTTCTTTGTCTTGAGATGGCGTTCATCTGATGATTAGTCAAGCTATAGGGGAGGAGAAAGCATCTTGCAAGTTATAACCGGGAACTGTTTTGGTGATATCGCGAACATATCCCACTTGTTTGTTCATGGTGATTCTTTAGTTTTTGTAGATTCAAGGATAAATGTTGTATCTAGGTGGATCTGTTGTACTTCGAGCTCTCGGTGAGAATCTTCAGATCAGAAGATATTTTGGTGGGTATAGTGGAGAATTTTAACCAACTGGCATGTGAGCTGGGGTGTAGAATAGGATCCCTCCCTTCTCTTGCAGCAGGCTTCCTCTTGGCTTTAGGTTCGATTCGTCGGTGCTCAGGAAGGATTGAGGAGAGATTCAAAAGAAGGCTCGCCGCTTGGAAGAGATAGTATATCTCGAAAGGGAAGACCCTACGCTAATTAAACATGCTGTCAGTATGCTATATACCTGTTAATACTTTTTAGGATGCCCAAAAGTGTCAAAACATATTGGAAAATTTGAGAAATTTTCTGCGGGGAGGAGGCTCTTATCGTTCTTAGAAAAATCCACCTAGTAAATTGGAACTCCATAAGCGAAAGAAAGGAAAATGGTGGTTTGGGGGATCGGAGAAAACCTAGACCTCTCTTAAATAAACTTTTTGGGAAAGTGGGCTTGGGTTTGGAGTGGAGGATAACTCTATTGGGAGATCGTGTATTAATACTAAGTATGGCTCTCCTGGAAACGGGAAATTTGATTCCTCCTTACCCTAGGAAGTATGGAGTTGGTCTTTGGAAGTCTATAGCAAATGAGACTGAACAGCTTAAGAAAGACTGTGTGTTTAAAGCGGGGATGGTAGGAAAATCTGTAATGCAGGGCTGCTTGGTGTCAGAAAGACAACCTTTAGGAAGCTAAAATTGCTAGATTTGGTGAGAAGATTGGTAGAACTTTGGGACCTAAAGTTTCTAAGGTCTTTTAATGATTGGGAGTTGGAAGCTATCCAGGAGTTCATCGAAGTGAATAGCAACATCAAAATTTCCCCTTTGGAAAAGGATAATCTGGTTTGGAAGGGGGATGTGTCGGGGTACTTCACGGTTAAAGCTTACTTCAAACTGTTGGAAGGAGTTTCTCCCCATAAAGTACCCTGCAAAATGTTATGGAACCAGCATATCCCTTCCAAAGTTGGTTTTTTTGCAAGGAGGGGTGTGTTGGGGGTAAGGTTCTTACCTCGACTCCCATATAGAAGCAGGGTCTTCATTTAGCGACATGTGTCCCTGCGTAGATAGGAGGAAGAAGGCTAAACATATTCTAATCCTTTGTCATGCAATATGGGGACAATGGTGATCTTCTTTACGCATTTGGTGTTGTACTTGCCCTTTCTGGGTAAGATCTAATCCAAAGCTAGATGCACTTCCCTATTAGGGAAAAAGCAAGGCTATTCGGAGAGTTGCTCCCTGGGCACGTACGGGCTATGCGAAAGAGAGAACAAAATTATTTTGAAGAGACAGTTACTTTCGCTGAAACTAAAACTTGATTATCCAATCATTGTTTACGTGAGCTGAGTTTATTCCAAACGCAGATATCGATTTTATTAGATTGCTCTTGTATAGGTTCTATGGCTATGCCTAGGGTGTGACTTTTTTTTGGGTTGGTTTGTTTGTTTGTCTCTTCTTTCCCTCTGCCTCTTTTTTGCTGGCCCTTTGTGGTCTCTCTTGTATACGTCCTATATACTCTCTCTTTTTTGGTCAATATACTGCTCTTTATCGATAAAAAAAAAAAACTTTTAGAATTTTAGGTCTCACAAAGAGAACTTCAACTTGATGAATCAACACTATGCGTAAACAATAATATCAATAATAACAATAATAATAATAATAATAATTATCATCATCATCATTATCATCGTCATCGTCATCGTCATAATAATAATAATAATAATAATCATCATCATCGCGTGTGATGTGATAATGATAATGATGATGATGATGATGATGATAATCATCATCATCATCATCATCATCATAATCATAATCATAATAATCATAATCATCATAATGATAATGATAATAATGATGCATTGATTAGTTGATGAATTATTAATTTGATAAATGCAAGTATGCATTTTCATCACGCCTATCAATAAACATAACCCAAAATTTTGTTCTTTTTATACATATAACAAGATTTTTTCACTTCCAGATTAATGTATAACACATATTTGTTCTGTATTAGGTCCAACTACATACTGGTAGATTCTTTTTAATTTGAAACATAAGCCAAAATTACTTATGTGTGTTGTCTTGGGGTTTATATCTATGCATTTACGTTATATGTATAGTTAGGAGAACCAGTTGGTAATTACCTATATATACTCTGCCTTTTGATAATTTACATGTCTATTTTTTAAAAATTTTCTACAATCAATTTAATTGGACATTTCTTTTTCATAGATCCAGTCTATAACCTGTGTAGATTGAACATGTTGCTTGCCAGAATCAGGTTGTGTATTGTGATGATTTGCACTTTATCGGATTGTTGGTACCATGGCTATTCACATTTTCCAGATTAGATGTGAGAAATGTTGAGAAGTGCACACCTTTTTTTCTATTTAGGGCGATGAAGAGGAAATGCTCTGCGTGATGGAGATATCTGGACGACCGTGAGAATTCTCTTCTTGCGTATGGTTCAAGAATGGATGTTGGAGGAGATTGGCGTTTGCATTTTAGAATCGGTGGTAATGTTTTGAAAGAATATCGGGGTCTGTCATTTGTTACTTCCCCCACTGGATTGTAGTGTTAGTGCTTTAATATGAGAATGTTTAAATCATACTATATATAAGTATTACAACCCTTGAGATCCGTCTCAAGTGGTAAAGGGTTGGTGGGGTTTATATATATGTGTGTGTGTGTGTGTGTATGCATGTATAAGTATACACAGTGCACAGAAACGTGATGAGTACAACTTATCATTTGTGCAGTATGCTAGTCTTATCTAAGTTATCTTTGAAACTTGAGTGCTCGAGTTATGTTTGCGGGAGACATGAATTACTGTAAGGTTCTTAGTGTTTTAATAGCTAACTTTTCACTGTTGGCATCTGCTAAGAACCTAAAATTGAAATTTAAGTTCATTTTGTAGGTTGTCCATTGTATGTAGTTTAATCTCTTTCGTGGAATTCTGCAAAGATAATAATAATTACTTAAATCTATAATTTTTATTGTTGTGGAAATTGCATGAACTAGAAAAGATCTCTCACAGTTAATGAAGCCGACCCTACTTATCCCGATTACGTGTTTTTATTAAAATTCGAGGTGGATTGCTTGCATCACTACAATGTCAGATACATCAATTATTTGACACCTTTCTGACACATCCTTTATAGTTTAGCCATATATTATTCATTTGTATTTCTCCATTTATCGAGATGTTATGCGGATCTAGTTTCTTAGTGTTCTTTCTTGAGATGATTTGAAGTCCATTATTCTGGTTTCAAGACACCTCACATTCTAATTTATGCGATCTTGTCGGGAAAGTCTTGGAGATCAAATATGTAGATTTATCTTTGTTATTGATCACTTTTCATAATTTTTAATTTTCTTGCATCGCAAAAATTTTCATCTATTTCAGTTTTCAATCCCACATTTCTATCTGTGTGATTGAGAGCGCACCCACCCTTCCTCATAACTCATTGGATGTGTATTTTACAAGGTAAGTTTAGTGGAAGTATGGCTTCGAGCATCGATAGTCTTAAACATTTCGTTTTTCGAATTGTATCTGGTCAAGCGGTGGATAAATATAAATCAACATCTTTCCGTTGGGAATTGGAGTCCTCGTCTTTGGTTTTGACTTACATAAGCGCCTTGTGGGATCATTAATAACTATCTGATTTGAGGATTCCTTTCAAAATAGGGCATTCCTTTCTATCTGGAATTGGTTTGAAAAGCTCCAGGGTAGAAGAGCGTCTCAAAGCCTTCACGGTATCTTCTATGTTTATTTGCATGGACAATACTCTCTCTCTCACACACACACACACACACCCATGCCTACACGTGCATATGCACACACATTCCTTTTAGATTAAGACCATTTAATCTCTCATTAGAATTTCAATTTTATTGCAAAGGTACCAGTTAGTCATTAATGTTACTATTAGAGATTACCTATTGCATTTACCCTTGTTCCAGGTCTTCAAGTTTAGTGAACTTTTTGTAAGAAATTTCTTGTTTTTTTGTTACGACTTTTTGTTTCAACGTTTAGATTTTGACATCTCTAGATTCCCCGAATATCAAGTAATGCACTTTTTTTAAATATGTTTACATTTATAAACCCATCTGCTTTTTCCTGATTAGTATGCATGAAGCCCGAAGTTTTTCTCTTCATAACCTTTTATATTCACTTTGTAAATTGTAAGGTACCTCGACGAAAGATATAGTGAGAAGCAAAAGAATTGACAACAAATGAGATATGGTTGATCTTACTAGCAAGGTATTTGTCTTGAAAATTTTCTTATCATTTGAAAATTTGATGCTTGGATGATGAACTGCCACATCATACCTAGCATTTGATTGTCTTGTTGCCAGCAACATGTTTCTCTATGTAGTCATATACATGACCTGATGGAAATGAAAAAACAGATGGATTCCCTATTATGATCTTGTTTCTAGTTTGAATAATGTGTTAGAATGATGACTGTAGTCATGAAGCTCTGATTCAAACTTGGTAAGTAAGTAATCCAGTCTAACAATTTGAGTACTTCAAGCAACCGCATAATCATTATGTCACGTGTGGGACTTATGGAGGTCAGCAATTTTCTTTTTGAGCAATGTCTTCCCCTGATCTTATCTGGCTACTTGGATGCAATTAATTTTTGTTGGACTTGACATTAGGTTTTCTTTTACTTAAAATTGACTTGTGCAAATACTTCATTCCTTTTTGTTCTCTAATTTTGTAATTTACAGCGAACAACCATTTGGACAAGATTACCTTTAACTACTATGATAAGTCAAAACTGATAAATAAGTAACATAGCACTACTGAACGGAAGAATTACGGAACATTGTCCCAAAATTAAGAAGATTTATGCCTTATATGACGGTGAAATTGTCTCACTGGCCATTAAACATCATTCCTCATTGAAGTTGTACCCAAGGAACTAAATATCAGTTTAATCGGCCAATATATCGGCGAAATATCAGATATCGGCCGGTACCGATACAATTTTGCCAACCAAAAGTCGATTGGCTAAAAAATCAGCTAAAAATAGGAAAAATCACCGATATTTTGGCGAAATATTGGAAAATGTTGATATTTCGTCAAAATATCGAAAGTCTACCTCAGCTCGTGTTTCCGGAATTTTGTAAAATATCGATGCATCTCGGAGATATATCGGTAAAATATCGGAGCTATATCTCGGTAAAATATCGGAAATATCGGATATATATCATCAATATTTTAAAAATATCGACCGTGCCTTTGACTTCTTGACCAGCAATCTGACGGCCCAGATCCGTTTCTGCTTTGATTCAAAGGTCCAAATTTCATCTGTTTTTTTAAAAGCATCCAAAGGCTATATTTTGGATCCAACGGTTGGTTTTAAATTTGAAACTTGATCTAACGGTTTAGATTAATTTCCACGGATATATGATGATCCAGCGATTAGATTTGATCCAAATCAAATCAATGGTAATATTTGAACCAAATCAAATCAAGGTTAGAATTAAATCACAATGGTTTTGACAATTCAAAGCTGGCTATTCTGACCCAAAAATTCTATAAATACCTAAAATGCTGAATTTCTTTACAAACTCATCCATCCACATTCAAGCTCCATTTGACTCTCAAATCATTTTTTCTTTGTGATTTATCTTAATATTTTAAAGATCTTGGTTTTAAATATTGTCTTCAACAAGATGTGATTCCTTCATCAAATAATATAATGGAGCCACATCGGTCTTCATTTTGGTTTTAAAAAACGATTGTAATGTAATTTCTCGATTAATTATAATGAATATTATCTTCAACAAGTGTATATATGCTTATTTATGTCTTTTTTTATAGTTTAACCAATATTTCCATGAATTTGAAGTATTTTGTTAATTTTCACTTTCTGAATATTTTGTCAAAAATATCCACGATATTTACCGATATTTCCGACATATCCAGTAAAATCAGAATTATAATATATACGTGATTCTTGATATTTGATCCTTAGTTAGTACCCAATCTTGTGTAAGCAATCTACAATTCACATTTTGTATTTTTCAGGTTGATTCTGAATCTTTGGTTGTTTGTAAGGCTGCTCTTGGAAATATGTTAGGTGGCATTTGCTATTTCTATGGCCAATAAAAAATTTCACTCCCAAAAGACAATGATGTAAGTTATCTAAATTTGTTTCTGCATTGCTGCCTTTCTCTTAATGCTGCATATCACTTGTTTTGACACAACTATTGTACATGAACAATTCCATCGTTTGAACTTTTACTTGTTGAACAATTCCATCGTTTGAACTTTTACTTGTTTGGCAACGTTCTATTAATATGCTTATTTGTCTTATTACATGTTAAAAAGTCTTTGCATGTAATACAACTGATATTGTGCATTCTTGAATTATTATCTCATGCCTCAAGTGTGTTTGTGTGTGTGTGTGTGTGTGTGTATTCGATTCTTAGTTAACATTATAATTCCTCAAGCTTTCCACAAAACTACCAATTGTTTGTGAATGACATGAAGAATATGGCCTTGGATAGGTGTAAGTGGAAACATTGATTTGTATGTATTACCATGTAGTTAAGATGTGTAAATTTGGAAAATATTGTTGTTTTTCTTGTGATTACGTTTTTTTAAAGACAGCAGGCATTGTGTTTAGGCTAGCAGTAAGCCAAATAGGTGGGCCATCAAGCCAGGACTCTAAATTGAAAATCTTAAAGTCCATCTTGCTAGCTTAAATGTTACTTCTTTTGCTATTCAAAAAAACAAAAGTGGAGATTTGCATCGACCAGATGGCATTTGAATCCTCAAATCAATGAAAAATTGAAACATTGTGTTCACATAGTGCCTTAATATGACATAGATTTAGCCAAATTCATGCTTAGTTCAAAATTAAAATATTAGTCATTGACTTGGAAGGTTTTGAGGTACATTGGTCTTTGGCATTTTGGATCGATATTGAGTGATATGCAATGCAAAATCGATACTTTAAAACTCAGATTCTTAAAAAATATAAAAAATAAATAAATATAATTAAATGGAATAAAATTTTAATAAAATAAAAATTTTATCATAATATCAACAATGTTTAAATAATGATGAATTTTCATCAAAATTGATTTATGATAATATTTAGAATATATAAAGCTACTTCTACTTAGTGTTCCATTTTGAATACTCTTCTTGTTTTGTGTTTTTATAAGTGAAAATCAATAATGACTTCTATATAAAATATAGTAACTCTTATTAAAAAGAATGACCTTATCTTTTATCCATAAACCGTACTTTTAAAATTTTTTAAATTTCAAGTTGTATAAATTTTTGTAATACCTCAATTTTTTTTATGGGTAATTTTTTTTTGTCCACATTGGGAGTTGAGACACGGATCTCCCATAATCATGCCATTTCTTTACCCTCCAAGCTCTATAGGGTGGAATCACGGTGATTTTCATCTCTATTTCATCCCCAACACAAAGTGAGCACTGATGAATTGGCTAGATGAGGATCCCTCATATCATGTACACTATTCGTGTTTCTCTCTTTCAAATCCTCTCTATTTTCCTTCTCTTCCTCTTCTCTTTCTCCATATCCCACCTTCTTCACAATGTTGAATTTTATGCATCTTGGATTCCACCTTATCAATTTATACCAAAATCACCAATTTATCTATGAGGTTGCCTAATTATATTCATACTACTCACGAATATTCATCTTTAGTGCTTGGTATTGTATTAATGTTGACCAGGTGGATACCTTCCGGTGATTCTTTGATGTGGCTGAGGTTTGAGCCTTACGCCGCATCCACATAACGTACTGCAGTCATGCGAGTACCCAAGGCAATAGAACTCAACAAACCGTATCATAATTGCTAAGTTGATATGCTTGGTATTCATTTATTATTTTTGGTTTTGCTGGTGAGTTCTTATCCTTTATGCTTGTCATCTGCCATCAATTTTGGACCTCACGACAAAGTCTGGTATAGTGGAGTCGTTTCATACGATGGGCCATTTTTCTCTTGCGGTTTAAGAGTCATGATAATTTTATTTCATATTGGCGGTGAACTTTACCGCATTTGTTCGAGTCGATCCTTAACCGAGGATTTTTGTGGATAAAGGTTTTCATCATTCTGGTTGGTTAGTTTATTATTATTATTATTGTTTACATTTGTGTTTTGTTTTCCTCCTCGAGTCTTTTGCCATCCATTACTTGTATCTTTAGGGAAATAGGTGTTCATTTGCCACACATTGGAGGTTTTTGTGTGTCTTGATAAATAAATCTTCCTCGTTCCATAACATATTCTTACTCTTGAACGAGCGTTGGGACATCCATTTGTTTGGATATAATTGGACATTGGTTAGATTTAATGAACATTGATGGATGGATTCCAAAGGAGCAAATTTTAGTCTTTGGGAAAGCTACGGTAGTACGAAGATTTTGCTAGGGTAATTGATTCGTGCCACGGTGATTAAGCGGAATCAACAAAATTTGTATTCCCTAGTTCCTCTATTTGCGGTAGTCAAACTCTTTGCAATTATAGTGATAGGGTCGAACATGGGGATGGGTTTCATCCCACGAATGGTCTGCATTAGTGTTTTGAAAATTGGTGAGGCTTTAGTTTGGATTTTGGACTTGTTAAAAGCGAGGGGGGGTTGTTTGTTCAACGACTAAGCATGTGGCTTAAAGTGAAGTGTGAAATGGTAACCTTGAGAGCTTGGGTCACTAGCTTGATAACATGGGGGTATTCACGGTGTCCTCGGGTTATTTCACCGCATTAGGGCAAATGACATATAGTGAAGCCAAACCGGATCTTTGTTTAGCTATAAAACTAACCTAGAACCATATTTGAGTGAACATGTATTATGCATTCAAAGTCCCATTGAGTTTAAACACAGCACTCAACCTCATTTCAATGGCTCGTAAATGGCATCTAAAGATATCGGTGCATCTAACATTAAGTATGCAACGAACCACAAACATGGCAAGTATTGACGAAGGAACAACATTAAATGGCATTAAACCCTAGTTTGGAAGGTATGGAACCATAAATGCGGTACGTATCATTTAAAACAAGAGGACAACACTACTTGATAGCTGAAAATAAGCTAGCAACCCTCCTCTTCAGTATGAGGCTTGTGACATCTCTTGAGTTGTCATCCTCGAAGTGTTTGTGGTAGAGAAAAATGAAAGAAAGAAAGAGAAGAAGCGAATGAAACCTAAAATGGTGAAACTTTATAAAAAATGAAAAGTTGCTTTTGAATTTACAAAGTTATAGAGGTTTATATAGATCAACCCAAAGTGTGAAAATACAAAAATACCTAAGTATGAAATTACTGGGGTCGAAATGGTAATACATCAAAAGCGTGGTCGTTTGGCATCAGAATACGAAAACACGGGGCGGCAATTTAGCTGTCTGCGGGGGGGATTTCGCTAGCATAGAAAATTTGGCTAACTAGAGAAATTTTGCTAGCCTAGCGAGGAATTCTCTGAGATGTAAAATTGAGAAATTGCGTATCGTGAGTGAATTAAGCTAGTGCGAATTCGCCAACCTAGCGAGGGTAATGAATACGCGAGACCAGATGTTTTCGTTCAAGACGAGTAGTTTTTCGCTAGATAGCGAAATTTAGCTATCAGCGAATTCTATTAAGCTAGGATTGAGAAATTTTGCTATAAATTACAATTTTTACGCAATCCCGGTGAAATTTGTAATCATAAGCGAAAAAATCTTAAGATTGCTTTGCTTCTGTTTTGCTTTCGGCTGCATCGGCTGCATCCTCCCGCTGTGAATCCACTTCACATTCCCTCATTTTTAATGGATGAAGACATAAAGTGAATCTTCGGTATTCAACGTATATTAACATCGATTTGAACTAAATGGCTGAAGTACGCAAGACCCTGTAGCGAAATTACCAAAAACAAACTCGAGTAGCATCCCGGTGGTACTAAGTGGATTTCACACGCGTCAGTGGCAATTGATATGATTAGTGCATAAAAAGCACCTAAAACCTATCTTGGGCAGGGTTCAAAATAGCACTTTTTGGGCATAATCCACCCCCAACGGAAACACGTTGCTAGTCCCTTAGCAATGCTAAAACAAAAAGGGTATGTATGCAGTGCTTTCTCAAAAAGTATATGTGGTTCAAAAAGTGTATGTACAGGTAAGCCTTACCTTTAGCATGAATAAATTACACCCTGTATGAAAACCAACATGAGAGAACATAAACCAAACAAGAACAAGTTTTAGAGACGTGCCGATTTGATGAAGTCGACCTGAATTTCCACGAAATCTAATTGTTCCTAAGGTAGCAGTTTGAGCCAATAAATTGCAAAGCATTCTCACTAACTAGCTACTACCATGACCTTAAAGCTAGCATTAGCCTAAATGGGGCTAGCGACGCTCTTATTTCTTCCTTGATTGCTATGTAGGATGCAATGCTAAAGCTCGACTTCACCAAGTAGGTGAGTCCTGACTCCCAGCAATTGGGTTGGGCACCCAGCCTGACGAAGGATCCTTGACTCTGAGCTACGAGGCTTGGACTCTAGAATGACTTGAGAATTAAAAGCACCTACAACACGCTAAACTCTACCTATCCACGATGTACTTGAGAACACTAAGTCGATGACTCTGAGCCGATGAAGGTTTAGACACTTAGGGCTTTAAAGGCTTTATCGCATATACCCCTCGAATGATGTTGTCGGGTTTTTCAAGGCTAGTGTCACGGCTTTTTATTTTCTTTTCTTCTTTTCTTTTTCTTTTTGGAAACTTCATTGGTCTTCATACTTGAGTAGCTACAAACCTGTGTAGATTAGATCAACAAATTTAGTGGCTTTGCAAAGTGAAAGGAGGTACATAATTTCCTGACTAATGGCACAATCGAATTGTGCGGTGTGTGGAATAACTCGAGGGGAATGTTCGAGTTGGCATCAAAATCTCGATTGACCAAACTAAATCATGCATGGAATTGTTCTGTATTAAGGTAACAAACAAGGTTTCAATTCTTGATTAAGCTGTGAAGAACAAACACAAAATGGAGACACAAAAATGATAAAATAAAATAAAAAATTAAAAGAAAAATGAAAATGCCCTTCAGATCTGTATGTGATAAAGAATTTAATAATATGAAAGTGCTGTGACAGCATGGAATGCAAACTAATGGGTGGGATTGTATCACCTCGAACGCAGTGGGCATTTTGGAGAAGGGGCATTTCCATTTGTTGGGAGTATTTGCTATGGTACAATCCAGCAAAGGAAATCGAATGTCGAGCTGAAGGTGCAACCCGCAATTTTAAACATAAGGAAATTTAATCGGCCCAAACAATGAGAAACGGTGGTACAGCTGGGACAGCGGTAGCCATATCAGACGTCAGTAATTTGTGGGGACTCGGGGAGGTCGGCGGAGAATTTCCTCCTTGACCAGTCTGGCGCTGCACCACATGGGGTTTTACCGCTTTGTCCCATTGACTTTGATCGCTATCATCATTCGATCGGAGTAGGTCATGAACCATTGGGTATGCCGTTGAGCGATGAATGGACGATCCATCGCGATTGAGCTTGGAAATAGATGGAGTTTGAGTCATCTGGGAGGATTTGGTCCCCCTCGCCCAGAAATTCTTCGATTATCTGTCTGGTCATGCCATTTTTTTATCTTTCCTTTGCAATATTCGAATTCAAATAGGCATCATTTCGTATTTCTTCTGACTCATTGGTCAGGCACAATCTCTTGACTCATTACAGATCCATGTTGACACTATTACCATGCCTTATGTTGATCTCCTTTAGTGACACGGCTTTACCATACCCGACCGATAAGGAGACATTCCAGTATTGTCTTGAAAACATTAAGAAGGCCCACAGCCGAATCAAGCGATTTAGTGGACAAGTCTTTTATTTGCTGTTACCACCATCATCAGAATGGTTTTAATCTCTCTGTTAGCAAGTTCTACTTGACCACTTGTTTGAGGATGGTAAGGGGTGGCCACTCTGTGTTTCACACCATATTTAGCCATGAGGTTTTCAAAAGGTTTGTTGCAGAAATGTGAGCCTCCATCGCTAATAATGGCTTTTGGCACCCCGAACCTAGAAAAGATGTTTGCTTTCAAATTTAGTACCACTCACGTGGTCATTTGTTTACGAGGGTTGCTCCAGCCCACTTGGACACATAGTCCCTCAGCCAAAATGTATGTATGACCATAAGATGTGGGGGAAAGGTCCCATGAAATCGATGCCCCGAACATCAATGCTTTCGACCACTAAATTGGGTTCGGGGGCATCATATGTGGCGAGACAACTTCGAGTCTTTGGCACCTATCACACTCTCGGCACGTTGGTGTGCTTCCTTAAACAAGGAAGGCCAGTAGAAACCAGACTGCAGCACCTTCATTGCTGTCTTTTGGGAAGCAAAGTGACCACCACAGGCACTTTCGTGGCAGTGGCTCAGAATTCCCTGCTGTTCCTCCTCAGGCACACACTTCCTGATTATCGATCTTGGGTATTTGAATGAAGAATGCTTCCCGATAAAAGAATGGATCTTTGCAAAGAAATACTTTATCCTGATTCTTTCATTTCTGATGGGGTTTCCCCTGTGGCGAGGAAATTGGCTATGTGAGCATACCAGGGAGCTTTTTCTATATGCATTAGGGATTCTTCAGGAAATTCATCATTGATGGGTGGGCTATGAGTGTCATGGGCTATTGTTAACCTTGAAAGATGATGCGCCACACATTTCTCACCGCTTCTTGTCTTTAATTTGCAAGTTAAACTCCTGGAGTAAAAGAACCCATCGGATGAGCCTTGCTTTCGCATTTTGTTTGGTCAGGAGATATTTCAAAGCGGAATGGTCCATAAAAATTACTATATCAGGCCAGACCAGAAGTATGCTCGAAATTTGTAGCATAGACCACGTGACAATTCCTTCTGTTTTGTATTAGTATAATTCACTTTGTGCCGTTCAAGGTTTTGCGGCATAATAGACTCTGAGGTTTCCCATCCTCTCTTTGGCGATCTTTACTCGGAAATACTTAAGATCACTTGCATCACATCACCTCGAAAAGACAAGTTGCCAATTAGGTGCTAAATGCTTATTAGTGCGATAGTCAAATGGGACTTGAACTCTTGAAAACTCTCTGGCATTCTTCTCCCCGAATAAATTTAGCATCTTTTTCTAGGGCTTGTAGAGGTTTAGCAATCTTCGAGGGAATTTTATGAATCTCCTAAAAGCACGCATGACCCGAGTGCCTCATTTGTTTATTCGTTGGGAGACGGTAGTTTGGAGATAAGTTCGATTTTGCTTTGTCGACTTCTATTCCCTATTTGGAAATAATGTGCCCTAAAACAATTCCTTGGTTAACCATAAAATGGCACTTCTCGATTAAGCACTAGAGTTCTTCTCTATACACCTTTGCAGGATGGCCTCCAGATTAGTCGGACATTCTTGAAATCGCCTCCATATACAGGTGATGTCATCCCGTGTAATACTTCCGTTATGCGCTCATGTCGGCCCGAACATGCTAAGCATACATCTCGAAAAGTGTTTGGCGTTACGAGACCAAAGAGCATCCTCCACATAAGCATATGTACGAATGGACAAGTGAAAGTGGTCTTTTCCGATCTGCGAGGCGATCTCTATCTAGAAATACGATACCCGTCAGCGATAGAATGGGTGTCAGGAAACCTCTCGGTGATCGATGAATGGCAGCGGGAAGTGATCTTTTTCTTGTTACCTCATCGAGCCTCCTATAATCTATGCACCTCTCGGCCGGTAGTGAGACGGGTAAACCGATTCTTCACCCTTTTCATTTTCATAGTTGTATCGGCTTGACTTCTTAGAGCACCACGAGTTGGGCTCACCCAGATCTTATCGAAGGAAATAAAACAAGTAATCTGGAGCTTAAGAGCAATTTCGGGACTTAATCCTGGAACTACTTCACGCAAGTAGGATTCAACCTTTCTTGTGGGCGCACTAACGACGCTTAGACTCCTCTCTTCTAGGTAAATGTGATGGGTGCAGTTATTTGGGTTATGCCTTTTAAATCATAAATTTTCCCACCCGATGCTTGCTTGTTTCTTTGAAAAGTGCGTGGTTATTTTCTTATGAAGTAGTTAACGATGATGAAATCCTGGCTGGACATTGTCCATTTTCTTCGAAAATGCATACTTGACTGGCCCAGGAGGGTTTGAGCTGCTTGTTGGGGTTCCTTTGGTCGTCACCGGTTAATAGGTAGGATTTCTATTTTTCTCCTCAATACCTGGCTCACTAAGCTCATGCATTGAGGTTCTGTTCTCCAAGGCACTCGGATAACTAAGGGTTAATACATCTTAAACTTCTTTGCTCGTTAGCACATTCTTCAAGAATTGCATTTATCATCGAACTTCTTCACAATCATCTTCCTCACAGTGCATATGTCTTACTCGGATAAGAAGATGTCGAGTTCTAGGTCATATTCCCAAAAATTGTATAACCCCATTCCACTTGAGTTTATTATGGCATTGAAGTAGCGAGAATGGTCTCCCGATATGATGGGCACATGGTTGGTTCCCAGCGCCTTGGCTCGTGTCAAATGCGACAAAGTCCAGCGGGTAGTAGAATGCATTGCAGCCAGTAACCGTCTCGATGGTCCCCTTTGGTATCTTAATAGACCACAGCAATTTAGTGGCTTGATTGTGATGGAGCGTGGGTTTAAGTTCACCCCGAACCAAGTTGCTTGCGCATGGAATACAGCGGAGTTCACACTAGCTCCCAGTCTAACGGTCTTTCTCACGCTAATGCCTCAGTAATGCGAGAGATTGTAGGGCATCCGGTCTTATATTCCTTTGGAGTCTTGCGCTCCAATGTGCTTGCACTCACTTTCGATCAGAAAGGCCTTCTTGTTTACATTAAACCCTCTTTTCACGATTGCATAAGTCATGAAAATTTCGCATAGGTGGGGACTTGTTTGATCATGTCAAAGGAGGAATGTTAACACCTTGCTTATGAAAACCTCTTAGCATTTACATTTAGTTGCAGATTTTCTTTTCGGGCTGTGGAATGGAGGAGCCTGCTTGTTCTTCACCTCTTCTGTTCTTTGGTGATCTTCTTGTGGTGGGTCGACTATCGTAGAGAGGCTGATTTGGCTAGAGTTGGGGCTGGCGGTCTCGGATTCTTTACCTACTTCATAAAAGTCTGCCTTTACTTCATCAATTCTTGCACATTTGGATCATTGGTTAGCTACTTTATGCGCTCCTTTGCATTCTTTGTGGCCGGGAGAACTTTCCCTTTGAACCCTGCCCATTCTTGGTTAGACAACCTTGAAATCTCGAGTGCATATTGTCGGTTTCTGTTGAGTGAGCTCATTTGCTTCAATTTTTAGTTAGTCGGACATTCGGTACCTTTTGTTCTTACTAAATGTACTGCCAATTTACTTAAATTCGAGAATCGCACGCTCAACGGGGAGAAGATATTGGGTGGTACTTGTTGTGTTGAAGTGGGCAATGTGTGTGCTCTGGAGGAGTTTATATGCGGGGCTTTGGCTTCCATGAAAGCGGGTTTTGGATGATTTCTCAATTAGGAGTTATAGGTGTTCTTTATGCTGAGCATCTATGGAGTGGTTATTTGATTTAGGACATGGGCATGCTCTTGACGATGCTCCCGGGATGACTATTTGTCGATAATCAAAGCAATTTGGATGAGATGCGGGTAACTCATTCTTGCTTGCATTTCGTGTTGGCTTCTCATTTCCGACTCTCACGACCTTCGAGTCAAAGTGGTGATTTGCTTTCATCTCCGTGTCTTCGGAGAGTGCATAAATGCCCTATAGATTAGTTCGAAGGCTTTGATATTTCGGCATCCCTTAAACTCGGTTCATCCCATGCCTTTGAGGTTTCGACCCGCGTAGTTCAAAGTCCATGGCCTCGTCGGGTTTGCTTTCAGTTACCTCCGCATGGTCTCAATGGATTGCTTCATAGGCACGGAGACATACCATCATAAAATAGTTCACCCTAGCATCAGTGTAGAAACCATGATGTGGACAAATGCGATAGTATCCATGAATCTTTCCCAACACTGATAAAACCTCTCATTGTCAAAGGCTGAGTAGGTGTAGATTTGTCTCTTCAAACTGTTGGTCTTTGTTGCACTGAAGAATTTCTTCAAAAATTCAGCTTGAAGATTGGCCCAATTTCTAATCGTTCTCGGCCTTAGTGAATTGAGCCATATTTTGGCCTTATCTTTCAGTGTCAGTGGGAATGCTTTCAGCTTGAGCAAATCCATGTCGATTATACCCTCCTTAAAAGTTGTACATACCTCCTCAAAATCCCGTATGTGTGAATATGGATTTTCATTTCCATACCATGAAATGTGGGAAGCCGGGGCACTAGGTGGGGTCATTGCTACATCCTCAGGCGGGAGGTATGATGCGGGGAGGGCACTAACTACAGGAAGTGTATGTGTTCCCTCATCGACACATTATCTTTTAGTTTGATTCATGGGAGGTGTTTGTTGACTTCTATTTGTTCCTCGGGTAGAGGATCCCATTTAGTCACTGTACTGCACTGATTTCAAGCTTTGTTCAATTGGTGCACTCACTCTTTGCAGTCTACTTTTTGATGTCCCTACGTCAGTCTTGCATATTTCACAGTAAACAAAATGAAGCGAGCAAAGAACACGACCTGACTTGGCAGGTCGGTGTTAGATGAAACAAGCGTACATGAAACAAAAGCAGTGCGTGAGGCGCAGTGAAGAAAACTTGGTTCTGCCTTAAATTCAAAAAAAAGAACTAAAAGGTCACCAACATGTAATGGATTACAAGTACACATCCAACTCATCATCATTAGTTTGGCACCATCCGACAACGGCGCTTCCATTTTGATTCGGTGCCACGGTGGGTGAAGCGGAATCAACAAAATTTGTATTCCTAGAGTTCTCCTACTGGTAGTCGAAATTTCTTGCCCGATACTTATGAAGGTAGTCTAGGAGTCGAACCGCGGGGATGGGTTTTCATCCTGAATGATTTTGCATTAGTGTTTGAAGAAAATTGGTGAGCTTTAGTTTGGATTTTCGGACTTAGTTAAAAAGAGTGGAGGTTGTTTGTTCACTGACTAACTGTAATGACTTAAAGTGAAGTGTGAAATGGTAACCTTGAAGGCTTGGGTCACTAGCTTGATAACATGGGAGTATTACAGTGTCCTCGGGTTATTTCCTCGCATTAGGGCAAATGACATATAGTGACCAAAGCAGGATCTTTGTTTAGCTATAAAACCTAACCACAGAACCACTCCTATTTGAGTCAAGACAAGTATTATGCATTCAAGTCCCATTAGTTTAAAAACTGGCTTCAGCCTCATTTCAATGGCTCGTAAATGACATCTAAAGGATATCGATTATCCCAACATTAAGTATGCCTTTGAACCACTACACTTAATCATGATATTGACCAAAAGGAACAACGTTAAATGGCATTAAACCTAGTTTGGAAGGTATGGAACCATAGAAATGCGATCTGTGTCATTTAAAACAAGAGGACAACCTACTGGTAGCCCCGAGAAACCAAGCTAGCAGCCACCATCTTCAGAAATTTATGAGGAAGCAGCAGAAGCGTACTTGAGTTGTCATCCTGAGAAGTGTTTAGCGTAGAGAAAATGAAGAAGAAGAGAGAGAAGAAGCGAATGAAACCCTAAAATGAAAATTGGAAACTTTATAAAAAATGAAAAAGTTGCTTTTGGTTACAAAGTTATGAGGAGTTTATATAGTCAACCCCGAAGTGTGAAAATAAAAAATACCTAAAATTGTGAAATTACATAAGGGTCGAAGATGGTAATACATCAAAGCGTGGTCATTTGGCATCGAGAATACCAAAGCACGGGCGGCAATTTCGCTATGCGGGATTTCGCTAGCTATGAAATTTAAGTAACTGGCGAGATACGAGATGGCGAAATTGAGAGATTTAAATCAATAGAATTTAAGCTGGCTAACGAGCTAAGCTAGCTAGCTGAAAATTTGTGAAGATAAGCGAGAGCCAGTGTTCGCTAGGAGCAGTAGTTTTCTCTAGATAGCGAGATTGGCTATCTGGCAAAATTCCCGATTGCGGTTGCGAAATTTTAGCTATGATTGCAAAATTTTCTGATCGACGAATTTTTGCCAATCATAAAGCGAAAATCTGAGATTACTGCTTCTGTTTGCTCAATCGTGATCCCCACCGCATCCTCCTTCCTTCAAAATCCACTTCACATTCCCTCATTTCTTTTAATGGATGAAGACATCGTGGAATCTCGCATTCAACGCGCATATTAACATCAGATTTGAACTAAATGGTCGAGGTAACAGTTGACCCAAATTACCAAAACAAACTCCTCGAAATGGCATCAAGGGTACTATGACCTACACACGTCAATTATTTAATTGATATGATTAGGCAAAGAAGCACCCAAACCTATCTTGAATAGGTCCCAAATATTAGCACTTTTTGGGCACTAATCAAGAATCATGATAACTTCTGGGAGGCTTAGTATCTGTAAGTAAATATCTTATTGCAGATATTTGGCAGAAGGTCCAGAGGAATTTGTTCTTCAAAGATCTCAACTAATGAAACCTAACTTTATTCTCGGGTTTTACACTTATAAAGTTTCTTCAGTAAAAGTTTTCTATTTTTTCAGAGATTTTACTTACATTGCATTTGAGATTTTGCAATGCACCTCTACAATTCAAGGGAAATTTTTTTTATTCTAGCCACTGATGATGATGTTGTTGATCAAATGTTAGATAAGGTGTATTTGCAGATATGACATTTAACTCCTCGATTGGGAAATGATTTAGAGAAATTTTCTACATAGCATGGTTTAGGTACTTCCGTGTTGTGCATATGTTAAATATATTGCGGGAGTTCATGAACATTTTCACAGAAACACTTAGTAATTGAAATCACTTCAATTCCAGCCTAAGTATGTGAGTGTATGTGTAGTATGTGTGTATTATGTATGTGTGCATGCATACATATCCATGTGCATTTCTTGAATTTTGATTAGGAGTTTATCTTAAGATATGATTTATTTAGCACATGCTCATAGGAATCACAATCCTACCATGAGTTTTAAAACCAGGCAATGGATTCAAGCATTCATCTAAATTTGTTACATTAATTTTTATTTATTTATTTATTTATTATTATTATTATTATTATTATTATTATTTTGGTAGGTAAAAGTGAGCAATTGCATAAATGTGAAAAGAAGGCGCTAAAAAGTGTTTCAAAGCATACAAGAAGTGATATATATATTACTACCCAACCTCACTTTCTAAAAGAGAGGGTGAGAAACAAAATCAATGTACCCTTCACTTAAAAGCTTTTCTATCTATCTAATTATTAACAAAAAGAGTTTCGCCCGCATCTACACATTCCTACTCAAGACTGCAAATTATATACCAGCGAATATTTCCATCCTTCGATCTAAAACATTGACATTGTCACAATGCTTCTTTCTATATGTTGTCCAAGAAATGCATAATGGGGCAGCCCTCCAACATTTCTTATGAGTTTTTTTCCCACAAAGGAAACTTTCTACCCAAGAAGCGTCTCTTTAACTCTTGAAGAGAGAACCCAAGACACCTCAAAGAGAGGGAACAATAGCTATCACAGAATCCTCTCCTTAACCCAATGGAGAAGAATGTAGTCAATCACTTATTCTTCAGAAAGACAAATAAAGCATCTGTTTGCCAAAAAGAACCTTCTCTTTGGACCTGATCCAAAGTTAAGGCTCCTTACTTAAGAAGAAGAGCTTTGTTCATCACCAAAAAAGGTTCCTCAACCCCACCTTACCAAGTGAGGCCTCTACACCAGCGGTTGTCCCCAAAGGAAATTCTTTTGAATCTTCTCCAACCTCAATCTAACTTGACAAGGCATGCAAAAGAGAGACAGAAAATAGATAGGCTTGTTGGAGAGAGTAATGGATCAAAGTAACTCTACTTCCCTTCGAAAATTGTCTCTTCCACATGACTAGCCTCTTACAAGACCTCTCTTTCACACTATCCCAAATTGCCATAAATCTGAAAGGGCCCCCCCTAAAGGAAGACCAAAACAAGAGGAAGGCAGATTGCCCAACTTGCATCCCGACTTCAATGCCAATGCATCAATATTGTCCTCCCTCTAAAAGAATTAACTCACTTTTATCTAAGTTAATTCTCAAATCAAAAAATCACCTCAAACCACATGAGAACCGAACTTTATTGAGTCATCTATTCATGGCAAGCCTCACATATCACAAGGGTGTCATTCACAAACAAGTGAGATATCTGAATTCCATCCCTCCCCTTACCTCTCACCTACCATCTAGAAAGATATCCCCTGAGGTGCAAACTCTTCACGAAGGCCACTAAATGCCTCAGAGCAACTCATATACAACCCCTCGGGGTATTCCGAAGGAACCCCGTAGGTTTGCTAGTCATCAAGTATAAAAAACTTTGTTGTCGAGATGTGCACAATTTTATCCAACCAGTCCATTTCTCCCCTAATTTCATCTTCCTTTAAACTTCCAATAAGAAGAAAATAGCTAGTATGATTGTATCCTCTCTCAATGTCCAACTTGCACAAAACTCCACCCTCATTGCACTTTAACCTCTAGTTGCCTTATTAGCTATGAAGACTGCATCCAAGATCTATCTCCCATCCACAAAAGGCATTTTGAAAGCCAGAAGTTAGTTTACTCATTATCTTCTCGACTCTATTGGCTATGACCTTAGCCAAGAACTTATAGAGGCTGCCCACAAGTCTAATAGACCTAAAATCCCTCAAATCTTTGACACCTTTTTTTCAAATGAGAACCATAAATGGTAGCATTCATCACCTTGACAAATCCGCTCTTCATAAAAAATCACAAAAATGCTCAGACCTTTTCTTTCACAAACTCCCAACAAAAGAGCTAAATGTTAGTACTAATTCAAATCCATGTCTCCTTCTCCTCGCCTGTAATCCGAAAGAGCAATGAACACCTCATCCTTCAAGATTGTGATTTCCAACCTTTCATCATCCTCATTACCCAGTCCTTCAAAGGTCATTCCACCAATATTGAGCCTCCAATCCCCTTTCTCTGTCAACATGTCCTTAAAGGTCCTAACCACCCCCATCATTGATCTCATTTTCCTTAGTGAGCTAGCAACCATTTGCTTTAACCCTAGCCAACCAATTTCTCCTTCTGTGGGTGCTTGTCATCTTATGAAAAGAATCAGTATAATCACACCTTATATTTTGTTATTCATCAAGTTTTGATCGATAAGTATTCATTCCCAAGCCTTAAAAGTTAACCGCATGAGGGATTTTAATTCAAATAGATCGATTGCCAACCATAAAATTAAAGCCATTGCCGCATGAGAAAAAATTAAGAAAAAGAAAAAAAAAAATCTACAAAAACTTCTTTTATTCATACAGATGGGTAATTTGTTGAAATGAGGAATCCAACTGACACCCATTAATTTCTTTAAGTCGCCAAGGAAAAATTCAAAGTTCCGAGAGAAGAAAATGATGGAAAATTCAAGTGGTTGATATATAATTTTTTAAAATTATTATCAATTTATTTTAATATAATATAGTTGGGTTTGAAATTGTCTATATCTTTGTCTCTAGTACTCTACAAGAATGATGGCTACTTTAGAGATTGAAATTGATGAAGATTTGATGGTTTAAACTTGATGTCCCTGGTAGGAGAAGGAGGTAGTTTGGACATGGGCCGTCCCATAGTGTAGGGACGTGCGAGTCTCGAAGAGTCTAGACTGGAAGTAGAGCAGCCGTGGGACGCATGTGAGTCTACTAGTTTAAAGGCCAAGGAACTTGAGGAGCAAATAACCGATGTGTATAGGATCTATTTGGCAAGAAGATAAAAATCAAATAACAAAAGATCAGGGCATCTTATGAGAATCAAGGAACAAATGATCTGCTTCAAATGCCAATTAAATGGGCTTGTGAATGAGTTTATTTGGGCCAACCCGTCTTTTAATAGGAGAGCCCAAGTCAAATAAAGTATTTGAAAGAATTTGAGTCAACAAGGAAGTTTAAAAGTCCATAAATGTGATCATGGCTATTGATGAAAATAATTCACATGATTTTGGCATCTAAAAGGAACATAAAATCAAAGGAAATTCGTGCTCCAAATTGGCTCCATAACTTACACAATCAAAGACCTATTTTAAGAGTTTTAGCCTTGCAAGTTGGATGATCAAACTTGCCAACTTGGTAAACTCTAGTTGTCAGTTTGGTCTATTGCGGTCAAAAGTGTCAAGGATGGGTCCAATATGTGAAAAGAATAAAACTATCTCATATTGCTTTGATAGTTTTCTATTTTCAGCTTTGGTAATTTGTGTATCAAGGCTGAATTTCAACAACTTTTCCTTTCTTTCTTAGTTAATATGATGTCCTAAGCTCTATAAGAGCCCTCTTGATGTATTTGTTAAAAAACAGACATTGATGAATAAATAATTCCTTGTGAGGTTTTTTTCATTTTATGGTTCTTAGAGAACTTTCGAGCCTATCAAGGTTGATCCCTTATAGTGTTCAAACTTAAGGCCTCGGGTTCTTCTATAATCAAGGGAAGGGGTTGATTTCTCTCCTTTGAGTTCTACGCTTTGGTTCCATATGACCAAGGGATGGAGACGCGATATACTCCTTATTGCCTCGACCAAATATAATCAAGGTGATGGGCCACTCGTTATAGATCGTGTTTGAAAATCCTCGAGTAATTCAACAATTGGTGGATCTCGCTAGTCAGCGTAGGGATCAGACAACATCTAAGCTTTATCAAACTAGAATTAGAAACAATTTAGGATTCTATTTTGATGAGGATACTTAAGCAGCAAGTTCTTATTTCCACTATGATAGCTTAAAGGAAAGAACATAAAATAGAAGGTAGGGTTGGAGTCATATTGGGATAATGATCCAATCGTATCTAAACTTCCAAGACTAAATTACAACACTATCAATCTGTGGCTTCGGGGTTTCTCAACACTGATTTCATGAGTGCGTAGAGCTTTGAAAATAATGTTTAAGTCCCGACGCATCGAGAGTGCAGTACGATACTGAATTGAGGTATTCACGTTTAAAACCTTTCACCTTGTACATGAAATATGATGTCTTTATTTTCTTTATCTTATATTGATATAATGTTGACATGGGTGTGTGTATGTTAGAGAGGAGAATTGAGGGAATTCATTCCGAATTTAATACGGCAGATTAGGTTTCAGCATGCCGGTAGAGGGAGTCCTATACCACATAAGACCAATTGTAAACCTTGAATCATATTAAGAGAAATCCTTACATCTCTGCATAGTCCCATAGACATAGGATGTTTATTGTAAAATATATAACACATCTACTCGCACACACTAAGACTTACAAGGAGTTCGGACGACTCGCAATAGAGTCCGACCGACATCACATCTTGGGCATCAAGGATCGTGACTTAAATACACACTTATAATCGCAAGAATTCAACTCAATAAGTACAAAGGAACCCTATAAAAAGAGGTAGCTACTCTAAAAGGTGAAATCCTTAAGAACAATATGGCTCAATCTGAATTAGATCATCTCAGGAAAATAGTAAGAATGATGAACTCGGGAATCACGTCCCTAGACCACATTCTTTATATGGGGACCACTTCCAAGACTAAGAAAGGCATAGTCTATCAGAAGGAATCTATTGAGATAAAGCTAGCATCTGTTGACTGGACCATTTGATGTACACAAATTTATGACGTTATCACCAAAGGACTATTGTCTAATCCCTAGCAATGGCGCCAATAAACTTGTTGACCGGATCAGAGTATGTTCACAAGTTCATAACACAATTACCCAAGGAATATTATCTAATCTGGAAAACCACTTATAAAACTTGTCGATCACTTCTATGAATTGATAATGATCAAAACACCTATTCAAATTTATGACTTATTACCCAAGGATTATCTAGTCCTCGAGACAAAACCATTAAACTTGAGTGTGAGTTTCTTTAACTATAGTGTTGATTAAAAGATATTTGTAAAGAGTAAACCATTTTCTTTGTGGTTTTGATCCAGTATACTGCAAGTGCACAGATCGAACAAGTAGTAAATTGGATTTAAGTCCAGATATCGATCCCACATAGATCTCAAGAATTTTTCAATCAACTACCCCAACTACTTAAGCTCTATACTATTCGACGATAATATGATATCGATTTTCAAAAGCCCGAAAATAATGAAATGAACGAAAATGAATGAATAACAAATGAATTTAATATTGAAATATTAAAATAGCAAATTTAGATTTGAAATAATTATCTCTATGGAAACATTGAATAATCGCCTATTGTGAAGAATCAATTCCTACAAAATTTCAGACTGTAACTTTGCTTTCTCTCAAACTACAGATTTTAAAACTAGTCCAAGGAATAAGATAGTGTGGTTGATCCTCCAAACCATTGTCGCTCATCATCTCACCCTAACCGTTTCTCTCAAAACACAAGGTGAGATGACTACTTTTAAATCTAAGAGCCCCTGCTCGGGTATTTTTCTTTCTCAATACTTCATAAATTAGCAACATGGACTGCAAAACCTTAGCTCCTTAAATATAGTCATTGCGTAGGTTTGCACTATACGGTTCCTCATCCCCAAAATTAGAACAACTTACTCTTCCTTGGATTAGATCCTCTGCTAACACTCCGGATCGAATTCACCATTCGACCGAGGTGAACTCTCAAGATACTTAAATTAATAACTCACTCCAACTCATTCTCTGGGTTACAAGTGAGAAGAGGATGTATTGATTTAAGTGTACAGAGCACATTAGGATCAACAATAGGTTCATATACCTTCCGAAATTGAATTCCTTACTTCCTCGTGAATGCCTTCTCGTGGTCACCCGTGAGCCCCCGGAAATCGAAATGAAAAACTGCGATGTATGAGGATCGACGCTGATCAATTCCGTGAAACAAGCAAACTAAAGAAGTCGATTTAATATCTGAAGTTCAGCCAATGTATAAAATACCGCAGGAAAGATAATTTCTGACAATAACGTCAATTCAATGGAAGCCGGGTTTCTGCACCATCGATTATACCATACATCGTCACGACTGCCAGAAACCATCGTAAATCGGGCAACTCGGTGTTGGAAATCCCAAAATTTATCTAGAATTCAAACAAATCCGTATTAATTTTAAGAAATATAGATCCGCATTCGCCTAAACCCCTTACTGTAACGCTCGAATCCAATTAGAATGAAAATACAAACTAATCTAATCTAAAATAAATGGAAAGAAGAAAACGAAAGAAAAATAAAATAAAAGAAAAGAAAAATAAAAATACAGGAGCCTTCAGCAACCCAGATCTCTCTTTCAAGTCGCCAAGAGCTGCTTTTTTGTTGGTAGCAGCTTCGTATTTATGTGGTTCTCGCCGGGGCCTCAATTTCAATGCATTCGACCTTAGTTAATCGCCCAATAGATCGATATCGCCGCTGATATCGAGCCTCGCTGTGACTCTCGTTTGTCGCAGCTCTGTCGCAGAGCCTCATGTGTCATGGTACGTCTTAAGTGAGCTGGTGTCGCGATGTGCCTAATCTTGTCGCGACCTCTTCATTGAAACTCACGCCGCATACCGATCGACATCGCGAATCTTCCTGGGCCCCGCAGCCTCGGCGTCGCATGTACCGCGTTGTCGCGCTAATTTCCATTCAAGATATCTCGTTGTCGCTAATTCACCTGATGTCAAGCCACAATTAAGTTCGACATGTCGCTGACAACCAGTGTTGTCGCGACCTTTATCTTCTCAGGAATTCATTGCCGCATAACTTTCTCCTCAGAACCGTGTCGCTGATCGCTTCGATGCGTTGTTGATGTCGCGATCGCATCCGCATGTCGCGACATTGTACCTTCTTCAATTCCTGGTTGTTTAACTTGAGTTTCTACCCTACCATTTTGTTTTCAATTGCTTCATTTGCGACCGAGTTTTAATGGATAACCCGACGCATTTGGATTGTCAAGGCCGAGCTCGACATCCGTCCTTTCATCTTTGCGCGCCGCTCACGCACCCGCTCTATCCCATTATATCAGTTCTCGCTTTGCCATTCGCCTCTTCTTTTACTCGTAATTTTGCTTTCTTTGATTTCCTATCGCATGTAAATGGTGAAGTTTATTCCTGCATTCAGATATAAATCGCCTTTAATATAAAAATTAATCGAAATGATCTGGCAATGCATGACTTTAAGCTCATCAAACTCCCTAAACTTAAAATTTTGCTTGTCCCTGCAAAGAAAGAAAAGATTTGTTTGTCCTCAAACAAAAGGGACATTTTTCTGTTCTATTTTGCAATAACCAATTTAATCGAAGACTAGAAATTCAAATTCTTTTCTCGTGTTCATCCTAAGTCCGCATCAAGGTTAGTTTATACTCAATCGTGTGTACATAACGAAATTGTTAACTGCTTACAAACAGTTTAGTTAAGTGATCCGCTTGAAATGTAAGTTATTTTTCTTCTCATATCCTAATGAGTCAATTAACCCTTAGATGATGTTCACAACATCTTTTCTTGATTTTCCAAATTCCATAGCTTGTTGTTCATATTGATCTCCACTAATATAAGTTATTACAACCTTCAAGATCAATCAGGTCTTTTGGGCTTGTAATTAGGCTTGCAAGGGTAGGATGGATGGATTTGAAAGTTAAGATTACCACATTCTTTTCCTTTCACTCACATACGCCTTTTCTCCTTGTAGTTTCTTGAATAAACTCCCCAAACTTCTATGTTTCGTGGATACCACATTGATTTTCTATTCGAACTGCATGCCCCCATTTCTCATTCACACCAAATCGGGGAATTTTTCTTTTCTATCGCCATTCAGAATACGCAACGCTTTGGCCTTCTTAGGCTTCTAACACTCTTAGCCAACTTCAAGAACTCCCCATGTACCAGGATGGCATTAGGGTACTAGGTGCTGAAACACCCCTAGGAACTTAATTGTTCAAGAGAGTCAGCCACAAGACAAAACCTATTCCCTTGAGCTTCTTTCCAATCGTATTTTCCGATGTAGATCTTTTCTTATTTCCCTTTTTCTCGTATTTTTTCTTCTGGAGTTCCTAAAAAATTATTTATACCCCCAAACTTTATTCCTTCTTCTTTTTGAGTCTTTGGTAATCACAGGTTATTTGGAAGATTGATTCTTTGAATGTACAGGTCTTCCATTGGCTTATTTGGAAATAAGGCTTGTTTCGCTCAATTTCTGAATCCAAAGTTTAGTACAAGATATGAATGGTGGATGACTAGAATGGCTCAAACTTTCCAAGGATGACCTGCATCATTTCTTGTTGGTTGTATCACCTAGATTTCACTGATTCAATAATCAACAAGCTCGTGTGAATTTGGGTTGATTAACTGTGACTAACCCTGAGGATTTTCTTGACTCATATCAATTGATGAGAATTTAGATGATGTTATTTCCAATAAAAGTTCCTTGACTCATCAAGCATACTACAAACTCAAAAAATTTGCTTTGTTCCTTCCAAATTTTTAATTATCATCATTATCACTGCTACGACATCGTCAGGCGATGTGTTTTGTCGCGACATAGTCTCGCTTTTATTCAAATTAATGAGCAGAGAGCTTTTCATTCTTATTCATTCCTCAAATTCTCGCATCAACTAAATCAACTCCACACAAAGAATTCAAACATATATTCATTCACTTTCACTGCACTTGTATAGGAAAAGAATGCTCCCCTTTTCAAAAAGCTCCTTCCCGTGAATCATTGAGCTGCCCGAATTGTCTCCTTCTCTCTCCTTCCTTTGCATTTTTGCTCACGACTCAAGTAACATTTACGTAAAGGATTTAATTTAACAAAATTAACTTCCATATTACTAACTAATCACTATAAAAACTATGCAGCACAAAAATCTAGGTGGAATTCTAAAATTTCAAAGTCTAAAAACAAATTGTGTCTTTATGGGCTGCTTCTCATCAATCAAGCCACAAGCCCCAAATTCGACTAGCTGGCTTGGGACTCTTTCTTTCTCATTGAACCAACTCGTAATCCTTCTTTCGTTTCTTCCCGCCTTGATAATGCTTCGCCTTTGTCCATTGACTTTAAATTCTTCCTCTCTATGTCTAAACTCCTCAAACCTTTGATTAAACAGTCGATGTCTCTTCTCCAACTCGAAAGTGTGAGAATTCTCTTCAAGATATCGACAAAGCCGCCCAGCTTACAGTGAATGCCCTTCCTAAGAATGTGAGGGACTTGTGAATCCTTCTTCCATATCCAAAGACGATGAAGTCTACTGAGGTCAGTGTTCCCACCTTACCAAAGACATCTTCATGATGCCTCTCAGTTTTTCCAGTGGTTCTATCTCACATTTCCGGAGGGTGACGCAGTGGGAGTAATCTCCCCAAACTTAACTTCAAGAACAGACAAGGCATTAAATCTTTATACTCGGCACCAGCCACAAAGAGCTCGAACTCAAACTCCGATGGTGCATGGGATGGTAAAGCTCCCGGATCCTTCATCTTTTCGTAAGCCTCCTTCACTGCAACACCAGTAAGTTGCAACAAATTCACAATTCCTTCAAAGAATCTTCCTCTTTGCTCAAGATGTCTTTCAAAAAATTCGTATAAAGTGGCATCCGAGCAACCACTCGTGAAAGGCATGTCGACTTCCGCTTCGAAAGGTCTTTAAGAACCTTGCAACCGTTTCCTCTATCTGACATTTCTCGCTACCTCTGCGGGAAATGGGACGCTGTGCTGATTGCTCGGGTCTTCTTCTTGCTTCCTTCTTCTCCCGACAGCCGCCTTTCTTTCTTTCTTTCTCCTCCAAAGGTTTCGCATTGTCTGGGCCTTTCATTTCCTTGTTGCCTTCATCTTTTCTTTCTTTCCTCCAAGTCTTTCCCACTTCGGGTCAGATATCCATACGCCTTTGATTCTTCTTCGTGTCACTGGGAAAGGCATCTTTCATCTGGTTTTGCAGGTTTAGAGCCAGTTGCCCTATTTATGTTTCCAGGTTCTTGAGGGAGGCATTAGTGGTCTTCTAAAAAATTTGAGAATTGGCATTTGAGGCTTCCAATTTCTAAACTTTGCCTACGGAGGTTTAGCAATTTCTATTGGTTCCCCCATGAATTGCAGCATTTGCTCTTCAAATGGTTAGGCTCTCCTCTGACCCTGGTAATCTTTTCTATTTTCACCTCCTTACCGCCGTAGGAACCCCAGGTGGTTGCTGACATCCTGCTGAGGATCTCCGTCCATGCCTGGCCTTGCGAGGCCCTCCACCATATGAAAAATTTTCGCGGTTCCTCAAATGGGATGAGGCAGGCCGGCAGATTAGGATTTGGCTCAAGTGATAACTTCTGCCTCCCAAGTACTTAACCTCCTCAAAGATCATAAAACAAATTTCTTCTGGTACCTCACACTTCCTCTCAATAGTTCCTCCTCAACTACTCCTATTCATGAACAAAGGTGCATCTCCTCTCTTGCTTGTCCATTCTATGCATGATGGCATCTAGCTTATTCCATGGCTGTCATCTTTACTTCAACCCATGACTCCTCTTCCTCTCGCTAATTACTCTTGGAAAACTCGATGGAGCTTCATATTGCATTTTGCCAGTCCTCGATCGATCTCTTGCTTCTTCAAGACTTTTACGCTTGAATGCTCCACAAGATGGTATCAATAATACCCTTAGATGTATTATTCGTGAAAGCATGATACACTATGTCCATCCGGTCTCGATCTATCTCCATGCATTGACACCCTTCAACAACCTTTTGAATCTTCCTGTGCCACGAAAGGCTTTCATCTTCCCTTGTCAAACACAATTATCTCCTCCTTCTCGTAGGTGAGTTGAAGGTGGAAAGAATCTACCCAGTAGTTTCTACAAGCTCCTCCTATCAACAGAGCTATACATGGCAGAGATTCATACCATGTGGCTGCTGTATCCTTAGGAGAAATGGGAATAATGTAAATTTATGACCTCCGGTCTCACCTCATTCAATTTTACTTGTTTTCCATTCGGTAGAAACCTTCCTGTGTGCTCTGGCCTGGTCTTCAAGTGGATGACCGGGGTGAAACTGTCAGCTGAACTATCAGAATTCAGTAGCCGGCTTCAGTTCAAATTATTTGCATCAACTGCAGTTGTCCGATTGCGCAGTACTCATCCCGAATAGGTCTCCAAAGTCTCCTCCATTGTATCGTTGATTGGAGGCTCTCTCTCGTCGCCGCTCGTCATTTCAGTCCGGTCTCGCCTTTCATCTCGCTATAGCTGAGTTTTCCGACCTTTTCGCCTTCTCAAGCTTCGAGTGTTCTTCTAGTTCTCAAGATCTTTGAATCGACGTTCGCTTCCTATGCATTAAAGCTTTCGAAATCAAAAACACTTACATTAATAGGATTAGTCGTGCCAACAAATACTTTCTATAATATGGCTTGTTAAAAATTAAAGGGCTAAAATAACCACGCTTTGAAAAACTATTTTGTTCTTTTTCTTTTAAAATGTCCAAATTAGCATTTCCTTCTTCTCTATTAATATTGATCTACTAAACTTTCGATCCTCGACAACGGCATACAAAACTTGTTGACTGACCATTTGATGTACACAAATTTATGACGTTATTACTCAAAGGACTATCATTTCCAATCCCAGCAATGGCGCTTCAATAAAACTTGTTGACCTGATCGTGAGTATGTTCAAGGTTCATAACACAATTACCCAAGGACTATTATCTGATCTTTGGAAAACTGCGCCATAAAACTTGTTGACCACTTCTATGAATTGATATGGATCGAAACACCTATTCAAATTTATGACTTATTACCCAAGGATTATTATCTACCCTCGTAATAAAACCATTAAACTTCGAGTGTGAGTTTCTTTTTAGCTATAGTGTTGATTAAAAGATATTTTTGTAAAGAGTAAACCATTTTCTTTGTGGTTTTGATCTGAAGATAATGTATGCACAGATCGAACAAGTAGTAAATTGGATTTAAGTTCAGATATCGATCCCACAGAGATCTCAAGAATTTTTCAATCAACTACCCCAACTACTTAAGCTCCATACTATTTGGACGATAATATGATATTGGATTTTCCTTAAAGCCCGAAAATAATGAAATGAACGAAAAATGAATGAATAACAAATGAATTTAATATTGAAATATTAAAATAGCAAATTTAGATTGAACAATTATCTCTAAGGAAAACATTCAATAATCGCCTATTGTGAAGAATCAATCTCCTATAGCCTGTACTGTGAACTTTGCTTCCTCGAACTACGTATTTAAAACTAGTCCAAGGGAATAAGATAGTGTGGTCGATCTCTCCAAACCCCACTGTCACTATCTCACCTAACTGCTTCTCTCTCGAACACAAGGTGAGATGACCACTTTAAATCTAGTAGCCTTATTCAGGGTATTTTCTTTCATCACTTCATACCCATTGAACATGGACTGCAAACCCGAGCTCCTTAAATATAGTCATTGCAGAGGTTTGCACTATACTGGTTCCTCATCCTCAAAATTAGAAATCGTGTTTTACTTTCCTTGATTAGATCTTTGCTAACACCTGGATCGAATTCACTATTCGAATTGAGGTGAACTCTCTACATGCTTAAATTAATAACTCACCAACTCATTCCTAAGCATATGAAGAGGATGTATTGATTTATGTACAAAAGCACATTAGATCAGCATGAGCCGTTCATATACCTTCCCGAAATTGTCTTTACTCTCAGAATGCCTTCTCCTGCGGTCACTCAGAGGGGCCCCGAAATCAGAGCTGGAAAAAATCTCAAGTATGGTATAGAGGATCGACGCTGGATCAATTCCAAGAAAACAAGCAAAACCAAGAAGTCGATGACATCTCAAGTTCGTACCATAATGTATAAAATACCAGAAAGATAATTTCCGATGCCAATAACGCTAATTCAATGGAAGCCGGTTTAAATTCATCGATTATAACATACATCGTCACGATCAAGAAAACCACCGTAAATCAAAGAATCGGGTGTTCGAAATCCCAAAATTCGTCTGAAATCAAACAAACTGCATGCTAATTTTAAGAAATATAGATCTCGCATTCGCCAAACCCTTTACAGGTAACGCCTGGAATCCAAATTAGAATGAAAATACAAACTAATCAATCTAAAAATAAATGGAAAGAAGAAAACGAAAGAAAATAAAGAAAAGAAAAGAAAAGAAAATAAAATACAAGAGCTCTCAAGAACCCAAGATCTCTTTCAAGTCGCAAAGAGATATCGCTTTTGTAGCAGCCTTCGTATTTATAGTGGTTCTCAAGTCAAGCCCTAATTTAATGCATTTCTTTCGACCTTAGTTAATCGCCCAATAGACGATACCTTCGCGACATCGAGCCCTCGCCAGCGATCGTTTTTGCTGCAGCCCTGTCGTAGGAGCCTCTATGTAGCTGCGATACGTCTTGCGGAACCGGTGTCGCGACAAATTAATCTTGTCGCGACTTTCCTATTGAAACTCACGCCGACAAACCCATCGACATCGCGATCTTCCGTCCTTGCGCCCGATGTCGCTGATACCGTGTCACGCTGACTTCCATTCAAAGACCGCTGTCGCCGACCACCGATGTTGTCGCACCTCAAGTTCAGATTGATGTCACACAACCAGGTGTCACGCGACCTTATCTTCTGCGGAATCGCTAATAGCGACAACTTCCTCAGAACTGCGCTCGCGACGCTTTCCGATGCGTTATTGATGTCGCTGGATCATCCGCATGTCGACATCATATTCTCTTCTTCAATTCCTGGGTTGTTTAACTTTGAGTTTCTTTTACTCCCAGCTCATTTTGTTTTCAATTAAGCTTCATTTGGCGATCGAGTTTTACTCGATGTAACTAATAGCGCATTTTGATTTGGCGAGCTTCGCGATCCGGTCCTTATCTTTATGCGCCGTTTGCCGCCACCGTCATCCCATTATATCGCTTCGTCGCTACATTATGCTCCTTTACCGCGAATTTCGCTGATTTCCCGCGTACAATGTGAAGTTTATTCCAGATTCCTGCATATAAATCAGTCTTTTAATGTAAAAATTAATCAGAAAAATGGACTGAAAATATATGACTTTTAAGCTCATCAGCATCCCAGAAGAAGAGCTCTGGTGTCAAGTCAACAAAAATAAAAGTGACAATCCGTACACCTCCAAGAATTGGAACATCGTGTCTGGACCAAAAAGACAAGTTCTTGAAAAGAAAACCAATGAAGACAGATGCTACTACTCCCGATACATACGAGCACATCGATGACATCAGAGACACAATAAATCGTAATTCTTGGGGTAGAGGAGATCAAAGAAAATAAATCACGTAAGTGCTTCATGGATAGAGAAAGGAAAGAACAAGTGCTTTGTGGTAATTAGCCTCACAAGGTCGGCAGAACAAAGGTGGTATTTGACAATGGAAGCTCATGACATATGGCTACAAACATGCACTGCTGGATCAACGCTCACTCATCCAAGCCAACCTATAACCTTCGGGACGATGCAAAAGGCGCACCCAGATCGTGATCTCCTCATTCCAGATCAACGAAACTAAGAGATGTTCCATTGGTCGATGGTCTTAAAGCCAACTCGATTAGTACCAACCAATTATGTGACCAAGATCTCTTGTGAAGTTTACAAATGATGTGTGTTTGTCATAGATCTAATTAAGGTCATACCATAGGAGGTAACTGGTCATATGATAATCAAGTATTTACTAGCAAGTTCGAACACATGCCTGGGACACTCCAAAACGATCATAAATCTTGCACAAACGGATAGGACATGTGAGCCACAACAGCCTCAAAGACACCATTGCTTCAAAAGCAATGGGAGTCCCCAGTTTCAAAGGAGAACCTAAAGGAATGTGTAGACCATGCCAACTAGGCAAACAAGTCCCAACATCCCACCTAGAGTCCCAACTGAGCTCTACCTCTAGAGTACTAGAGTTGGTCCACATGGATTTAATGGGACCAATGCAAGTTGAAAGCATTGCCTGAAAAGGTATGTCTATGTATGTGTAGATGATTTCTCTAGGTTCACTTGGAACAAATTCCTCAAGTCCAAGTCCATAGCTTTTGAAGCATTTGAAGATCCGTGGCAAAGAGTATCCCAAGAGCATAATAATAGGCTCCTAAAGATATGTAGAATAAGGGATGATCATGGTAAGGAATTTGGAAATTCCTTGTTCGAAAGTTTTTGCAAAGAGAATGGTATAGAACATGAGTTCTCAACTCCTAAAACTCCACAACAAATGGAGTCGTCGAAAGCAAGAACAGGATTTTGCAATAGATGGCTCGAGTCATGCTAAAAGGCAAGGACGTTCCAACTAAATTATGGGAAGAAGTAGTAAATAGAACATGATGCATCTCAAAACGAGTCTATTTAAAGCTAGGAACACAATGTAACCCTATACGAGATTTGGAAAGGTAAAGAAACCTAATTTGAAACATCTTCGTGAATTCAGTTCATGTTGAATGACAAGGAACCAAGAGGCAAGTTCTATGCCAAGAGGGATGAAGGTTTCTTTAGGATATCGCACAACAAGAGTGTGTATAGAGCTTCATAACAAAAGGGCTAAACGTGATGGAATCAATCAATGTATGAGTTGATGATTACCTTCCTCTAAGAGACATATTCGTATCTAGAAGACCCTCTTAGTGGTTTTGATCAAATGAGGACTGGTTATCTCAAGATTTCATCTGACGAGTGGAGCAAGAAAGATCAATCCACATGTTTGTATCATCCCAAATGTTCTCACTCACGACATCTGATCGGTTAAGACTCATTGTGAGATGAATCGGATAGTCATACAATATTCAAACTCGAGAACCCTTCAAGAAGATTCACAAGAACCATCTCGCCACTAATATCATAGGAGACCCAGAATCGAACGTCTGGACGCGGGAGTTCCCAAGGTAAGCTACAGATAAATGATGAATGTATGTCTCAGATGTTACACATCCATAATTGAGCCAAAGAATTACAAGGATGCATTGAGTGATGAATACTGGATCAATGCCAGGTAGGAGGAACTTTCATAGTTTGGACACAATGAAAAGCCCCAACATACGAATGTAATTGGGACCAAATGGATCTTCAAGAACAAGATAGTTGAAGAAGGGAACGTCACCAAAAATGCGCTTCCTACTGGTCAGCTTCAAGGTTATACTTAGATTGAAGGGGCCGACTTCGATGAGGTTTGCACCAAAAGAGTCTGGGCTTGAGTCCATTCGACTACTGATGGCTTTTTCTTGCACACTCTGGTTCAAGCTTTACCAAATGGAAGTAAAAAGCTCTCTTCTTAAATGGGTACCTAAATAAAGAAGTGTTTATTGGTTAACCAAAAGGGTTTGAAGATCCCCTTTGTCCTGATCATGTTTACAAATTGAAAAAGGCCCCATACCTAAACATGCCCCAAGAGCCTGTGTGAGAGGCTCAAGTACCGCTTATAAATAGGGCACACTCGAGGAGGAGCAGATCGCATTTCCTTCATGAGGTAAAGACAATGGGAAGTCATCATGTCCAAATCTATGTGGGATGATATAGTTCAGTCCACGTCCCAACAATTTGTGGAACATATGAGCATTGAGTTTGAAATTAGCTTGGTGGAGAACTTACTCACTTCCTAGGTTTGCAAGTAAGGCAAACCAACACTGGAACCTTCATCTCCTAGGCAAAATATGCTAAGAACTTGGTCAGCAAGTTCTTACTTGGTTATGCCAACATCAAGGACCCTAAATGGCATGACAAGATCAAAAGACGGCAAGGAAGAGTGCTGGATCAAACTCTACATAAGCATGATCGAAGTCCGTCAGACGAATCGTGTCATCCAGACTTATGCTATAGCAAAGGAGCTCGCGGGCAAGATACCAAGCAAGTCCTAAGGTTAGTCATCTTCTAGCGACCAAGAAAATCATCAAATATGTTAGAAGTGAATAGCGCATCATGGTCTCTTAGTATACCCGCATTACACTACGGCTAGCCTAGTAGGATACTATGACGTTGATTGGGCCGGAAACTCAAAAGACAGAAAGAGTACTTGTGGAGGTTGCTTCTATCTTGGCAACAACCTTGTGTCTTGGTTTAGCCGAGAACAAAACTACATATCCATTTCAATGGCAGCGGCTGAATATACATGGCGGCTAATAGTTGATGCACACAACTCATTTGGATGAAGAATATACTAAAAAGACTATTGCGTCTCTAGAGAAGTCCTAACATTCTATTGTGAAAACCTAAGTGGTATCAATATCTCGAAGAATCTAGTTCAACATTCGAGAATCAAGCACATTGACATAACGTGATCACTACATTCGTAGTTTGGCTTAAGACAAAATCATTGATCTCAGCATATATCCACCGAGTAATCAATCGTCGACATATTCACCAAAGGCTTGGATGCTTCTAGGTATGAATCTCTACGGTCCTCCCTAGGGTTATGCCTTGTGTAATCAATAGGGTCCCCTCTGGCTGCCACGAACGCCTCAAACGACCTGCTCGACAACTACATTTATCTTTGCCTGTAGCAAAAAAATGGGGAGAGAAATAGGGGGAGCAAGTACAAGAGTAAGCACCTTGAGGGGGAGTGTCTCCAATGCATCTTCTTGTCTCATTCTTCAAGAGGTGTTTTTGTCAAAGACATAGACAAAGGGGGAGAATATTATTTAGTTTGAAATTGTCTATATATCTGCCTCTCTAGTGCTTTTCTCTTCTACAAGAAGGCTACTTTAGACTGGGAAATTGATTGAAGATTCGATGGGATTAAACTGATTCTCAGAAAATTCAGGATAGGGTCCTAATTACGGGCCTTCCACAAAGCAGTAAGGACACACGAGTCTCGAAGAGTCCGAAGTAGAAGTAGAGCAGTTGAGGGACGCAAGTGAGTCTGCTAGCTTGAAAACCAAGGAACTTGAGGAACAAGAATTCAATGTGTCTAGGATCTATTCGCAAGAAGATAAAGATCAAATCAATGTATGATCCGAACATCTGCTATCAAAATCTGAATCTAGAAACAATTTTGTGATTCTATCCCCGATGAGGATACTTTGAGCAGCAAGTTTCCCTATTTCCACGCGGATAGCTGTATGGAAAGAACATAAAATAGAATGTAGGGTTGATTCATAGATATTCTATTGAGGTATTTCACGTTAAAAGCCTTTCAATTGTGCTAAATATGATGTTGTTTATTTTCTTCATCTTATATTGTTATAATGTGGGTTAGTGAGGTTCGATGCTGTAGAGAGGAATAGAGTGGAGTTCATTCTCGAATTCCACTAACAAGGATTGTGTTTCAAGAAGGCAGTGGTAGAGAGGGAATCTCGTACCACATAAGACTAATTGTAAACCTTGAATCAAATTAGTGGAAATCCTTGCATCTAGGCATAATCTCGTGGATATAGGCAGGTTGCCGAACCATGAAAAAAATTGTGTCTACTCTTACTTTAATGCCAATATATCACATCTACTTTGCACACACTAAGACCTGCAAGGGGGGTTCGGAAGCACTGCACTAAAGTCCAAACGAAATCACAGTCCAAACATCAAGGACTGTGACCGAGAACACTCGCTTATATATGTCAGAGATGTACTTTAATCAAGTGTGTTAAGATATTTTGAAAGTCTTTTGTTCTTTCTATAGATATCCTTTTTACACTAAGTTCGTGTCAGAATTTTAAATCGATTATATTGTCCTTCATTCATGAGGTCGAGGGTTGAGATTCCCATCAACTTATGAAGGTTGAAGATTAGTGCACTGGGCGATGAGTATAGGGCCTCAAATCAGAATTTTGAAAAAATTTTTTTGCCCTCAAATTTTGGAAAATGTTTGCATAAACATTTGAACTGAGATGCTTAAATTCAAAGTAAAACTAATTGTCATTTAACCATGCAAGGATTATACTTTATTTTGAGCCATTCTAATATTAATTTAGGCTATTGTTTGGTTTCTCAAAAAATTTGAAAATGCAAATGAAAAAAGAGAGAAAAGTAGAAGAAAAGAAAAATGAAGGAAAATAAAAATAAAATAAAATCTAATGTATTATTTTTATCTAATACTTCAAACTAATTTTATTTATTTTCATTTTTCATTATAAAGATTATATAATTTTAAAAGACTTAAGTTTCTAAATAATTTTATGTATATTTGATTTTCTTTGACCTTTTGCATTAGACATCAAAATGAGAAAATCATTTTCTTTACCATTTTTTTCTTTCCTTAGACTTTCCATCCATGGACCAAGCACAACTTTAGGCTTTGTTTGGAACCCAAAAAGTATTAGGGAAAGAAAAATAATATTAAGGAAAATGATTTTCACATGTTTGCTCTACTGTGGAAAATGTAATTATCAAAATTTTACATATTTTCTTAAGCTTCATATTGCTCGGGAGAGTTAAACAAACAAATAAAGTCTTTCATGAACTTACAAAACAAATGGGGAATAAAACTGTAGAGAGCTGTGCTGGTACTTTAAACTTATTCATATATCACTAAATTAATATTACTATTCAAGGAATTAACTCCAATGAAGTGATTTAGATTAAGTTAGATGGAGTTACAAAACATTGCATTTGCATGGCTTTGTAAATGTGGCAGAATTAAATGTCTTATTTCTAATTTTATGATGGGTTAAATTAGAATAAGAAATTATGTCACACTTTATGATTATAATGGTATCATAATCCAAGGGACCTATCATGAATCTGGAAATGGATCATGAATCCTCCTAATGAGGATGTATCATTAATTTAGTAATATATCATGAATCTTCTTAATGAGGATGTATCGTGAATTTGGTAATTTATCATTAATCTTCATAATGAGGATGTATTATGACTCTTCATATCAGAGCATGACTCGCTATAAATAGATTATGGTCCCTAAGTCATATGAACAACACGGTTTTCTTTCTATCATCCCATCATAAGAGAGAAGAGACTTAAGGAATTATGACTGCATACAAGACTTGGAAAGATCATAACTGATCAGCCTAAGTTTCTTTGTATATAAGGTTTGAAGATCAAGATCAATCGCTTTCTCACCATCATATCTATTATAGATCAAGGTACGCCCGCTTAGCTATACTTTTGATGATTTGACATGAAAGAGCTTTTTGATAATGGTTTTCATTTTTGGAAGTTTATCTCCCATCCACTTCAGTTATTTTCTAACAAGTTGGTGTCAAACCAAACTCTAGTACCTTGTTAAATGACTAACTCCCCTAAAAGCTCAGTTTATAGAATTTTTTGGGTTTAATATGAATATAATGCATTTAACTATAATAGAGAAAAATAAATAAAATGGGTTTGAATAAATATATAAAAATTTATTAGGTTTAAACCTTTTTTTTTCACTCCATAATTTATTTCTTTCCACTTTTCCTCTTTATTTTGTTTTCCTACTATTTTTCGGGTTCCAATTGGAGCTTTAAGCTTCGTTTGAAACCCGAAAAGTACTAAGGAAATAAAATAGAGAGGAAAATAATAAATTTTGAGAAATCTTTATTATATATATATTTTTTTTATATTTTTCATGGTGAAATTAAATATGAGAAAATTATTTTACTTAGTATTTTTCTTTCTTTCCCTAGTACTTTTCGGGTTCCAAATATAGCTTTAGTATTACCATCCCCCTACCTCCCTAACTTATTTTCTAGCTCCGCCAATATATCAACATCTAATAGAAATTTTTTTATATGATAATAATTGATGAATTTGGCCTTATTGATATGCATTTAAACTTTTTTTTTTTTTTTTGGTGAATTTTTACTTGTTACTTGAGAGTCACTACATATTTTGTTAAAGTTTCATCATTGTACTCTTTCTTAATCATTTTGATTAGTGGATTATTATATCAAACAATTCTGTGGAGATAAGGACTACATTGTAGAATCATGTTAAAATCTTATGTCTATTTATTCTTCTACTTATATTTGTTTGTGTGATTTGGTTAATAGTTTGATAGTTGAAATAGTGGTATTAGATCAATTTCTTCTTTTGCTATATTTGATCTATGATATTCAAATAGTATTTAAAATAAATATACATTCTTGTGTAAGATAATAAATATGAAAGTAATAAAAGTAAACAAAATATAGTTATATAATTAATAAAAATAATATAATGAATAAATCCATTTGAAGTAGACAAAATTAGAAGAAGAATTTTTGTTCTAGAATATGATATATTTTTAATAACTAAATATTTTAATTCAATTATTGTATACAATTAAACTACTAAAGTGTTTACATTCTAAAGAGTGATGTAACAAATAACCTTGCCAATAATGAGAATATAAGTCATGATAGTGATGTTCTACCTTTACTTTCCTCTCCCTTTTTCATTTTTGAACAATCTTTCCTCTCCCTTTTAACATCCACATTTTTAATTGTATATGAACCCTTAACATAATAGTTTTATTTTTATGTACATCTTAATCCTAATGGGCTAAACATAATTTTTTTTTTTTTTTACGGTTATTCACTTTGCATTACTGTGAGACCCCGGAAAAATCCAGATTTCCTAAGGAAGGATAAAATGGTAATTTGGGTCAAAATCCGAAAATTTTCTAGATCTCGGATGACGAAACGGACTTCACCGTTGGAATCGTCTCACGAAATCTAGCTACCACGCCACTTCGTCAAATTCAAACAAATGGAATTTCCCACGCTTTTCGAGGCATCGGAGGACAGGTGACACTTGGCACGTTTTAGGCCAAGAGGCGACACGTGTCCAGTGTAGATGCAGTCAAACTTTGAGCTCAAGTGTGTGGGGCTCACTTAGACAATACGGCATCAGCGCCATTGGGAGGAATCTTTGCCGTCTGATAAGAGCATAGCGCAGAATCCTCCCAACCACAATGTGAATTTGACATGGCATTGAGAAGACTTTTTCTTGTCCCACCGACCAAATGGATCAGGAGCCAAGAGAAAATGAAAGAGGAAATAAACCGGAAGAGAGAGGGAGTGTGGATTTTTAGGAGAGAGAAGCCTCTACCTCTCTCTAGAATTTCCGACTAACTCCACCTGTAGCGAGCCCGACGAGGCAAGAGGCTAGTGCTGCTCCCACGCAAGGACTACACTGGTACTAGCCAGGAGTTTCGACAACCCATAAAGGTAAAGCTCCTACTGCTTTACTGTTGGGCCAAGCATGAATTAATGGGATTTGTTGAGGCTTGATGGCCGTGGTTCTGGCCCAAAGATCGACCGAGTAAAGAAATCCCTAGAGTGTTTCTTTGACGGTCCACGAACTGCTTCATGCATTTTGCATGCAAGGTCATGCATTTACTGAATAATACTGACAGGATTTTGTGGGCGGTTCCCAAGATGAACTACGGATTGTGCCTATCCATGTGAGCTATTCTTATGTTATTGTTGTAAACCGACAGCATGATTTATGGAATTAATTTTTGGCAATATATGTAAGGAGTGATATAGTATTAGCATGTGTTGAATGTTTTTGTGTGTCATCAGATCAAGACTTAGCGGAGTAATCCAAGTAGGGAATCTAATTACTGGGCATTGCTCACCCCGTCGAGGAATATATTTTTCAAAATCAAGACGACTTTGGGGACGTGGACGACTGGGCCTTAGAAGCGAAGAAATGGGCCAAGTCGGGCCTATCTCAGGTTTTTGTAAAAACGGCAAGAAACCCGCTTTTTGTATAAATTGTACTAAATGCTTTTAATTAAATAAATTGTAATTAACCATTTTTGTATAAAATATACATGTTATGAGTATGATGTAGCCCAAGTGGCCATTTTTGCACATGGCTGTGGGTCTCATGACATGAGACATGTAGATTTCCTGCCGACGGTAGTCAATCTGGACACTCTTGTGTTCGTGGCGCCACAATTACATTATAGGATTATGTTCTTCATAAATTTGTCCTCATTTTGACACGAACCTTGGACTCTCTGTATGTCCGCTTGAGCTCTTAACCAATTGAAATAGGTCTTATTGACAAAGGTTCATATACCTTTTTTTTTTTTCAATCAAGGCAAATGTCCATACATCTTAATCCTTTACATAACCAACAAAATTGTTGGTTATATATATGATAATTCACATACATTTTGGGGTTGTTTGGTTATAGTTTTGGAAAACGTACTATTTTTTGTCTTGAAAAACGATAATAAGGAAAACACAGAGAACACGTTTGGTTCCCTTTATTATTTTGAAAAAAACATAAAACACGGAAAATATTGAATTCAGAGAACAAGAACAATTTTCAAATAACACCTAAACTGATTTTCTTTGCATTTTCAAAAATTGTTCTCAAGAATAATTAAAAAAAAAAAAAAAACCCAACATACGCTTTATCACCTGAGTTAATAACTTGATGTAGTCTCAACATCTAATATAGGTTATTTACCGGTGTTATAGATTTTGAGCTTGTCCAAAAAGCTTATTATGATGACTTCATGAAACAATTTGGGCAAAGGTGTAAAAAATCATCCGGAGTTTTCGTGAAAGTACAATTAACACCCTATACTATTTTTTGGTAAAATAATTTGAAGGGTTTGATTCTGTTGCTCAAATGCCCCTTATAAGAGCTTTTCAACTCGCTAAGTCAACCAACGATCAGGAATCTCGCATTAGCTGTTGATGTGGCATCTACGTGTCGAGTGGGACCCACTTCACTCTCTCTTTCATCTATCCTCTCTAACCTCACCAAGCCCCCTTACTTCCACACACACTTTAGCCCTAACACTTCTACGTGTTTCGCTTCAAATTTTTGTTTAATTTCTTATTAAAATATAAATAAATTATTGTTTATTTTAAATTTACTAAATAAAAAATAAAAATTTATTTTTAAAATATAAATAAGTTATTCATTATTTTAAAATAAATTAGATATTAAATATTTAATATTAAAATATATTAGTTTTTAAATAAAAATATTTAATATTAAATGTTAAAACTTATCCATTTGAAATAATATATTTAATATTAAAATATTATTTCAAAGTCATCCATTTGAAATAAATATTAACACATTCATTTAAAAAAAATACTAAATAGTAAAACTCATCCATTTAAAATAGAATAGTTTTTTTGTGACGCCTCATTTCTCGGAGGTCCGTTGACAACCTGTCAACCCGCGGAATATTCGTGGATGTTGGGTAACCCGACACCATTTATGAAAATCGGGCAAAGTCTCCTTTGTACGGGGAGCTCTACCCAAGGTACAACCTGTCTCAATCACATGGCAACCTGTCCCAATATTTTACAGAGACCACATCGGGTCCACATACGGATAAAAATGAGTAAAATGGCCACTTGGGCTCATGCATTAATACTCACAAAATTACATCAACTATTTACCAATAGTTCAAGAGTTATTACAATATTCTTAACCAAAACATATATCAAAATTTAAAGTTTTAATACATGTTCTACAAAACGAATACCAAAAACATCAAAGCCACAACCCGGCTTTCTTCTATAAATCGGCCTCTAAAGAGTGCCGTCCTCTCGAACAGTCCCTGTACCTGAAATAATGATCCCTCGATAGGGTGAGCAATGCCTAGTAGTGAAAATCTTCTACATGAGTTACTCCCCATCTAAGTGCACATGCAATGATCCAACATAAACACACACTCAAGCAAATACATGATCCTACTTGAATGTCTACATACCCAATCCCATGTTTCGAGTCCTCACCGACTCCCTCACACATGCCTAAGCCAATGTGAGAAAAACCTCATTTTCATTTCTTTCATGCCGTGCACTCACACCTAATTTTCTAAGTTGCCCCGGTGCATATGAAATGCATTATGCCATTTCCAAATCACACATGCCAATATATCACTTACACATATATTAACTAAATTTACATACATGCCACATGTTATTTAATTCACATAAATAACATCAAAATTAGCTCACTTGAGCTAATTACAATTCATTTCCTATGGCTTACACACAATTATATTTGTATATAATTCCATATCATGTTAGCACATTTAATTACATGCATTAACATATTATTTCTCACACAATTCCAAGTCATTCAATTCAAGCAATATTTTACTTACAACACACATGAACCATTTTCGGCCCAACCAGCAAACCGACCGTTTTTAACAGCTTCCCACCGGAGCGCAATGGCCCGCGGGCGTACCACTCACTGTGCACTGGCTCCACTTTGTGGAATCGAAATCCATGGCCATTTCTGGTCCAAAACACCCAAACCATAATTTATTGCATAAATTATCACACAACCACCCAAAACAGCCCCTAAACTGTCCAAAACGAGTTCCATATATTCCAACAATTCGGTCCCAAGTTTTGGGACCGATCAAACGGCCACTCACGGCCTCAAATCAACAAAACCATTAACACAGCTCTTAAAACCGAAAATAACTGAGTAGGAGAAGACCCCTACCTCTTGGAGTTGTCTAAACTCCCCAAAATTATGTCCACGGTAGCCCTCGCCACGTAGAACAACTTTACTTCAATTCGGTTTAACCAATGGTCCGAATCTGCGGGAAATCTAGAGATACGCAGCCTCCATCTCTCCCAAAACTCAAACAAGCCCCACAATTTCCAGTTCTCTTGCATGCTTTCTTCTTCAATTTGAAGAAGAAAAACTATACATCTTTTTGTCTTATTCTCATTTAACATTTCAATAATTCCCATCTTGGCCTTTTGTCTTAATTTTTGACATTTGGCTTAATCTAAGCCATTAATCTCCATCCTCTCTCTACTCATGCAACATGTGTCACATGATACATGTAATAGGTGACTTGTCACATTACATGTCTCTCGCAAAACCGCTTTTCTTACGGCACCCGACATCCCAGGCTCAAAACGTGGAAATTTCAATGGCTCTAATCACGAATTTCAACATAGGTTATTTCATGGAGACTTATCCTAAACTAAGTGAAGTTCGCTTTCATTATCCAGATCAGAAAAAATTCGGATTTTGACCGAAATTACCATTTTGCCATTTTTTAGAAAATGGATTTTCTCGGATTTGACATTCTCCCTTCCCTAAAAGAATTTCGTCTCTCAAATTCCACACACATACGCATCCAACCACGTATATATAACCCTGCTTACGCACTCTCTGCCGTAAACGCTGAACCTTCCGGTGTCACACCAGCCTCAACAATCCAATGGACCATCAACCTAATCCATGTCAGCGAATGATGATCCATATACCTCAGCTCCCAAGCCGGGCCACCAACAATCTAACAATGCAATTCTAAATGGGTATTCAAATCTCGAGTCAGTCCCGACTCCTATCACTCAACTCTAAGTCTACGTGATACCATGACCGCGGTGTTTTCATTTCAGTCACTCCCAACTCTTAATTAACTCTAAGTCTTCGTGATAACATGACCGTGTGTTTTCTCTCTCGGGCAACAGAACTTTTCGGCCTACACTGCGAGCCTCTTACATCCACACAGAAATTTCGGATATCTCCACGGGTCTCTTACACCCACACAGAAATTTTGTATATCTCCAAGGGTCCCTTACACCCACACAGAAATTTCGAATATCTCCACGGGTCTCTTACACCCACACAGAAATTCGGGATATCTCCAAGTTTTTGGCACTCACATGAAATTTCGGGATATTCTCTGTGTCCCTTACACTCACACGTAAATTTCAAATTTCTCCACTCCAGCCTCTTACACCCACGTAAATCCGGATACCCCCGTCTCTTACACTCCACACAGAAATTCTTGATATCCTAGTCTCTTACACCCACACATAAATTTGCCATTCCCAGTCTCTACACCCACACAAAAATTGATATCTCCTAGTATCTCTACACCCACACGTACCTCGATTTCTCCACGAGTCTCTTACACTCACACGTAAATTCGAGATAGCTCCCTGCCCTCGCACCCACAATGTGGCCCGGATATCTCCCGGGTCTCTCACACTACACAAGACCTTTCAGATACTAACACAGTCTCCTTCACCCTAACCTGTGCTTTTTTTCGTTCGAGGGATTAACGACCCCCTTCGCTTTCGCCCAACACACATTAATTACTCTTCATTTCCTGATTCAACTACGAGTCTCACTGACGAGTCCCAAAGACAACTCAACCCACATTCACCAAGAGGAATGACCATACCGCACCCACACACCCGACTCGATGCGATCCGGGTCCACCATGAGCAGACCCGAGATTCTGAATCACAATCCCACCTATCAAATAATCCTCACCCTACATCCTGCTGAAGAACATCCACACATGGCTTCTCTAAAGGCCTCACCTAAGCTCCAAATCCCTCCGGCTACTAATAAGATGCATTTAATGAATGAATATGATGCATCCAATCTCAAACACTACCTAGTCAACAAGCGCAAGAGTAGAAACGCACCCGCATATCCGGCCGCCAGATGCTCAGCCCGTAGTACCATGAGACCTCTGCCTCCTAGGACAATCTCGCCTCATATGCCCAAGCCGGGCGATAGAAATAACATATCGTCTCGCTCAGCCACTTAGAAGTCCCGGCCCGGAGCCCCGGTACCTGACCTCAACCCACACTCGCCCCTCCGCCCATCTCGTGTCGAAGGTGCTCGGGGGAGAAGCACCCCGAGACTGAAACTGGTTCCTCTGACCCATACTAAGGTGTGGAGGAATGAATTGTATACTCTCATGTTCTACAGCTAACTGGGATTGTGCTGTCCCAAAATCCTGGGATCCCTGTCTCTGGGGGCAATCCCGTCTCACATGTCCAGCCGGTCTACAGAATAATATATCATTTGCTCGCTCTCGGGCTAAATGCTCCATCCCCGTCCCTGGCCCCAAACTCATGTGAAGCGTAAGTCTCTACCTCTTCCCCGAACTAGAAGAAGGTTGCCCTCCCTCTTCTCACCAAGATCTAACCTCGACACTCGCGGGCATCCTCTATCTCTCTCTATGGTCAGGGCTCGTCCCAACCACGAAAGCCCATGTCCTATGCTAAGCTCCCACAATCCCGCCCGAACGGGTAACTTAAATTCTATTCTCGGTAATCTCCCGACTCGCTATGTCCGTGGCCACGTAGTCATCAAGAAACGGGCTGGGGCCCGTGAACTAGCTACATATTCAATCACCGCCATGGCCCCGCTTCAGCTCTAGGAACTCCCGAAGCAGACAGTCTCGCAAAGATTCAAAATACCGTCTACGAAAAGATCATGGAACCCGCCAAGTCATCGCTCTTTAGATCTTTAGAGGTCTTCCACCACCATGCTAGCCTCAGCCCTCACTTCTAGCCGAATGCGCCTAGTCTGATCTCGGTCAGACAAAGACAATTTATAGCCTCCAATACCTTCAACCCGCACAACCAACGGGTTCGTCACCATCGGATCTCCTCCCGTGAATGTCGGCGATGATGTGCCCTGAACCTCTGGAGGTTACTCGGACCTCCTTGACTACCTACTGCACTAGCTTGTGCAATAGCAGCAGTCGCAATACCTACAAATGCCAACAAAAGCCCCGCCGATCGTGTCGGTGGTCGGGTCAAACGCCGGTGGTGCCCGACCAACTTCACCCTCTCTCGCCACTAGCCATCTACATGCTACGGCAAGTTGTTCTAACGCAAAGATTCTAAGGTGTAAAACACAAAATTCAGACACTATTTACATACTAAAAACATTTCATACTTAAATCATACACAACAACAAAAATTTGATTTGATTTGATTTTTTTTTTTGAAAACCTCGCGGAATGCGGTTCATGAACACGACCAAATAATGACCTGCATGTCCTGCGCCAAAACCGGTCAAGTGCATGCGATGCACACGCCATGGCTCCAGAGCTGGCATGCACGCTACGCCATTACCGGGCCGTGTCGCTGGCGCACCAAGCCTCGTGGTCGCGGGCCTTCCGCCAGATCAACAGCCCTACCGCAAGGTCGTGTCACGCGCAGTCGCCGCGCCAAGAAGCGCCGCCGTGTCGCAACGCTGTGTCGCGACACAAGGCCGTGTCGCAGGCCCCTTCCGGTCACGATACAAAATTTGTATTGCGACCCTATCCCCTGCCATAAGCGTTGCCGCGTGTGTCGCAGTCCCCAATGCCGTGATCACGGCTCATCGCTGGCACAGATCGGAGCCCCGCGCGCCAGACGCAACCCAAAGTCGCCTCCCTACCTACACACCATTTTTGTATTGCTGCCCAGGGGCCGCCCAACTCACGATACAAACTTTGTATCGCGAAGATCCTCACCGCCAGCCTTTCGCGCAAGCGCGGCCGCGCTGGCCGCGGTCGCAGGCCCTGTCACCGTGGTCAAGGCACGACTGGTCGATCAGGCCTCGCCCCGGCCGCATTGCGCCCTCCTAGCACGCCCAGCCCGCGTGCTTGCTCACTGCCGGTGCCTCTACTCCAAACTCCCAAGCCATGCCACAATACAACCTATGTGCCCGTCTCACTTTGTGTGCCCTGTCTGACTCTTTATATTGTGACTCAATTTTAGAAAATGGGCAGTAGCCCATTCCAGCTCCAATAACCTTTTCCCTTTTTTTTTTTTTCTAATCCTCCAGTAGCCTCCCTGCCACTCTGAAATGCAGTAGCCTAGACCACTGCAATTCATACAACTCAAAAAATTTTAAGAGTTTCATTTTGACCCTTTTCTTGTCTGGTGGGAAAAAATTTGAGAATTTCACAACACAATGCATTTATGTTCAAAGCCCAGAACTCATCGAGAAAATTATATTTTTTTCGTTCAATTACGGACCATTTTGCCAAAAATTCTCGAACACCTGGAGTTATATTTTCTCGACCTAGTGTTCGCGTTTTCTCCTATGCTACTCACCAAGCATACAAATCACACAATTCATACGACACATGATCACACATCACTCATGTTATACACACCAATCACATATACAACACACAATCCAATCACACATCACATTTAATTCATCAAATGTACAAGGATGCATGATCTAACTTTGTTCGAGTCCTTGGTAAATCAGATACCTAACTTACCGATACTCAAGCCATAACCCTAGTATCCAACACACATTGTTTATATCAACCTACGATGCTCTTACACTCCTATGACCATTGCCTAAGCCCAAGTCCCCGCTTCTGTAGTGCATACCTATGCTCTTATACCAAGTTGTGAAGCTGGTATCAGGACTAAACTTATGGATGCCCAAACCCGAGCTCCCCAGGTATTCGTATACCTAAGATATGATACTAAGTCAGACGGCTTCCGAGGGTCCGTTTGACAACCCAATAACTAATGGAATATTCGTGAGATGTCGCAACCTTTAATAATTAATTCATGAAAATCTAGCAGTCTCCATTGTACGGAGCTCTACCCAAGGCATACAACCTCGTCCCAACTACATGACAACCCATTCCCAATATTTTACAAAGACCACATCCGGTCCACATTACGATAAAATGAGTAAAATGGCCACTTGGTCATGCATTAATATATCACAAAATTACATCAACTATTTACCAATAGTTCAAGAAGTTATTACAATACTTAATCCAAAACATATATCAAAATTTAAAGTTTTAATACATGTTCTACAAATGAATACTAAAAACACGTTGAACCCATTCTCTTAAAAATCGGCTCTAAAGAGCGACGTCCTCTCAGAATACTCCTCAGACATGAAATTTCTATTGTGGTGAGCAAATGCCTAGTAGTGAAAAATCTCCTATGGGTTACTCCCACCTAAGTGCACATGCAATGATCCAAATATAAACACACACTCAAGAAAAATATACATCCTACTTGAATGTCTATACTTAATCCCATGTCCTCACCGAATTTCACGCATGCTTTTAAGGCAACAAGCAGAAAACCTCATTTCATTTCTTTCATGCCACAAACTCACACCTAATTCTTCTAGGTTGCCCCCAAAGGCATGAAATGCATTATGCATATATTTCAAAACCACACATGCCAATATATCACTTACAATATATTAACAAAATTTACATATATGCCACATGTTATTTAATTCATCATCAAAATTAGTCATTTGAGCTAATTACAATTCATTTCCAATGGCTTAGCAAGGACAAATTATATATTTTATATAATTCCACATCATGTTAAATACATTTAATTACGCATTAATACATTATTTTTCAATTCCAAGTCATTCAATTCAAGTAAATATTTTGCTTACAAATATGAACTACTCCCGCCCAACCAAGCAAGCCGGACTAACTACAGTAATGTCCGTGGGCAATGCACTATTGAAGACACTGCTCCACTTTAGAACTAAATCCGGCGGTCATTTTCGCCTGTTCAACCATAATTTATTGCATAAATTATCACACAACCACCCAAAACAGCCCCTAAACTATCCAAAACGGGTTCCATATATTCCAACAATTCGGTCCCAAGTTTTGAGACCGATCAAACGCCACCACGCCTCAAACTGGGTCAAAACCATTAACACCAAACCGAAATAACTCTAGTAGGAGAAGACCCCACTCTTATTGTCTAAACTCCCTGCACCTGGGTTCACGTGATAGCCTCTCACAGAAACAGCTTTACTTTACACGTGCTTAACCGATGGTCCAATCCACAGAAACGAGAGAGTTAGAATTCCTCTCTCTCTAAAAACTCAAACAGTTCCCATTGCCAATTTCCAGTTTCTGCACGCTTTCTCCACCCCAGTTAAGCGAAAAACTATACATCTTTTGTTTTATTCTCATTTAACATTTCAATAATTCTCATCTTGTCCTTTTGTCTTGATTTTTGACATTTGGTTTAATCTAAGCCATTAATCTCCATTCTCTCTCTATTCATGCAACATGTGTCACATGAGTACATGTAGTAGGTGACTTTTGTCACATCACATGTCTCTCGCAAATCGCTTTAGTGGCACTGAAGACCGTGCTCGGAAAACGTGGAATTCGACCGGTCCCTAATTCGACGTAAATTGATGTGGTAGCTAGATTCGTGAGACAATTCCAACTATGGAAGTCCGCTTCACATTCGATCTAGAAAATTTATTTTAATCTCAAAATATTTTACCATTTTTTAGAAAATTGATTTTTCTGTGGTTTCAAGTATTTTAAATAAAATTTTAAATATTTAATATTTTTATTTAAAAATAATTATTTAATATTAGTTAATATAATTTTGATAAAAAATCAATGCATGGAATTTTTTTTTTTAAAGAAATCAAATTTATTTTAAAATATTATTTCAAATTTGTAATATCTATCTATTATATTATTAATTATTGTAAAACATATATTTATATTAAAGATATTAAATATTTTGTAAATTAAAATCTAATTTATTTTAATGAAATAACTTTATACAAAATTAAAATAATTTTTAAAAATAATGTATAGTTTATTTATATATTTTAAAAATAAAATTTTATTTTAATTTAATAAATTTGTAATAAAATTTGAATTTTTTATTTATATTTTAAAAAATTAAAAATATAATTTTAATCAAAATTAATAAAATAGTTTGGCACTTCCCAAGCAAGTTAATAAATCAAGTTGAAGATCCAAGGCTGGGGATGGGACTAGGCTTAAAGGAGTGCGTTCAAAGGAGGCCTGAGAAGAGAAAGGTGAGAGAAAAGAGAAAAGAAGAGAAATGAGAATAGGGACACGGTGATAAAATATTGGTTTTGATTTAATATATTGGTACTTGGAATTTACGATATATCGGGTGGGAATATTTTTATATATAAAATATAAATTATTTAAAATGTATTAAAAATGGTAACAAATTTTAAATTTTGATAAAAATAAGTAAGAATGCATATATTAAAGTTATTTTATAAATATAATGTATATAAGTATAATCAAATATCAAATTATCAATAAATGAAAATATATTAATACTAGATTTTAAATATATAAATATATAAATTTTGAAAATAGGTCAAGAAATAATTTATTTCATTATATAAAAACAATTTATGTATATTATATAAAAATACTCTTTTAATATAAAAATTAAAATATGAGGTTCCATTATTTTGATAAATGTAGAAATTTATAAGCATAAACATATTATATATAAATCTATAACCCTCAAGCATGTAGGTGAGATGGTTGAGGTATTTTCTAGCTTCACCAGAGGTCTCGAGTTTGAGCCTTGGGAATGCAATTGTGTTATGTGTAGAGTTTTATTAACCTCAGGGGTTCATTCCGCTCGAACGGGATTTTCTGTCTGTGTTGTATGACTTAAATGTGTCTCTTCCAGATGTGCACGCTAGCCCGCTACATAATTCTCATGTAATTATATTTATTACAACTTGAAATATATATTTATTATATTTATTTTATTCAAATATATTTAATTATATCATTATATATATAAATGTTTGAATAAAATAAGTATATTTTAGATTTCATTAGACCTTAGGATTTATATTTTTCTTCTTACGCTTTTTTTTTTTTTCTTTTTCTTCCCTTCTTTTTCCTCTTCCTCTCTAGCACCGACGAGGATCTCCTTCGGTCCTTCCTCTTTCGCGCAAGATTTGCTTCCTCTTTCCTTTTCTTTCCTTCCCCTCTTCTCTTTCTATGGTCGGCGCACCCTTTCCCCTCTCTCACTTCTCTTTCCTTTTCCTTCCCCATATCCCACTTTCCGCTTTGCTCCGTCTTCTAATCGTCACATTAATTGGCCGTTGGAAGGCCACGTAGATTTCCTTTCCACTTTGCAATAAGTTCTTAGATTTTCCTACTAAAGGTGAGAATTGCATACTCTTCTTCAACATATCTTCGCTTCAGGTTAGGTTTGGTCAACAACTCGATGATAACCGCCATAATATCATGATATATGTCTATATATTTTGGTTTGTAATCGATATTTCACGATAAATCGCGATAATTCCGGCACAAGTACCTTTTTCCATCAAACGAGATAATCGAGCAAATTTTATCGTATGGAGTTGATCGACACACGATATATCGTCGACATATTGACCGTATATCTCGATTTTTTCATCCATGGGACACGCAATACCACGTGACATCAACAATCCACCCATCGGGTCTACAACCGCGAAGCTAACTTGATGAACCTAATTGATGATAGAAGATATTTGAGCTGACGTAGAATTAAAACCCTTGAATTTTTTTGCCCCCTAAAAAGTACAAGGTGTTAGTTATACTTTGGTTAAAACCCAAGGGATTTTTGCACCTTTTCAACTCTTCCCCAATGACTCTTCTTGTTAGTTATATCATATATATATATATTTCCTATTATTACAATTATTTATTTTAGAGTGTTAAGGTTACAGATCAACGTGTTCGGTCATATTTTGCTAATTAAACAAAATGATGAGAACAAACATTATTTAAAACTATATATTTTACAACTAGTTAGAGGTATAAAGATCATTTAGTAGTAATTAGTTTGATATTTTTTATTATACATTTAATCTCAAATTATTTAAAGCTTATACAAAATTATAATTAATCTCAATCTTTCTAAATGGTACTAAGTGCGATAAAACTGTTCTTATCAAATATACAAGTGATAAATCAACCATCAACTTCTATACAGTGATAAATCATGTAATGCCCCTTCCCCACCAAGTGAAAGGACTTACATAGGATGCAGAATTTTTAACCTACTAATTTTTAAATCTATTCTTCATCATAAACTGGCACACATAAACTTGTGCATCAATACCACAATGCAATCAACTTATTATATGTTCATAGCCTTATCTAATCAGAGCCAGATAATGTTATTATCCAAAATATTACATTTATATATCCAAACATAAAAATCAAAACTCACACAGCGTGGACCTTGGGTCATTGGCTCTCAAGGACGGATGTCTCACAATCTCTTCAAGATATTCACACAATCAATCATGTTTCGAGGAAGTCATGGAAAACAAGGATAATATATTCACCACCAGAAATGGGCCCAATTACAAAGATATTTCCAAATAATTCACACATCAAAAGATCCATTCCATGAAGGCAGAAAAGATTTTTAATTAAGGTACACTACTTTTAACATGAATCAATTTGCGCCCAGATTATTTTATTACTTATTTCAAGCTCATACTGGTCTGTATACTTATCGATGGGTGTTTGTTTCAGATAATTTAACAATGAAACGAGAGGACGAAAGATAATAGGTACCCAAGGTACATAGCAAGATCAACAGAGGTGTCAAGAACAAATGAATTTACCCCGTGACCACGAATAAGTGTCAGAAGACATGTAGGAGCGTTTGAAAGACCGAACGTATGTCAAGTGCACTGCCCAGAGAGGTCGTTGATAACCGTGAGCCTGCCTTAGTCACTATCTTGGCCTCGTGCAAAAATATGTAATCTATATGTATTACTAAACTTACTATATTGTCTCAATCACATCTCAATTTAGATAACATCGAAAGAAAATAAAGCAGGCAGTCACAATTTCGCCTTGAAAACAAGTTCGCCGAGGCAAAGTATCTGATATCATATCCATGTCACATACGCTTTATCGTACTCTATGATGACTGATCTCTTTTTCAATTGATAAGATCCTCAATTAATCAATTTCATACCTAATTATCACCCATGGAAGTCCAACAAAGAAGTTTATGGCTTAGAATTCAACATGAAGAAAGTAGGAAATAAAGTTTTTAAGATCACAGGTCGTGATAAAGTTTAGAGATTGCGTAAGTTCAAGATAAAGAGGGACTCTAAAGAGGACCTATGCCATGCTGAGCAACCCACACCTGGCTAAGTGCAAGGACTGCAAATTTTAGGTTTCTGCTCGCTCAGGCTATAAACCTTCACTCTAGTAGAGTACCTTCAAGAAGTGAGAGAGTGAGAGTCAATGAAAGATAAATGGGCATTTTTACTTCTCATTCCATCGAAAATTTTCAACCAAAACAAAGCAACCTAAAAACCAACCATAAAAACTAACTTAAACCAACCAAAATACCGCATTATAAATGAGAGTAAGGGATTTCCTAATAACCACACATAAATCAAAGGCTGAGTGTCAGAGAATTTTAACCAAACTAATGTAAAGAGTTTCATACCTTGATTAATAATTTCAATCCAACCTTTATTTTCTACTTCTTCCCTTTCCTGAGCAAAGAGAACTAAACATACTGAGAGCTACTGGGCTTATCTGGTCCCTCTCCAAAGAACCATAAGCCTCAGGTCCTAAAACCCACAATGGATACAAGGTCCTAGAGACACTGTACTTCTTACCATTTCGCTTAAATTCTTCTTTTCTTTTAGTCCTTCTTCTTCATTCACTGTAATTTAACTTCTCAAAATGCTATCTTGATACATAACCTTTTCTGTATTCTAAATGTCCATTAGGTCCCTAACTTTGAAAATTAACATTTTACCTTTTAAACTTTTAATAATTCTTGATAATATTTTTTCATATTAATTAAACACTTTAAATTTCCGAAAGTACTGACTTTATTTATATTATAACCTTCAAACATGTCAAACTAGTTAGAGTATAATTCGTGTTACAAATCAACTATCAAAATAAACATAATATAAAATTAAAAGGATATTTTTGAAGCATATATGATCCCAAATGTATAAAAAGTTGATTGATATGCAATTTAATATTACAACTTCCATTTAACACTTACAAATAAATGTTAACACATAAAATAAGATGCCAACATTTCAAACAGATTTCTTGTGGTAGACATTTAGGTACTAAGAATCTTTCATTACCATGAGAATCATCGATTGTTTGAGTCCTGACACCCCATTGGGGGGTCCAGATCACCCATTAACTCAAAGTGACACATGGATACTCCGTTACCCGACCCTTCGTAAATTGGCCGAGTCTCCCTTTGTACGGAGCTCTACCTGACTAACAACGCCCATGAAACCCGTCCCAAGCAGCCCATAATCACAATAATACAAATATGGATAAAAACTGGCCTCGGGGCCCATACTACAATATCCATAAAACATACCAACTATATACAATAGTTACAAGAGTTAAAATTTACTTTATACAAACACATACAAAATCTAAAATCTAATACATGTAGTACATCACACAATCCAAAGCTTCACAACTCTACTTTCTTCAAAGTACTTCTATGATGAGTCGCCTCTCAAGGCCCCGCACTAAACAATAAAATTCCCACGACAGGTGAGCTATCGCTCAGTGCGGAATCAATCCTGCCGGGCCACTTCCACCCAAGTGCAAAGGCAATGTCTAAATAAAACATTGCCATCTGCCAAATGCATGATCCTACTTTGAATGTCTCCACATGACTAACTCAATCCCGAGTCCTTCACCGATTCTCTGCCAGACTCGCCTAAACCTCAGATGAGAATTATAGTTTTATTAGTTTGTGGACAACCGATGTATATATATCAATCGGGGCCGCCCGACGATCGATATATTATTTGCTCGCGATCATCTCGCATGAATATCAATCAGCCGCCCAATGCATCGGCATTTTCAAATCGACTACCCCGATAATTAATGATTTTTAGTCTACCCTCCGAACCATTTTCTAGACTCTTCATGCACTCACCTATAGTTCTAGGATGTTCCGTGCATATGGAATGTGCATGTATGCAATTCCACATGTCTAATCTACATGCAAATATATAAACATGAATATATTCACATAAAAAAAATAAATCACACAACCATGTCATGTAATTTATCATTTCAAACATCAAAATTAGCTCACTTGGGCTAATGATCAAACACAAGCAATTCGATTTGGATTACTTAACCAAACCCATATTTTCACAATTTATATTTTGTGAAGTTACTGTTTCGGGAACAGTAAAACCCTCGTTCGCATTCTATCAAACCTGAATCATCGGTTCACTGTGTGAACCTGTATTTCTCGGCCATTTCCGACTCAATCCACGCAATACATGATTTATGGAACCATCATCACATTTAACCCAAGCCGTTCATTCAGAGCTGATACGGAAGCTGTTCGTGGGTCTCAAATCAAACATTTCGGTTCGAGGTTTGGAGCAGATCAAGCAACAGTTCAAGGCCTCAACCATAAAAACATTTACATGGTACTTAAACAAGGTAAAAGCCAGTAGGGAGAAGCCCTACCTCTTGGAGTTTGAGAAACTCCCAAAATCACAATTTACCGCATGGCCCTCTCGTGACGGGTTAATTGCTTGTCGAGCCGTAAACGGTCGGATCGCGTGATATTTTAGAGAAGTTAGACTCTCTCTCACAAACAAAATATCTAACCTCCACGCAAGTCTCCCCCTTTTCCACGTTTTGGTGCTTTCTTAAGGAGAAGATTACTTATTTGGACTTTTGTCCTTTTCCTCATTTAAAACTTGAATTGTCTGCTTATGTCCTTCTTTTGATTTTCGTTCGTATTATCTAAACCGTCCGTTTCATTGTTTCTCTACTCCTTACCACTCATGGTACATAGGTACATGGCCTCTTGACTTTTGTCACATTAAATATCGTTTACTACGACACGGCGATACCTCGGCAGTGTCCTTTCAGAGCTATCTCGAATTTTACGAAATTTTACGTGCTAGCTAGATTTCACTTTCAAACGATTTCCAGCAGTGCGATCCGTTTCATCGTCGATATCTAGAATAAATTTCGGATTTTTAACCTAAATAACAATTGTGTAATCAAAATTACGATTTTGCCATTTTTCTAGAAATTGGAATTTCTCAAGTCTTACAGTATCAACCTGAAAGAAGCAAATACACATAATTAGCTCTAACGTAGGAAACATTTGGATTTAAGTCATGGAATGTAAACAACATGTTTAATATTATAAATATAATGGATAATCACAATTTTGATTTTTCACTTCCATTTATGACTTTAGTTAACGACAAAAATATTAATAAACTTGATTATAGAGATTAATGTTTGAGTTCTTATAAATATTCCCTACTTATGGTATTAACCATACTCGTAGTATACAACCTTAGAAAAAATCACGTGTGTTAAAATCTTGTAGAAAAATCACTTTTGGCAACTTCAAAGTTGGTAATTTAATTTTCTCAATCCTCTTTTTTAATTAATGGCTCAAACTCAAAGATTGATTACCTGGCCTATGCATTGTATTTAGGAACTTAATTGTAGCAAGAGAAACAACTTACGTTTATATGCATAGTTCAAGGGTCTAGAAATATGCCTTCTAACATAACATGATTCAAACATCCAAAGCAATATACTTTTAATAAAACCTAAGTCCACGAGATCATAAATTCAATTTCTTTGTTCCAAACCTAAGTCCACCAAGATTATAATTCAATTTCAAGATTTTAAGAATTCCATTAATAAAATATAAGCATTAAGAGATTAATAGTATAACAAATTGAAGCCTTATATCTGTATTTTGCATTGCCTTTGTAATGAAATTTATCTTCTTATTCTTTTTGCATAATGTTTGTTACTTTGAAGCCACTTTGACTATCACATAAAGCAGTTAGATTCATTGTGATGATAATCATAACACCAAAAATACAATGAAATAAATGCAAAAAAGAGGTGGAAAGGAAAAAGAATATGAAATGATGTAAGATATGTGCCTACCTTTTTAACCATGAACTCCAATTCTCTATCTTCCTTTTGAGTCGAGCCATATTCACTATAATGAAGACAAATAGCCTATCTCTGGTTTCATCAGATAGAAAATAAGCATACCTCCAAGACTTGTTTAAGAATAGGCGCACATATAGCCCAAAACCTTTGGAAGGCATTGCCATGCTTAAGAAGAACCATGTCATGTACCGACCATCTTCATCGTCTTGCTTATCATCTTGATAATTTTTATGATTTTGATTGTTTGGAGGGGTGCAGTTGGCTGACAATGGAAGCACACAAAGTCCCAAGTTCGCCTCATAAATGGATGGATCATTGAATGTCCAGAACTGGTTGGTTGTTGGGGTAGTCTGAGAGAAGGTTATGCGACCAGTTGATATTTCCGGTGAGGATATCAGACGCCATGCTCATGAGGTCGGGCACGAAGGTGGTTACATGAGAGGTCAAGAGTTTCTAGCCCTTGCATGGCTCCAATCTTCTGAGGTATCTTTCCGATCAATTGGTTTCGGGACAAATTCAAGGTACCTAGCGTCGAGAGATTCGTGATTTCTTGTGGGATCTCTCAGCCAAGTTGTGTCTTTGGAAAGATCTATCAATTTCCTGATTGGCAATATGTACAGATACCATATCTTGTCCCTTCACAGCTAGCTCCATGTCATTGGAATGCGGTAATGTTGATGTCGTCATCAATTTCCAGTATAATAAGACTCTGAAGTTAAAGCATTCAAATTGCCACACAAGCGTGTGGGATGGATCTGATAGAATTTATTAGCTACTGAGATCCAAAATGTGGAGATGGGAAAGGTGACACAATTGCAGGGAATACCTCTGATAACATGTTTCCTCGTAGGCTTGTAATTTGGCGTAATGGTGGCATTCTTTCTCCAATCCATTCGGGTATCTCACACGAAAACACATTATTTCCAAGATCAAGGGGTAAAGCTACATGCGGAGTTTTGTAAACATGAAGAAAGTTCCGGTAAGATTGTTTGTCTGATATTAGATCACGAAGTGAAGATGTGAACACATCAACAGATCCACCCGGAAAGCTTGTTTTGGATCGTCTATGGCGTAAAGCTGGTTCAAATTGTTTCCATTTCTTTGGAATCTTTCCGGATAATTGATTGTTCGAGGGTTAATTACACTCGGAATCACTTTATTTTATCAATTGATGCGGGAATCGCGCCCATTTAACAAGTTCTTAGGAAACATGAAGGCCTTCGAACGAGGGTTGCCGATGTTTGAGGGGTGGACGATAATAAATTGTTTCCCGAAGAGCCATGTCACATTAAAGCTACATGGGGCTAGGCCCACCAATCGATTAAACTTAAATCCTGAAAATATCTTTGTAGAGTTAAAGGATAATGAGTTGAGAAGCTTTCCATACAATTGGTTTTTAAAGATCCAACCGATTAATATCCCTAGTTTCAAAGCCGATACGGTATCATTAATAAATCCCACATTTTTGAGTTATACCTTCAAGTCTCTTGGTTTCATGAATGCAGGAACATGGGAGATACATCGCGATTGGAAATATCGATATACTTGAGAGGCGAAGGAGGAATCATTCAGTCTCACTAGAAAACGGAAGAAATTTACTTTGAGTGGTGTAAGAAATTGGTTTGTAAGTTAACGAAATGAATTTCGGATACTACCTTCAGGAATTCCATCAAGAAACAACTTCGGTCGGCTCTCTTAGTTGTCCGATACTTTTAGAATAGTCCCGTTCATTAGGTTGAATAAACAAGTCAAGTCTTTTCATCATTAGCATGTTTCGATCCCATTGGAATTGTTTGGCTTGATGAGTTGTTGAGATCAAGGCTCTCTAAGTGATGCGGTGTTGAATTCTGATGGGGAAGGCCTCCTAATTCTGTGAAATTAAGAATAAAGATCCTAAGTCTTGATGTTTAAGCAACCGGTAGTAAATTAGTATTGAAATTGTTCGGGAAGATCAGTGCTGAAGAAGTTAAATTAACAAATGGTGGGATGGGCGGTGAGAAGTCGTGAGTTCCTGATTGGACAAGTGTAATTCTAACAAGATGGAAGTTTTGTTTTACGGCGCATCCGGTCGTGGTTGCTTTACTTTAGGTTCACTTCCCCCGGATCAAATTATTTTTAAAGAGAATGGGCAGAAATCCAATTTAAAATTATAGACCCTGCTGCGGGAGAGTTGTAACCTCGATCATGAAGATCAAAGGTAACATAAGTGTGATAAATTTCGAGATGCGGAGGAATCATTCCACCAAATCTTTGCATAAGAGAGATTAAGGTATCTGACCTTTCAAATGAGCGAAATCCGAATTTGAATTCCTTTAAAATCCATACAGCGAGTCAGTAATTTTAAATGTTTCCAAGTCAAGTAAGGAATCACTTATCTCGCACGAACCATTTACGAGGTCAACCTTGACAACATTCCACTGTTTTGTTGTTTGCAGTCACCCCTGTCCACTGGCAATCAACACCAAACCGGGAAGAAAACGTCGAAGGATCCTATGAGGCCATGTTTGGTCCAAGCGGCGCTTTCTCTCCCTACATGCAACTGACCTTGGTTCGGATCTGGCATCACCTTCGAGATTGGTAGTATTAGCTTTACTTATGAGAATCTCCGTGACATAGAGAGAAAAAAAAAGAATATGAGAGTGGGTATGGTTTCTTGCTTCATTGATGGTAAAGTTCTGAGTTATTAAAGGATATTAAAATATATATAATAATATTGGAGTCTTTGGTTTATTAATTTATTCAACTATTATTATTATTATATTTAGGAAATAATTTATTCAGTTATTTTTAGTCTTCTCAATCTGGCGACATGAATATATAGAATAAGCGGATCTTTCGAGCTATGGACCACATAACCATGTATCAATCAAGCTAAATCACACATCGCTCTTGATTGATAACTACAAAATTTTGAAATTTGAAGCCCTTTTGAAATTTGAAATACGATCGAAAAGAAACACTTTTTTTAATATTTAAATTTTTTAAATGAAAATAAAGCTCCATTTTTTGCGGGAATAGACTAAGGACTTTTTTTTTTTGTGTTTTGGTCATCGACTATGGGATATGTTTATCGTCGACTGTTGCGTGAATGGTTGTGTCATGTCGATGAAGAGGTGATTTTTTTGTTGTGCCCAGGCTGAAATCGGTCATTCCATCTTTTTCGATTTGGTTTAACTGATAAAGTAATTTATTTCACATCGATCTCGGTTTGCCATTATTTTTCTTTGTTTTTTTTTTCGTGTTTTTGTCGTCAACTTATAGTGAAGTGTTTGTCGCCGACTTGTTGCGGCAATGAACTAATATCGTCGACGGTTGGAGTTCTTACGTGGTTTTTTAGTTGGTAGTTCGGATAATGAAAGTTTTATTTGACAACGTCATTGTATCAAATTATGATCATCGTTGTGCTGTTGGAATATTAGGTATTGTAGGTCTTTTTAGATTATCAAATGTGTAGGCCTTGGGGTGATTCTTTTTGCTATTAACACAGTGTTGCGTCATCTTTCACAAAGTTTTTAACGTTTTATTTTGTATTTCTATCTATTGTATTGTTAACTTTGAATCGATAAATTCATCTTAAAAAAGTTACAAAAGATTCATAAAAACATAGTATTATTTTTTTATTTTCTAAAATTTAAATAAATATAAATTTGACTTTAATACAATGGAGCTTGTTATTATTAATTATTTTTTGTCATTTATTTATATTAATGTATAAATATTTTAAGTGTTAAATTGCTCTTCTTTCAAAAGTATCAAATTGCTCTTTTAATAAATGTATTATGGGCTACATTTTTTTATTTTTAAACGTTAATAATTAATGTATAATTAATTATTTGTATTTTAAATTAGTAATTTAGAATGGTATTTAATATATAGTTATGACCATCTCAAAAATTATTATTTATTATCATAACAAACATATTATGTAATAATCAATTACCTAACTAATAAAATTAGTAATTAGATAATCATTAGGATTTTTAATTATATATGCTCAGTAGTTAGAAAATATAACTTGTTGCTTGAAGTTTTAAAATCATTTTTTTTGTAAAATTATTAAAAACCAACTCAAATTTGGGTAAATATGTTAAATTTAAATAATTTCTACAAAATCTTAAACATTGATAACCGAAATAAAATTAATCTAAACAAAATTTTAATCATTAATTTCATTAAATATATATATATATATATATATATATATATATATATATATAAAGAATAGAAAAGATGTTAATTTAATCAGAAAACCCTACCACGAATATAAGAATATCGACAACGAATTTAAAGTCCAATTTGAAATTTCTTAAAATCAAAATTTAAAGTCAAATAAAATGCATTATTCCAAAAGATGCCATGTTAAGCGGTAACTTATAGGTGAAGGTACGAAGCGCGGGGATGGTAGCCGAAGCCCGCCCCTCGCCCTAAAAATACTGTGACATCTCATCATGGAAAAAAGATTGAACCGCCTTGATTGACTCTAACTAGTCCAATCATAATAATCATCACATTGACAAGGGGGCCCACACGCCTATCATTGTCCCCTTGAAATTAGGCCCCACAGGCATCTACCGTCTTCACTATTTGTCATTATTTAATTTTGTTAGTGTTTTTTATTCCATGTGGGGCACACATGATGTCGCCCGAGGGTTATTAATGCAGAGAAAGGGAGGACAGACTCAAGTGCGGAGTCACGCGGCTGTCGGCCTCTTCCGCTCCCTCCTCCCCCACCCCCACAACCCCTTTTCCCCCTCCTTTCAATTAAACAACCATCCCCTCCATTTCAAACACCTCGTCAAATAACAACAACAAACTCTCTGTCTATCTCTCTATCGTTTTCATGATTGCTTACCAGCATTATCGATGACCCTTCGGTGACACCACCTTTACCAAAGTCTTTGTCGGGGGACTTGCTTGGGAGACGCCCACAGATGTTATGAGAAGACATTTCGAGCAGGTTGGGGACATTATGATGTGATTGAAATTTGGATTAAGCATATACGATATTGGACATCGATTTGCATTTAATTTGATTTTATGTCGAAAAGGTAAACTAACTTTGTTTTGATTAAGAGTTAATAGGCCATAAAAGTGATTTGAGTCATTGTCCATCCTAAGAAAAGAAAATTATTTTATTTATTTATTTACTTTGCTTAACACATACATAATAGACTTAGAACTTTGCCTCATTTAAGAGTCAAGATGGCACAAAAGTCTTTCAAATCGTTATCAAAATGCCACGAAAGTCTTTGAAGTAATTGCCTAAGGAAAATAATTCTGCGAATAAAAGAAATTGAATAATGCTTTAATGAGTGATGCATGTATTTTCTCTAAAGTATTCATATTTTAATAGTATGGTCATATACATGTGCATTTTACTTCTTTCAAAAAGTTATTTTTAATATTCATGAGTTAAAACTCAAATATTTTAATATTTTCTATATTGTTAAAAAATTTAACAAATTAATTAGTAAGTGAAAAACTAAAACCAAACTGCATATTAGAAAGAAACACCACCTATGTTTAATTAATTTGAGAAAGCCACATAAAACTTCCTAGTCCATCTTAAGTATGAGGCGTATATTTTAGTCATTCACATAACAACTAACGCATGAAACGACTTTATGGATAAGTTCTTATCTATTTTCACTTTATAATGCTTAAAATTTACTAAAAATAAGATTTCGATAGCTTATTCCAAAGGATACATAAGATAACAACAATTTGTTTATGCTTATTTCATGAAGCTTCATTAGGACACAGAAAAAAAAAAAGGTATATATTAATTAAGAAACTGTTTCTTGGTGAATTTCACTAGAAAATACCAAAAAGTACATGAATTGGTGAATCTTGTAGGCGTGCGAAGTATAGTATTTCCAAACTAAAGTGTCTGAATCTAGCTTACAACCGAAATAATGGATTCTGTTCCCACTTGACGGTTCACATATAATCTAAGAGGAAAACACTTTAGAAATTGGACTGAATTGAAAGCTAAGAGAAAAACTGTGCGGACTAACTTGGAAGATAACAAATTTCATTGTAGAATTAGACTGAAAATGAAATGTTGAAGCAAGAAAGCTTTGAAATAACAAATGCTTAGCAAGAACATGTGACACTCCAAAACCTGGAGGTCCCGTTGACCAACCATCAACTTGTGGAAGTACTTACCTTAGGTAATCGTCTACCTAAGCTTTGATACCAAACTGGTATCAAATACTTGTGAATCTTGGTGACTCGTACCACACCGATACGTTCAGATTTCACGGGATCCATTCACCCATATTTAAGTTAAAAGTATGCAGATATTACATTTAAAACAATCCGTAAGAGTTCGATCACAACTCTCTTACCATTATTACATACTGAAACTATATTGTCCCACAATTTTACAAAAAGATTTATAAAGACCACATGTTGGCTTTCTTCACAATTGCGACCTTGGATAGGCGTTGTCTCTGGGGTCATACACCACGCGCGAATGTGACCTGCCACGGGCAGGTGTCGGATTTGATGCAGATCGGCCATGAAATCTGTTTGTCTCGTATCGCGAGACTCATACCTAAGTAAAAATGCCTCTTGGGCTCATAAACCACTACTCATAAAAACAAATATCACAACTATATTCCAATTATCTCCCAATAATCCAATGGTTGATTACACTTTTATACAAACATATATTAAAATCTAAAATTATAATACATGGTATATCCAAAAGCATCAAAGCCATAACCCGACTTTCTTCAAAATCGGCCTCTAAGATGAGTCGATCTCTCGAATGCTCTATGCACGAAATGATTCTCGGCCGGGGTGAAGTATCGCCAGTGGTGGAATCACCCTAAAATGGGTTACTCATAAAACAAGTGCGTATGCAATCTTCCCAGAAGTAAACACACGCTCAGTAAATGTGTGATTACACTTGAATGTACGTGGCAGATTTCAGTGTCTCGAGTCCTCACCGACTCACTCACACTTGCCTAAGCCATGTATGAGAAAATAATCATTTCAAACAAAACTTGTTGTTCTTGAAAATATACTACCAAAGTGTCGGTAAAAATATGGGACGCTACCCTCAGGGAATGATTGGTTGGTGAGCTTTCGAAGCTTGATTATGGTCCTCATCAAGAGAATGATTTGTTGGCGAGTCGGCCGATTATCAGGAAAATCATCCTGGCAAATTCCTTTACATAGCCATGTTCGTTTTCGGAAAATTCATGTCATGCACTCACTAGAATTACAGGTTCTGATCGTATAAATGCATTATGCCATTTCAATCATTTTATATAATATATCAATTATCGTATATTCGCAAGTGCGATTCATATGCATGTGTAATTTTAACATGGGATCAGCAATCACCCAAACTAACTCGCTTGAGCTATTCAATATTCATCAAACATCACCCAATTAGTTCATTTGAGCAATTCGCAATCTAAGTCTCCAATGGCCTACACACACGATTATATTAATATAATTGAGCAAATCGCAATCATCTCCAAAGGCACATACACACAATTATATTCCATATAATTGTGACATCATGTTAACACATCAAACTTATGCATTAACTTATTAATTCCACACAACTCAAGCCATTCATTTCAAAAATATTTCAATAAATTATGAAACAAACACCCCAAACAGCCCCTACACAGTCACGGACTGTCCAAATGGGCTCCAAAAATTCTCCAAAAATTCCAACAATTCGGTCCCAAGTTTTGGGACCGATCAAACGGTCGTTCAAGGCCTCAAACCAATCGAAACATCATAAAACACTTAAACAAAGTGTAAAACCAAGTAGGATAAAACCCCTACCTCACGGAGTTGATCAAAACTCCAACTTTTTGGTGTCCACGCGTAGCTCTCGTCGCGTAGATCAACTTTGTCTTCAGTCCCGACGAAAACCTGCGATCCGATTTTCGTAGATCTGAGAAAGAAGCGAAGAGAGAAATAAAAAATATAAATTTTTCTCTCAGACTCTCTCTCCCCCCCGATGCTATCTCCCTCCTTTTGTTTGATTTGTCCATTTTATTATGATTATGATTATTATTATTATTGTTATTATTATTATTTTGAATACATGACTTATATTGCCTCGTTCGGTCCTTTTCTCTCCCGAAAAATTTTATTTCTTTTCAATTCAATTGCATTTAAGTGAACTGCTTTCAAGCCATTTCGACTTCCGAGATTTTCGTAAAAATCTTGTCCACGAAGTCAGCGGCGATTTATCGCGAGAAGTCGTAAAATATTAGACTATCTCGAGAATTTGTGAAACTTTTAAGGTCACTAGACCTCTCGAGACAAATTTAGCGCAGTCCGTTTAGTCATCCGAGATCTAGAGAATTTCCGGTTTTCAAACAAAGTACGTTTACCCTTTTCGAAGAATTGAATTTTCTCGGGTTTATTCTCCCCTTAGCGATTTCGTCCAGGATTCACGCATACGCATCACTCATGCATATGCTACCTTCTGACTCCAAGGCCCAGGTGTCAGTATGATAACCCAGCCTCGGGTCACAATCATAGCTGGCAGATGGGTTGTCAACTCATCCATGTCGAGAATGACATCAAAGGCTTAGATATATCTACCATGTCGACCAACTCACCCTAGATCCCTAGGAGAATTTTCCCGTACAATGGCTTTCGGAAGGCCTTAACCTCTAGTGAGCTTCCGAGAAGAAGGCTGATCATAGCTTTCTCTTCCCACTGGCACTCGCATCTCGAATGCAGTGCGTCGTCATCTCTCTCTCTATGGCGATTGTACCGACCATAGAGTCCATGTCTTTGTAGGCGGAGGCCTGATCTGCCCAGATGGAATGACTTCAATCCATTCACCGAATCTCGACCTTGGCCATGTGGCCACATAGTCATCACCCAGCGTGCCAGCTCGATTGAATCTAGCCATGTACTCCATCACTATCATCGTTCCCTGCCTCAGCTCTAGGAACTCTTGGCCTTTGGCATGTCTAGCAATGGCGAAAATACTTATCATAAAGAGCCCATGGAACTACACTTGATTATTGCCTCCCCAAATCCCACACAGAGGTCTTAACAGATCCCCCGCGCCAGGACTCACCCTCTGTTTGGAATGCGGCTAAGCGATCTTTCTTTGCATGGTGTATCAGAGGTAATATCCATAGCCTCCAATACATTCTCAATCCACTGAACTAATGGTCTGCCACCATCAGGTCCCCTCCCCCTGTGAACGTCGGAGGATGATGTGACCAACCCAAGAGGTTACTGACCTCCCCTCACTACCGGGCCACACTAAATGCGCAATGGTAGCAATTTCAGAATCCCACCTGCACCTCAAATCCTGGGTCAAATATTGCTAGTGTCATTAACACCTGTGATCACCCTTCTCGCCGTGACGGCCTCGACTTCACATCTACACATGTCAAATGACAACAACTTTATTTAATCCCACTTACCAATTCAGTAATGCATGCCAATTACTAATAGACTTAATAACCATGAACCTGACCTGTCGATCGCCTGCTGATGCTACTGGGCCAATCACTCCTTTATTTATTTCACTCAAAATTCAACACGACTTCGTGTTCGTATTTACTTTCCAACCTCTATGTTAGAAGGTTCCTTGAATCTTTGCATTCCCTTCTTCCTATATATATTTATGTCATGCATATAATTTTCCCGCCGCAATAACCACAAATTCATACTTCCATATACATCATAATCGTGGTATAAGTTTTCCAATTAAATGTGTAACATGACAATCACACAATTATTATTGAATCACAAACATGGAACACATGGAACCAACACAACACGAAACACACGATGCATGCAACAACCACCATGAACTCCTAGGTATTTGTGTACCTAAACTCCGATACCAAGCCATAGCATGCCAGTATCACTTCACCACAATAGTACGGCCGTCTGTCTCTCAAGCCCTAGGTAGTCAGATATCTATACTGATACCATGCCGTGAAGCCAGTATCGTAGACTAAACTTATGGATACCCAAACCCAGCTCCCTAGGTAATTGTTTATTTAAGCCTCATACCGTCGTGTCGTATCGTGCTCTGCTTCAGAACTGTAATCGCACTACACTAACCGTATATCCAATGCATGCCCAAAGACGCTACAGTAATTATAATTAAGCTCGATACCAAGCCAGACTTCAAACAAAATCCCATGAATTGGCCAACCCGCTGAATAATTCGCTTGTCTCAGATCGCAGATGTCTATACCTAAGTAAAAATGCCTCTTGCGCTCATAAACCACTACTCATAAAAACAAATATCACAACTATATTCCAATTATCTCCCAATAATTCAATGGTTGATTACACTTGTATACAAACATATATTAAAATCTAAAATTCAAAATACATGGTAAGATCCAAAAGCATCAAGCCATAACCCTGACTTTCTAAAATCTACCATTGATGTCACCCTCGAATGCCCTCGTACCTAAACACACTGACAGGTGAGCTTATCGCCTTAAGAGTGGAATCACCCTAAATGGGTTACTCTCCACCTAAGTGCATGCAATGTTCCAAAGTGAAACACACACACCTGGCGTAAATGTGTGATTCTACTTGAATGTCTACATGCCCATTCCCATGTCTCGAGTCCTCACCGACTCACCACACTTTGCTGTCATATGAGAAAATAATCATTTTCAAAACAAAATCCACACTTTAGTATACTACCGAAGGGGCCTGTAAAAATATGGGACTACCCTCCGAGGCGAATTGCTGGTGAGCTTCCAGCAGTCATGGTCCTCATCCGAATGATCCGCTTCGCCCATCCTCCTGAACCCACTCCGGAAAATCCAGAAATTCCTTTCGCAAAATCCATGTTCGCTTTAGAAAATCCATGCCCATGCACTCACGCCTAAATTTAGGTTACCCAAAGCAGACAAACGCAATGCGCCATTTCAATCAGAGACCCAGAAATTCCAATTTCTCGAAAAAGGCAAAATCGTACTCGACACAAAATTGTTAATTTTGGTTAAAAATCCATAATTTATTCTCTAGATCCTGATGATCTAAATGGATTACAATCATGAACGCCTCACAAAAAATTCAGCTAGCACATAAATCCCGCTCACCTCCAGACAAATGAATTTACACGCTTTTCAGCACGCTTCGCGCCGTGAAACGACTTCGATGCACGAAAAGTCACATATAACAAGTACTCATATGCCATATGGTATGAGCAGAGAAACATGAAATGAAACGCCGAGATAGTGCCGAATGGCCAAAAACTGGAAAAGAGGATAAATTGGTGCATTTTAGGAGTTGTTTTAAGTCACTAAAGGACAAAAGCTAAGGAGTTTCTTCCCCAAATGTTAAAATGTAGCACCAAATCAAAGCGAGGGTGCAGAGACAGCAGCAGGTTAAGTTTTTTGAAATTTTTTTAGAGAGAATACTTTCTGTGGAGGTCACGGCCACAAATCCGATCATTTCAGCCTGACAAGAAGGGAGAACCGTTTACGGAGGAGAGGGCTTCTGCCAAAACTCTGATCTTGTTTTGACAAACTCGAGAGGTAGCCTTCATGCTTTATTCCGCTTTAAGTACTTTACAATGTTTGAGTCGAAAAAGAGGTCAAGCAGGGGTTTGTTGACTCGGTCCCAAATACGGGACCGACTATTTAAATTTTTTGATCCATTGAGCCGCCCATCACCGCAAGTAATATTACAGAGAAATGTGTGAAAAATTGTGAAATAAACTGTGTATCGATAGGGAACAGGGCTAGAAATGGTCAGAACCCAAAGTCTACTAAGTGGAACTGATGATTTAGATTTTCTGTGAATAGTGAACCAGGCTCTACACTATTCTAGTCAAAGTTCTAAAAAATATATTTTTGTGAAAATATGTGTTTGGTCGAGTGATTTAAATTAAATTACTTATGGTTTGATCATTACCGCTATTTTAATTTTGATGCATAAATTAATTTAATTTGCATGACATCGTGAATTGATTGTTCCCAGAAATATATGCATGTTTATATATTTACACGTTAATTGGGGACTGATATTTGAATTATAATACATGCATCTCCCATATGACCGGCTCCACCTTAGGACTATAGGAGTGGAGTGCAAATGAGATGAGTCCATAGAGAAAATGGGCTTCGGGAGGGTCAGTTTCAAAAATATTAATTAATGAGGGTAGTCCAGAAATTAAAATATCAATCGCTTGAGCCCAATTGATATTCACTCCGAGGGTAGTTCACAAACAAATAACATATCAATCATCAGCGCCCAACTATATATACACATCGGAGGGTTGTCCACAAACAAACAAATAAATATAATAATTTCAATGCAGGCTTAGGCGAGTGTGAGAGAGTCGGTGAGGACTCGACCTAAGTTGGTCAGTGTAGACATTCAAGTAGGACTGCGATTTGCTTGAATGTATGTTTATTTTAAACATTGCACCGCACTTAGGTGGTGAATAACCCACTTAGGCGATCTCCCACTATCGAGCATTAGCTCACCCCGGTCGAGGATATTATTTTACAGGCAGGAGCATAGGACGTGCCCATTCAGAGACCGAGGGATTAAAGGAAAGCCGGGTTGTGGCTTTCTGATGTATACATGTATTAGAACTTTTTAAGTTAATGTATTAATATGTGTGGTATAAGAGTAAAAACATATTAACTCTTGTGTTCATTGCTATATAGTTGGATTCATAGGTCATGCATGTATATCGGGAAGTATTGGTTATGGGCCCAAGTGGCCGCTTTAAAAATCATAACTCTGGTATTAATCAAGCGAGGCTGTGTTTGTGCAAATTCTCAGATTCTGGGCAGAGCTCCTGCATTAAAGGAGACTTCGCCTGATTGGGTGGAAAAATGCTTCGGTCACCCGACATTCATGAGTATTCCGCGGGTTGACGGGTAGTCAACGAACCCCCGAGGTTTGGGGCATCACACAATCATTTTTATACAATATATCAATTATGCATATATTCACAAATTACATTCACACCACATGTAATTTAACATGGATCAACCATCACCCAAACTAGCTCACTTGAGCTATTCAATATTCATCAAACATCACCCAAATTAGCTCATTTGAGCAATTCACAATCTCATCTCTAATGGCCTACACACACAATTATATTCCATATAATTGAGCAAATCATGTAAGACCCGAGAAATTTCAATTTCTGGAAAAATGGCAAAATCGTAATTTTTAAGAGAAATTGTGGTTTCGGCAAATCCAAATTATCTTCTGATCTCGATGATGAAACGGATTTCACCGTTGGAATCATCTCGTGAAATCTAGCTAGCACATTAAATTTTGTCAAATTTCGAGATAGTCGAAGTTGACACGTTTTTCGAGGCATCGTGGTTCGGGTGCCGTAAAACGATTTTCGATGAGACGAAAGTCACATATAATACGTACTCATGTGCCATAAGTGGTATGAGTAGAGAAATGATGAAAATGGATGGCCGAGATAGTGCCGAATGTCAAAACTGAGAAAAGAGGGACATAATGATCATTTTAGAATTTGTATTAAACGAGAATAATGCCAAAACATGTGTACGTGATGTCTTCTCCAATTAGAAAGGAGGCAAAACGTGACTGAGAAAAGTGGCAAGAGGGGTCAGATAATGGTATTTGTAGAGAGAGCTTCGACTTCTAGATTTACAACAATCCACCACGCATGGGGCCTTCTGGACAAAGTAAGGAAAGCTCGTCTACATGAGAGATTTCACAAATTCTGATTTAGGGTTTCTAACTCCCAGAGGTGTGGGTTTCCTCCTACTGGTCAGCCCTTCAAGTACTTGTTTTTTCAAAGCTTCTTTTCTTTTTAATGTTTGATTTGTAATTATTTTGGCGTTGCTTGATCGGTCCCAAACCTTGGGACCGAATTAATATGAATTTTTAATATCTCATCGAGCACGGATCACATAATGAATGGTTGTTAAATTTGGAAATATTGTATTAAATCATGTATTGGTTCGATGAGCCTAATGTCAGTGAACAAGTGTTCACAAAGTGAACCGGCTGAATTTGATGAGTTGATGGAACCAACCTCTAGGGTTGGGAATTTTACCATGTTCATATGTGGGAATAGTGACACGAAAAATATATTTTGTGTGAAATGTGTTTTGATTCAAGTTAAATTGCTCGTGTTTGATCATTAGCCCAAGTGAGCTAATTTTGATGTATGAAATGAGAATTTACATGACATGATTGTGTGAATTGAATGTTTTGTAAATATATGCATGTTTATATATTTACATGTGAATTAGATTGTATTGGAATTGACATACATGCATTCCATATGCTGCTTTGGAACTTTCCTCCCCCCAGGAGGCCCATAGGAATAGTGCGTGAGATGAGTCTAGAGAAAATGGATTGGAGGGTTGTCTAAAAATATTGAGTATTTGAGCGTAGTCAAACTAAAAATATCAATCGTCGGAGACGACCCAATTGATATATCGGAGGTAGTCCACAAATAATATCAATTGTGGGAGGCATTGATTGATATAACACATCGGAGGGTTGTCCACAAACAAACAAAATAATAATTCTTATACGAGGCTTAGGAGGAGTGTGAGAAGTCGGTGAGGACTCGGTGCGAGATGATGAGTTAGACATTCAAGTAGGATCGTACATTCTTGAATGTGTGTTTATTTGGAACATTGCGTGCACTTAGGTAAGTAGCCCACTTAGGCGATTCCGCTACTAAGCATTAGCTCACCATGTCCCGGGGATATTTTACAGTACGGGAGCGTGCAAGGGACGGCTAGATCTGAGGCGGGTTGTGAAGAAAGCGCAGGGTTGTGGCATTGATTTTATACGTGTATTAGAATTCTGCAATTTTGATATATGTGTTGTATAAAAAGTAAATTATTAACTCTTAGAACTATTGGACTGAATTTGGTATGTTTCACGGATATTGTTATGATCTTTGTTTATGGGCCCCCAGTAGCGTTTTATTTATGTGATGATATGACCCAGGGTATTTGGGCGGGTTTATACATATTGTATTTGGGTAGAGCTCATGTCTGAAAGGAGACTGCGCGATTTTACGCCAGAAAATGTCGGGTCACCCAGACAATTCCGCAGTATTAGCGAGGTTGGGTGAGTCCCGATGGATCACACGGGTTTTAGGGCGTCACAAATCCACGATCTCTGTCTCGAGGCACATACACACAATTATATTCCATATAATTGTGACATCATCTTAACACATCAAACTTATGCATTAACTTATTAATTCCACAGCTGGAGGCCATTCATTTTAAAAAAATATTTCAATAAATTATTAAACAAACACCCACAGCTTGACCCCTACGATCACGGTACATCCCGAATGGAGCTCCAAAATTACTCCGAAATTCCGACAATTAGGTCCCAGTATTGGGACCAATCAAATAACCGTTCAAGGCTCAAACCAACGAAACATCGCCAAAACGCTTAAACAAAATTAGTAAATCAAGTGGCTAAAACTGACCTCACGGAGTTGATGAAAACTCGACTTTTTTGGTGTCCGCGCGTAGCTCTCGTCGGCGTAGATCAACTTGCCTTGATCCCATTGAAAACACGTAGTCTATTTTTCGTAGATCTGAGAAAGAAGCGAAGAGAGAAATAAAAAATAAAAATTTTTCTCTCAAACTCTCTCTCTCCCCCGACGCTATCTCCCTCCTTTTGCTTGATTTGTCCATTTTATTATGATTATTGTTATTATTATTATTATTATTATTTTGAATACATGACTTATATTGCCTCGTTCGGTCCGTTTCTCTCCCGAAAAATTTTATTTCTTTTCAATTCAATTATTTTAAATGAACTTTAACTCAAACCATTTCGACTTAGGATTTTCGTAAAAATCTAGTCACTGATCAGCAGCGATTTATCGCTAGAAATTAGTAAAATATTACGACTATCTCAAAATTTGGCGAAACTTTTTCTGGAGTCACTAGATTTCGAGGCGAATTTAGCAGCGCGATCAGTTTCGTCATCGAGATCTAGAGAATTTCGGTTTTCAACGAAATTCTGGATTTTACCCTTTTCGAGAAAAATTGAATTTTCTCGGGTTTTATGGTGAAGTGCTCGGTCTAATAGACATATCCAATAGCTCTGCATCTTCCGGACTGCGAGTTCCTACAACTCGAAAGAAACGGTGCCATCTATGCGGAGTCATATAGATAGGTGAAGTACCAGGGTGTAACTTCGATCACGAAGTCTCGACCATTTGTGGAGGTAGTCGGGTGGCTCATACGGAAAAAGCATCCACATACTCGCACTACTCGCGAGGTAGATCAGTGCAGATCTCTTCTCCGTCCTCTAGGAGTAAGGCTCGCTATGACAGCTAGCATCCACGACACTTGGACTGCATTATGCATGCAGCAGGCGAAAGTCATGCTTGTCCCACGAAATACCACCACGAGTACCATCCTGGCATTGTAGGAGATAATCTCTGCAGCTTACGATCGATACTTGTGCTGTAGGCTCATCAGCGATCCATCCACTGGGATGACGTCGAACTACGACATGTCATGATCCTCGGTCATTTGTGAGTGGGAGTCTGAGATCTTCAACTCGTAACCGCCACATATCATACCTATTAGCCACACAATCACAGGGAGAACTCACATACAAAGGCTCCTCTAAGGTCTCTAGAGGTCCTTGCCCATTTCCACCATATTTGGGCATCACTCTCTAGCTGGAACCCAGCTAGTCTAATCCTGGTAGTGTCAGAGGCAATCTCCATAGCCTTTAACACCTTCTCGATGCAGCGCTTTACGAACCAATGAGTGCGCCAGCCATCGGACCTCCTCCCCGCAGATGTCGGAGGATGATGCCTGAGAAGAAACTTTGGAGGTTACTAGGACCTCACGACTACGCTCATTGGCACATGCGATAGCGTACTTATGACCTCGACCTCAACAAGGCTGCTTATCAAATACGGTAGTGCGTGACTGGTACCTGTGGGCGCCCTCTACGTCCTCGTCCTCGACCCCAATAAACTACGTATTCGATAGCCAATAGAATCATTTAATTTCATTTCGATCTAACTAGCAATGCCATGCCCATTTATTAATAGACTTGACCAACCATGGCCCGACCGTTCATTTCTAAGTGTGTGAGATTGACCACTCAATTCATTTATTTCAATAAAATTCTAAGCTTTCTTGTTCATTTCATTATCCAAATCCCTAAGGTCATAGTTCCTAACCTTAGCATTCACCATATTCCTATACGCATTACACCATGCATATAATTTCCTACGCAACAATCGCGCAATCATAATTCCCATATACATCATACCATGTATATGTCCTTCCACACAATTTGAAACATAAAATCACGCAATCAAAACATGCAACATTAATTAGCCGATCTCAAAGGGTGTAAATGCTCTCGGTATGTCTATTCATAGAATCAAGCAGATATTCTTCAAGTCCCCGCATTCATAGCAATGCAAGACCATCGATCCAATGATATTAGTCCATTTATCAACAAAAATTTGTTTTTTGAGTATCATTTTTTTCAAACTTTGGTCCCATTTTGTTTGATTTTATTTTATTTTATTTAATTAAAAATTTCGAATTTTTTACAGAGATGAGAATGTTCATGAACAATATCCAAAATTCGACTCGTGAACAAGACTTAGTCAAACTGGTAAAATGAACAGTGTGTGTAACACCCCAAAATATACCCTAGCAGTTTTCGACATGTTTAGGGTATTTTGTAAGTTGCACTTAGAATGTTTCTGTGAGTTAAATGCAAGTAAACATGGAAACGAGACCTTAGAAATTTACAAGAGAAAATATGATAAAATTAATGCAAAAGGGGTGCATAAAATCAGTACCTAGTGCGCTGCTATGGCAAGAATTATGCCTAAGTGGATTTGCAAAAAGAGAAGAAACTAAGGACTTAAATGCAAAAATGAAAATTTGACCCAAAAATGGGTTTTATTTGAAGGCCAAACATGGCCTTAACTTAAAAATTGGATTAAGACCAAATTTGGTCTCAAATTGGGGGAGAGAAACCGTATGGAGAGGAAGGAAGAAGAAGAAGAGGAAGAAGAGGGAGGAGCCAAAAAGGTATGGATTCTATGATTTTTGGTATGGATACATGACTTATGTATGGATCTTGGGGTTTCTTTTACGGAATTCTAAGGTTTTATGGTTAATGACTTGTCCCCAAATCTAGGGTTTGGTTAGAATTCATCCTAACCTTGGATTTCTTGAAATTAGGTTGAAACCCCATGGAATCCTCCTTCGAGGTTGGATTCATGTGTTAAACGGCAAGTAAGTGAGTCGTATTTAGAATAAACCCTAATTAACTTCGGGTTTATCGTATAGGTTATGACCCATATTAGAATGGTTTTGGGAGAAATTCATGGAAAAGTTTTGAAGAAAAATATGTAATGAAAGATGAATTGAGTGAAATTGAGGTTTCAAGATGAATATGAAGTTCTAAACCACCATTTCAAGAGACAAGAATTCATGGCTTTAGATGTGTATATGGAGTATCGGGGCTGATCTGGGGTATCAACATATGGAAAAAGTGGAAGAAAACACATCTCCGGGCAAATACGGTTAACTGTACGGCACAGCCGAGCCGCACTTACGGTGAAGTTCTCGTTTTTCTGGTTATGACCCGCCATATTTTCGACCTGTTCCATGTCATTTATGATCCGATTCCTGAAAGATCCAAGTCAATAAAATAAACTCAAGAGAACCAAACACATCTTGAAACATTTACCTTCTAATTTGGACTCTGTGGTGGCCCAAAAATTCACTAAAAAGTGGGGCTATGTTTCGCCAATTTCTCGTGTTCAGCTTGAACATAGTGTAGTCCCGATTGTTTCCTGACGTAACTTGAGTTTCTGTCTGAATTAGTGATTCCCAGTTGGAGGAGAACCCTTAGCACCTTAGTTCTAAATGAATACAAATAACCAATGTCAAATATTATGGAGTCAGTGCACTGGAAAAATGAGTATTGCAAACTCCGTCCCTGCAAAATTCCAGAATCGGTCTAGTTTGGTATGAAAATGCCATAACTTTAGTTTGATGATTCAGTCTGGAATGATTCCAATTTCGAGTAAAGTTGGATTCATAGAGGAACAAGAATTACATGAATGATGTGTGAACAGAATGTACTGTACTAATCGTATAAGTAAAATACCCCTGTGATAAGGACAAGTAAGACATGTATAAGACTCCCAGATAAGTATAAGAAATGCCAATGCAAGAGTAAAGCGAAACAAGGAAAATATAGGAAATGCAATATGCATAGCTGTGTTCATGAAACACGAATATGATAATGAAATATGAAAACGAACTGAAACATGAACATGAACATGAAAAGCCATATGTCATGAACACAAAATGTGATTAAGATACATTATGAATTCTGAAAGACATATGATCATATGACTACCTAGAACCGAAAAATGAATGAGTGGACGCTCGACATGTTCCTGACTGCTCGATTTAGCATTTCTACTCCCGCTGTGCTCCTAAGACTTCTGCGCAAGCAATCAGCCATCGGTGCTTCTATAATTCCCGGCCGTGCTCCCATTCCTGCCATATGGCATGCATCGCCCGACCTGCTTCTAAGATCCCGCTGTGCTACGACACTTGCTCAGATTGCGACCTTCGAGTACTTATCAGACCGTCCACTCCATTTCTTATAATTGGTCCAGGTAGTCGACATACATATGATAAACACGACAAAGAATAGAGAAGATCCAATGTAGTCTCCAGACTGCTCGTGAGTACCTACTGCACTTACACTGATTAACTGTAGACCCACCTGCAATTCCTTCCAGACGATAAATTAAGTATAAGTTCCTCAGAGTACCCACTCGCACTCCGCATCAAGAAATGCAGTATAAGCTCCGTAGTACCCACTGGGCAATTTCAAGATCAAGAAATAAGTATAAGTTCCTGCAGAGCACCTACGTGCAATTCCCGTGATTCCAGAAAATAAGTATAAGTTCCAGACAGTAAGGATAAGTCCAAGAGTACCCACTTCGTACTGAGAATAATCTGGTAAGACTCACAAGTACTTTATATCACATTAAGCTCAAACTCCTAATGGAGATCCAATAAGCATGTCCGTTAGGCATAAGAAATCGTATAAGCTCCAAAGATGACTCGATATGAACCGGCCAACTCGTTTGTTTCAGAGGTGCTCAATCTATAAACCCGGTATATGTATTTGATGTGATCCTGCACTCACGGCTGATTCACGTCCCGATCAGAGCAGCGCCGATCCTCGACCTTGTATGTGATATGATTCTGACCGTTTCCGACTTAATGACCTACTGCTACCTTTCAGACAAGAATAAGATCCGAAATAAGCAAGAATAAGTTCAATAATACAAGTATAAGTTTCAGAAGACTGTGGATGTACTCGGGAGGAAGTATAAGACACAGTAATATGAGCAGATACGGCACAAAGATAGTTTGCAGTACTTCCATGTTAATAAGTCTCCCGTAATACCAAGATATCGCTCCGTAATCTCTATGATACACACGGGTACCTCCGAACAAGTGTAAACTTCATAGTATAAGTATAAGTTCAGAAACTCCTACTGAGATCCGAGATGCAGATATAAGTACCAATACGTGTTTAAGTACCTCTCAGATAAGCATAAGTCTCCAGAACTCCTACTGAGATCGAACAAGTATAAGCTGAGATAAGTATAAGTACATGTAAAAGTTTCAAGACAAGATAATGAGAAATCCGACAAGTATAAGATCCTAATCATGCCAGTCTGTGAAAAACAAGTATAAGATCTCGAATAAGAATAAGTTCGTAAAACAAGTATAAGATCCGTAAGACAAGTATAGTAGATCGTAGTACAAGAATAAGCTCAGAATACCGCGATGTTAAACAGATCCGAAGACAAGGATATGCTCAGAGTACAAGCATAAGATACAAAGTATCTTTTGTATAAGAGAGATAAGTCCCGGGAGTACCTACGGTACTTCTCGCACTCGACACTTCTAGTACCTACGGGTACTTCAGATCCGACACCAGAGAACCAGAGCGGGTATCTTTCTCAAGATAGTATATGTTCCGATTGTATAATAAAGCCATGGAATATAAACCATGCAAATTTGACTAAAAGGAATTAAATTCTCCGCCTCGACTATATATATACTGCATTCAGATAGACTATACTCCTATGGAGATGTAAGAATTCCCGTTAAAAGTCACAAGGTACAAGTAGACAGACTATGTCTAAGTTTGCTCCGACATGATCCGACCTGCTATACATTTGGATTATAATCTGTAGATTTTGATATCCGTTTCATATGTTTATCATGTGTATCAAGATAAGTTGCAAGATATGTTTCACTAAGCCGCAAAGTTTAGCACGGGTTTTTAATCCGTGTAGGTACAGAGAAAAACTTCCAAACATCCGCATACAAATTGGGCCAACACACTTCAGAAGGTTCACTACACAAAGTTCCGTGCTCGATTTGTAAATGTAAGTACGCTTTTGTATTTGTAATCGGGACTCGATAAATGTGTATAGATTTTTGACGGACACCAATTCCTAAGTGGTAGTTCTTTGATATGTATAAGGATATTTTGATCTCTCAAGATAAGATAAGCCATACCTACAGGTATAAGTTCGCCCTAAAAATCGCGCCTCGAAACCGGTTCGAATCTTGTCCGGGTCGGGCCAGAATCGAGTAATGACGAAATCACGCGAGTGCCGCGGCTGCTAGCCCGGCAGCTGCATGGCCCAGCGCCGCAGGCTGAAATCGTGCCGTGGCGGCTGCTGGCCGTGTCATAGTCGTGGCCCCTGCCGTATCGCGGTACCATTGCTTGGTATCATTGGCGCCCGAGGCGCCGTATCGCGGCTGGCTAGGCGTATCATGGCGGGAGCTGCCCCGTATGGCTCGCCGGCGCTCTTCTTGTATTTGTGCCTCCGCGTCTTTGTGTCGCTTCGGCGTGTGGCCCGTGTCCTTCTTGAAGTCTTTGCTTGGCGCCTGGCCGTGTCGTGGCCTGGGTCGCGATACGACTGCATCTCGACACCTTGCGGTCCGCGATACGAGGAGTGTGATGCGATACACTCTGCCTGGCGCGACTTCCGCTGTCCGCGATGCAATATTTGGCATCGTGACACACCACTCACCTGACAGCCAAGTCCGCTTATCCGTCTGAGCGCGGTATGACCACTCTCTTCGATCTGTAAACCTCCTCGATCCGCGATGCAATATTTTGTATCGTGACAACTGCTACCTCGAGCCCTCCTCACGGTTGCAATACACTGGGTGTATCGCCAGTACAATCATATTTGCCGACCGCTTCCTTGTCCTGATACCTTTGCGGTGTATTGCGACCGCAATTTCGACCTAACACTTGATCCGCCTGTCCTGTCTGATTTCTTGTATTTGTGACACAACTCCCGGCACGACTCCACATACATCCGCAATACACTTGGTGTATTGTGACACAACCCTCTGACCACTCAGCCTCGGTCGAGATACACTTTGGTGTATTAACGTACAATTGCCTAGCCTTTGACCTTCATATTGCAATACAAACCAAGCCTGACCACCTAAGCGGGCGTGTCGCAATCTGATTCCCTCATTTGTATTATGACCACGGTTAGGCGATAATAATAATTTACGCACCATTTATTTTTTCGTTTTTTTTTTTTTTCATTTCTTCCAGCTACTGGAAAATACCCAAAAATACATATCCATATTTTTCATCATTCTCGGTACACGAATAAATTTTATAAAAATTTATTTTCTTCATTTTCTTTAGTTTACACATTATAAAAACCTTAGAAAATGATTTTTTTTTTTTTTTTCACTTCCACCAGTAGCCTTCCTTGCTACTTTTACATGTAGTAGCTTGAATACTGCATCCATACAACTCAAAAATTTTATGAGTTCAACTTTAAAATTTATTAAAATTTTATTTCATTATCCTATAAACCAAATAAATTTATTAAAATTTATTTATTTTATTTCCTTTTTCAAGTTTTTCACACTGTAAAACTCCCAAACATTTTTCCAAAAATTCTCCAACACTTCATTTGTTTTCCTATGTGCTAATCACTAAGCACACAACCATTTCACAACACATAACATGGTATACACACCATTCACACAACATTTCATCAAATCACACAAAACACACCAAACACATGCATGCAGTGTCCTAGTTTTGTCCCGTGATTTCCTAGGTAATCTCATACCTAAACTCAACATCGAACCACCTAGTGGTAGTGTTTCTTTATACTCAGAATACTGGCCCTGAAGCCCCGAATCCTTAAGCCGTAGGTGGCGGGTATACAGCTGATGCACGAGCTATGACGCCGATCTCAGGTCGGTTGGTGCAGTCGACCGCGGAATACTAGTGGATGTCAGGTTGCAGGCACCACTCATGAAAATCCAGGCAAAGTTTCCTTTATACGAGGGGCTCTACCCGAATGCATCCACACCGTCCCCGATCAACATCGACCACGCGAGGGTGCCATATCTATTATCTGAGTAAAATATTTCCTTGGTACTGCATTTATACTGCAACATATATTCATAAACATATCAACTATGTACCATAGTTACAAGAGTTAATTGTTTACTCTTACACAACATATATTAAAATCAAGAATTTTAATACATGTATACAAAATGAAACCAAAGCCACAACCCGACTTTCTTCTAAAGCGACCTCTAAGACGAGCCATCTCCTCGTGCGCTCCTTGTACCTGAAAATATGTTCCTCTACAGGCGAAGCACGTCAATAGTGGAATCACCCTAAATGGGCTACTTCCACCCAAGTGCATATGCAATGTCTAAAGTAAACACACACCAAGCAAAATGCATGATCCTAAATTCTGAATGTCTACTTGAACAACTCATACCCCGAGTCCTCACCGACTCCCTCACACTTGCCTAAGCCACGTATGAGAAACATTATTTTTTAACAAAGCTATTTGTTATTATTTGTGGACTACCCTTCGATGTATATCAATTGGGCCGACTCCGACGATTGATATTTTATATATGGACTACCCTCCGATAGTATAATGGACACACTCCGATAATTTTTATTTATTAGTCAACCCCCAAATATTTCAAGAACTCCTCATGCACTCATTCCTATTAATTCTAGGGATGCCCTAGTGCACATGGAATGCATGATGCCAATCTGATTATACAATTCTATAACACATGCAAATATATAATCATGCATATATTCACATAATTTAAATCATACAAACATGTTATGCAATTCCACAATTCATTACACCAAAAATTAGCTCACTTGGGCTAATTATCAAAGACGAGCAATTCGATTTGAATTACTCAACCAAACACATTTTCACAAAAATATTTTGTGAACACTATTCCTATGAATAGTGAAACCCTTGGGTTACTGTTCCCGGCAAATCACCAATCATCGGTTCGATCATCGGTTCACTTTGTGAACCCGAATTTCACGGCCATTTTCGACCTCATACAAACCAATACATGATTTATTCCATAAATTATCATATAAATACCCAAATCAGTCCCCAACAGCCACGGACTGACCAAAAATGTCCTAAAAATTTCCAATAATTCGGTCCTAAGTTTTGGGACCGATCAAACGGTCGTTCAAGGCCTCAAACCAACCGAAACATTACAAAACACTTAAATAAAGTGTAAACCAAGTAGGGTGGAAACCTCACTTCACAGAGTTTGTCGAAACTCCGAAACCGTGGTGCCCACGCATAGGTCCTCGGCGCGTAGAGCAATTTTTCCTTCGTCTCGACGACTCCGACCTGCCTGGACGCCTTATTTTGGGAGAGAAGCCTATGTTCTCTCTCTAAAAATGTCAAAGTCGGCTACTGCATCCCATCCTTTTTCTTTCCCACGTTTTTTGCTTCATTCCATAAGGGAGAAGATGGTCACTGTTGACTATCTTGTCCCATTATCATTTATTCTTTTATTTAATGTCATCTATGTCCCTTCTTTCCCCATTTTTGACATTCGGCACTATCTCAGCCATCCATTTCCATCATTTCTCTACTCATGCCACTTATGACACATGAGTACGTGTTACATGTGATTTTTGTCGCATCAAATGTCATTTTACGGCACCCGAAACGTGATGTCTCGAAAAATGTGCAAACTCCGACTATCTCCGAATTTGACGAAATTTGAAGTGCTAGCTAGATTTCACGAGACGATTCCAACGGTGAAATCCGTTTTGTCATCCGAGATCTAGAGAATAAATTTTGGATTTTTTTGATTAAAATTACAATTTTGCCCTTTTTCCATAAATTGGAATTTCTCGGGTCTTACACATGCCTTCGCCTAGGCGAACCTTCCCTTCACCTAGGCAGAGACCCCTTTCTTCCTGGGGAAGCTTCATGTCCTCGCCTAGGCGAAGGATGCTCGAATGGAACTCGAACATCCGACCATTTTATTTACCAAAATGGAAAAATAAAACCAAGTATGAAGTATCTCTACCCAGGAGGAAGAATCCCTCGAAACCCTTTGATTCAACCCTTGTTTGATCCCTCTCGTGAAACTTGCTTTCGCACCCCACGTAATCGATGCGATTAACTTTTGTTCTGAGACCATGAACTTCGACCAACCCGGAATCTCATAGATCTCGAAGGAAGCCCCTGGGCTCCTCTTCTCTCTTCTCTCACCTTCTGACCAAACCAGAAAATGGGATCCCTTTTCCCTTCGCTTGTTTGTTCTAACTTAAGTTTGCTGCGGTGCGACCTAAGTCAGGCACGCGTCCACCTGCTTCTGCCCGATTTTGGCCTCCTCGAAGCTTATTTGTTTCATCTCAGATCAAGGTCAAATCATATTCCATGAACTTAACTCAAGTTATTTCTTAACTTTTGAGATTTTCGTAAAAATCTCGTCCTTGGGAGTCACTGGACGTCCGTCACCCTGAAAAACGTGGAAATCCGATCGTCTAAGAATTCAACAAAATTCGTCTAGGTTATTAAATTTTGTAAGAGAATCCAATAGTGAGGTCCATTTCGTCATCCAAGATCTAGAAAATTTCCAGGTTTTCAACTTGTACTATAGTGACAAATTACCGTTTTGCCATTTTTCATAAAAATTCGATTTTTTGGAGTTTTACAAAACAAATAAAAACTAAGATAGGAATCTGGAAAAGACAATTGTTGAACTTGTAGAAGACTAAGAAAAATGATTAAATGCTCTATTTTGAGTGTTTGAAAATCGCCTCATTGGATCTATCATTTCTCCGATGCTTTGATTCCCTTTTATAAGCATTTCTGCAAATCACCTCAACCCACTTTCTTCAATAATTGTCCATGTCTCCACTAAAGTCTTGTTTCATAAGTAGCTTTCCCACCTCCAATAATCAAGCCACGCCCTCACATGTCATGACTTGGAGAAAAAAGTCTCTCCATTTTTCGCTCTTTGAGATAAAGTTCAATATTTTGCTTGGCAACTTTGACAAACTTAAAATTCCATAAACGTCTCCTAGACCTTTCCATGGACTCCGATTCCTCGCGGCTTCACCGGCTGGGATCGTCAGCTCGCTATAAAAGTAGATATCCTTTCTTAATTATCTCCACTACCATTTGGGCCAAAAAAATTATTTAAATACCATTTAGGCTCAAAAATTATATCGGATATATCAAGGATATATCGGAGATATATCGGTGAATATTTTTATATATAAAATATAAATTATTTAAAATGTATTAAAAATGGTAACAAATTTTAAAATTTGATAAAAATAAGTAAGAATGCATATATTAAAGTTATTTTATAAATATAATGTATATAAGTATAATCAAATATCAAATTATCAATAAATGAAAAATAATATATTAATACTTGGATTTTAAATATATAAATATAAATTTTTGAAAAATAGGTCAAGAAATAATTTATTTCATTATATAAAAATTAATTTATGTATATTATATAAAAATACTCTTTAATATAAAAAAAATTAAAATATGAGGTTCCATTATTTTGATAAATGTAGAAATTTATAAGCATAAACATATTATATATAATAAATCTATAACCCTCAAGCAAGTAGGTGAGATGGTTGAGGTTTTTTCTAGCTTAACCAGAGGTCTCGAGTTTGAGCCTTGGGAGTGTAGCTGTGTTATGTGATATAGCTTTACTGTCCTTATGGTTCATCCTGGCTCGAATGGGGATTAGTCTGGGTGTTGTATGACTTAAAGGTGTCTTCCATGTGTGCACGGGCACAGGCCCACTCAAGACACCTCATGACCTGAGCAAAAAAAAATTATATATAAATCTATAATACTGATATACAACTTGAAAATATATTTATTATATTTATTTTATTCAAATATATTTAATTATATCATTATATATATATATATATATATATATATATATATATATATATATATATAAATTTTTGAATAAAATAAGTATATTTTAGATTTCATTAGACCTTAGGATTTCTATTTTTCTTCTTACTCTTTTTTTCTTTTTCTTTTTTCCTTTTCTTCCCTTTTTTTTCCTTTTCCTCTCTGGCACTGGCGAGGATCTCCTTCAGTCCTTCCTCTTTCGAGCAAGATCTGCTTACTTTTTCCTTTTCTTTCCTTCCCCTCTTCTCTTTCTATGGCCGACGCACCCTTTCCCCTCTCTCACTTCTCTTTCCTTTTCCTTCCCTATCTCCTACTTTTCACTCTGCTCCGTCGTCTAATCGTCGACCATTACTCAAGTAAAGCGCTAATCGAGATTTCTTTCGATTTCTAAGTAGCTGGCTTTGCAGATTTTTCAAATTAAAGGTGAGAATCGTGAGACCTCTCTTCAAACGCATCTTCGCTTGTGGTTAGGGCTCGTCAACAACTCGATGATAAATCATCATAATATCGGCGATATATGTCAATATTTCAGTTTAAAAAAGATATTTCACCGATAAATCGCTAGTAAATCGCCGGTAATTCCGACAGTTAAGCGATTTTTCCATCAAATGATAATTAGAACAACTTATCGTGACGGAAGGATCTACACATTGGCCATATCGCTGATATCAACAGATATCCCGATTTTATCCATGGGACACGTGATACCAATGCGGAGGCCACATCGCAACTAACGACGTTCACAAACTCGCTAGTTAACTTGATGAACCCAATTACGATAGAGATATTCGAGGCACGTAATTAAAACCATTGAATTTTCGCTCTCAAAAAGTATAAGGTGTTAATATACTTTGGTTAAAACCCAAGGGATTTTTGCACCTTGTCAACTCTTCCCAATAACACTCTTCGTGTTAGTTATATTTTCGTTATATATATGACATTTCCTATAATTACAATAAGTTTATTTTAGAGTGTTGTTGTTACATTATTCCAACGTTGTTAGGTCATATTTTTCTAATTAAACAAAATGATGAGAACAAATATTATTTAAAAACTATTTTACAACTAGCTAGAGGCAGAAGACTAATGGTGGCTAATTAATTAGGTTTCTTGATTTATTTTTCATTATGTACATTTAACTCAAATCATTTGAAGCTTATACTAAAATTATATCTTAACTAATTTTTCTAAATGTACTAAGTGCGTGATAAATCAACTATCAAATTATACTAAGTGATAAATCAACTATCAACTTATACAAAGTGATAAATCATGTAACGCCCCTTCCCCTAGTCGTGGCAGGTGAAAGGACGTCACATAGGACATGGACTTCTTAACCTGATTTTCTGACTTTAGTGGGCCCATTTCCATCATAAATTCATAAGGACATAAATCAAGACTACCACCATGGGTGCTTAAATTGTCCTGTACATATATGTTTGAGTCCATCTATTTGTATTTATACAAGTTGTACTATCTCCAAAATATTACATTTATATATCCAAACATAAAATCAAAAACCTACATAAGGTGGACTCCTAATGCCGTGGTTGCCCCGCGACGCTGATGTCTGACAACCTCTTCAAGACTTCGCACAAATGAAATAATCTAAAAAGGTTATAGCTTATGGAAAATAGGATAACATATAATATGACCACTTGCAGGTCCTCACTGGCGCATACATTTAAATAATTCAGATATCAAAGTGATTCATATTCTGTAGGAGTACATAATGTAAATCTTAATGTGGCGTGGGTACCCGTAGTAATACTACAAAATGTAACCGAATTATGCTTGAAGACGAGGTGATTACTTTTATTTCCTTATGTTTCATTATTCGGGATACTTATCATATAAGTGTTTGCCCATATGTACAAGAATAAATGAATGAGAGGGACGCAAAGACAATAGGTACCCGTAATAAGTGTCATAGAAGACTACGTAGAGTTGTCGTAAAGATCAATCGTAGAGCAAAGACTACAAACAGAGTGCCAAAGCACTAAACAGAGAGGTCGGCTACCACTGGGAGCCTATTCATTCACTATTATTCTGCCTCAAAGTGTGCATACAATTATATGTATTATTGAGCTTGTTATATTGTTCTTAATCACATTCTTATTTAGATAACACAAGCAAAGAAGAGGGCAAGAACACAAATTCTGCCCAGAAACAGGTTCGTCGAGGCGAAGCGTTCATACCTATATCCATGTCACGTACATTTTATTTATACTTGTATGCATGGACGGACCCTTTCTGCCACTTGATAAGATCCTCAATTAATCCAATTTCATACCTAATTATCACCCTATAGAAGTCCGAACAAAAGAGTGATGGCTTCTAGAATTAACGGAAGAAAGGAAACAAAAACAAGACTACGGGTTCACATAGACGTAGAGGACTGTAGGTTCGCATAGGCATAGGGTCCTTCGCCTAGGCGAGGACCTATGTTCGCCTAGGCGGACAGACCTTCACCTAGGTGAGCACTCCTTCGCCTAGGCGACGAGGAGTCGGGCTGGAAACAGAAATGGGCATTTTTGCCTTATTCCACAGGAAAATTTTCAACCAAAACAAAGCAAACTCAAAACCAACCACAAAAGTAACTTAAACCAACCAAAAACACCATTATAATGAGAGTAAGGGTTTTCCTAACTCACACATAACCAAAGAAGGAGGTTGGGGAATTTCCTAACTAACAAATGAAAGAGTTCCATACCTTGATTTCTTGAACACTTCAACTAGCCTTCATTTTCTTCACTTCTTCCTTTCCTTAGTAAAGAGAACCAAAACAATGGAGAGCACAAGCTAGCTACTCTTCTCCACAAACCATGCTCCTAGCCCCAAATCCCCATAATGGATAATGCTTATCCTAGGAGACAATTTGTTCTCTTAATGTCATTTGGCTTAAATTTCACCTTTTTGCTTTTTTGTCCTTCTTCTTCATTCTAATTGCAATTCAACTTCTCAAAATGCTATCTTGACATATAACCTTTTCACTCAATGTCCATTAGGTCCCTAACTTTGAAAATTACCATTTTACCGTTTTTAACTTCTTTAATAATTCTGGTTATATCCTTTTTCACACTTAGCACTTAAATTTCCAAAAAACACTAATTTTACTTATATTATACCCTATACATGCCATAAAACTACTAGGGTATAATTCGGGGTGTTACAAATCAACTATCAAATAAACACAAACATAAAATTAAAAGGATATTTTTGAAGCATATATGACCCCAAATATATAAAAAGTATATTGATATGCAATTTAATATTACAACTTCTCCATTCAAATTTCAACTTACAAATAGCAAAGCAACACATAGAAAAATAACATGCCAACATTTCAAATGTAGAGTTCCTAGGTAGACACAAGTACCAAAAGAATTCTTCATTATCATGGAGAATTCATTGTAGTATCAACTTGAAAGAAGCAAATACACACACAAAGAAAAGTAACATGACAACATTTCAAATATAGAGTTCCTAACTAGACACAAGTACCAAAAAAATTCTTCATTATAATGGAGAATTCTTTGATTGTTGTATCAACTTGAAAGAAGCAAATACACATAATTAGCTCTAATGTAGGCAACATTTGGATTTATGTCATGGAATGTAAACAACATGTTCAATATTGTAAATATAATGGATAATCACAATTTTGATTTTTCACTTCCATTTATGACTTTAGTTAACAAATAAAAATATTAATAAACTTGATTATAGAGATTAATGCTTGTTCTTATAATATTCCTACTTACGGTATTAACCATACTCAATGACTATACAACTTTAGAAAAAATCACGTGTGTTAAATCTTCCTAAGAAAAATCACTTTTGGCAACTTCAAAGAGTTGAACTAATTTACAAATTTCCTCAATCCTCTTTTTTAATTAATGGCTCAAACTCAAAGATTGATTACCTGGCCTATGCATTGTATTTTGGAACTTAATTATGTTACATAAATTATGCTAACAATAGAGGAAGAATATAATACACCAGAGCAATATAATTACAGAAAAAGTTACAAAACTTTACAGAGTGATTTATACTGACTTGATAGATAGAGTCTTGCAATATGCAATGTCCTAAAGACAATATTGCACCACTTCTCTTGTGCAAGAAGACTTAAGGTGATTGCCTCCCAGGATGAAACTATCTAATGTTGAAGTGCGGTACGTAAACTTCAACTCAAGCAAACACTTTCTTACTTTTCCTCTCCAATAAATGAATGCACTGTTTATTGTTTGTCAATTCGGGAAAAAGAAAACTGTGTGTTAAAAGATTCCTTAAATGAATATTTATATATTAGTATGCAACCTTTCTGAAAGTTTGCAACCTTTCAGAAAGATGCACTCTTTCAAAAAGCATTTTCAACAAACCAAAAAATAGAATATGTTTTTTATTTATTATTTCAAAGCCCACGGCCCATCAGCCCCAAGGCCCAAGGCCCGTCTTTTGATTTATTAATATATTATATATAATATATTTGGTAGGCCCACCAAGGGGGAAATACATATGAAGAAGAGAGACCCACCCATCACTAGTGGGCCTCCAATTCTCATCAATAGTAAGGCCTCCATGCTTATAAAGTGTTATACAAACACTTCCACAACCGATGTGGGACTTTGAAACAATTTTGTTTTAAAACTTCTAACAAATTATAGCAAGAGAAACAACTTACGTTCATATGCATAGTTCAAGGGTCTAGAAATATGCCTCCTAATATAACATGATTCAAACATCCAAAGCAATATACTTTTAGTAAAACCTAAGTCCACCAAGATCATAATTCAATTTCTTTGTTCCAAACCTAAGTCCACCAAGATTATAATTCAATTTTGATTTTAAGAATTCCATTAATAAAATATAAGCATTAAGAGATTAATAGTTTAACAAATTGAAGCCTTATATACCTTATTTTTGCATTACTTTGTAATGAAATTCATCTTACCTTCTTTTTTCATAATGTTTGTTACTTTGAAGCCATACCATCATCTACAAAACAGTTGAATTCATTGTGATGATAATCATAACACCAAAAATACAATGAAATAAATGCAAAAAAGAGGTGGAAAGGAAAAAGAATATGAAATGATGTAAGATATGAGCCTACCTTCTTAACCATGAGCTCCAATTCTCTCTATCTTCCTTTTGAGTCTGTTTACATCTGCTATAATGAAGACAAATGTGCCTCATCTCTCGGTTTCCTCATCAAAGAACTGAAAATAAGCATGCCTCCAAGACTTGTTTAGAGCCAAACTACCACATATAGCCCAAAATCCCACCGGAAAGCCCATTGCCATGATTAAGAAGAACCATGTCATGTACCAACCATCTTCATCATCTTCCTCCTCATCTTTAACATGTTTATGATTTTGATCATTTGGATTGGAGCAGTTGGCTGATAGTGGAAGCCCACAAAGTCCTAGGTTCCCTTCATAAATGGAAAGATCGTTGAATGTCAAAAATTGGTTGATTGTTGGAATTAGTCCTGAGATGAGGTTATGCGACAAGTTCAAATGATTCAATGAAGTTAATGAAGACATGTTGGGAGGGATTGGGCCTAAAAGGTAGTTGCATGAGAGGTCAAGAGTTTCTAGCCCTTGCATGCCTCCAATATTCTTAGTTATCTTTCCGATCAATTGGTTTCGGGACAAATTCAAGGTACTCAGCTTCGAGAGATTCGTGATTCCATCTGGGATCTCTCCCCATAAGTTATTGCTAGGAAGATCTATCAAATTCATTAACCGCAATATGCTTTCATCACTCATATCTTCGTCTTTCCGTAACTAGCCTCCATGTGATCAGAGTAGGAAGCATACGTCATATCCTCGTCAAATTCTATTTGTAATAAGGCCATAGAAGTTAAAGTAATCAAATCGCCTAAGCATTGTGGGATGGATCCTGATAAATTATTAACTGCAAGATCCAAAATGTGGAGATGAGAAAGCCGACACAATTGCTTAGGAATATCTCCTGTGAACATATTGCCTCGCAAGCGTAGCCGCCTAATGATGACATTCTTTCTCCAATCCATTTGGGTATCTCACCCAAACCTCAAGTATTTCCAAGTTCAAGGAGTACACAGGCGCTTTGTAAACACGAAGAGAGTTCCCGATAAGATTGTTTTCACTCAATATTAGATGCCAAAGTGAAGATATTGAACACATCCAACTCTAATCCCACCCGAAAGCTTGTTTTCGATAAATCTATGGCGTAGCCGGTCTAAATCGTCTTACTTCTTTCGAATCTTTCCGCATAATTGACGTTCGAGAGGTCAATTACAATCAAATACTTTATTTTATCAATTACGTAGGAATGTTGCCATTTAACAAGTTGCCGAAACATGAAGGGACTTCCTGCTTGAGGAGTCGTCATGTTCGGAGGAATTGACCTAATAATAAATTGTTTCCCGTAGTTGTTTCATGTCACATTAAACCATAATGGAAATCCCCATAATACGCTGAAATAAAGGATAATGAGTTGGGGAGCTCTCCATACAATTGGTTTCTAGAAAGATCTAACCAATTAATATCTAGTTTCCAAAGCCATTCTGGTATCGTATCTGAAATCCTCACATTTTTTAGAATTATATTCCGTTAGCCTCTCAGTTCTAAGCCAACTAGTGAACCCGGGGAGACATCAAGTAAATGAAATATCGATATACTTGAGATTGAAGGGAGGAATCCATTCAGGTCTCACATGAAAATGGAAAGACTACTTTTTAAGTGATAAGCGTAGAGAGAAAAATTCCAGTTTTGTAAGATTACTGAAATGAATTTCAGATATTACACCTTCCCAAGAATTCCCATGAAGATACATCACAGTCAACTCTCTAAGTTGTCCGATACTACTTGGAACAATCCCATTCATTACATTGAATGACAAGTCAAGACTCTGTTGGATTTTTCTATACAAGGAAGTTCAAGTTGTTTAAAACACTAAATGAGTTCACACATGGACTTGGGTCCTAAGGTGTGGAGGCCCAAATGGCTATTAAGTATTCTAGGGCTTGTACTCTATAAATAGAGAAAGATAATACAACTCTAAATCCGAATCTGAATTAGTTTTGGAGAATAGCCAGAGAAAAAGAAATCCTTTCTTAGTGATTCGTTACCCACATCGCCGCTTCCATCACCCAAAGGATAGTTCGAAGATCTCGCTTGCTATCAGGTGCATACTTCGCAAATCCACAAGGTATTTATCCGAATCGGGTTATATTAGTTTAGTAATTAAATTGAATATTCTAAATCGCATGATGATTCTTACTTCCGCGGATTATTCCTAACAATTGTATTGGGAGTCTTCGTGGTGATTAAATTAATTCGATCTAAACAATTTTCATGTATTTTTGGGTGCTTGATTAGCAATATGGCACCTAGGTTTTCTATATTTGTTGATTCAAGATGTTTGCAATGCTTAATATGATTTTTGTTTATGGATGGTTACTAAATAATTGTGGTTTGCCCTTCAATCCATGGTAGAGTTTTCTATGTATTTCTATCCGTTGTAAACAAAGGGCTAATCATAAGATTAGTTTCTTCGATTTATTTTCTCCATCATTGCACTCCCAGACACCATTTTATTAGGGTATAGAATTATTTTTTGTAAAATTTTGAAGACTAATGAAGAACATAAGCAAAGAAGAAGAAGAACGCGCGGAGAACACTGTACACGCGAGACTGTTTCAGACACATGGCTACACAGACATCCAAATGACAAACTACCACCTAAGGTTGGGGAAGAGCAAGGAAGAGACGACGCTGCCGGACAAATTTCAAGCCGAACCACCGTCGGACACACCCCCACGCGCCCCCACAAGCGGCTACGCGTGGGCTTCATGGGCCTCCACTCATGCCACGCGTGAGAGAGCGTGGAGAGGGTTTTCGTCGTCGATTCGCAGACCTCCTCCGCACGCGCTTCTATAGTGGCTCCGCTCGTGTGGCGCGACACGAATGATGGCTTTGACGGCTAGGGTTTCATGTTGTGTGTTTAGAGTTTTGGGTTTTAACTCAAATCTCTTCAATTTTATATACTCAAAGGTGAACAAGCACGAGTGGAACCAATAGTAGAACAACAGGTAGATATACAAGTGGAACCAGAACAACCAGAAAATCAAATTCAAAATGATCAAGAGGATCTTCCTGTCGAACCACAACAACCAGTGGAGCTTCGGCGTAGTGGGAGAACGACACGCAAGCCATCGAGATATCTCTGTCAGCTAATCGTACTCAAGCTATAAACTATCGATAGCTAAGAGGGATCCCAGAATTACAAAGTAGCACCGAGGATGTTGATGCACAGGAGTGGCTCAAAGCCATGGATCGTGAGATGGAGTCTATGATTCATCCGCCTGTCTTTGTAGAGGCACCCAAGGGGCAAACTCATAGGTGTAAGTGGATCTACAAGAGAAAAAGATGACCAGATGAGAAGGTAGAAACCTTCAAAGCTAGATTGGTGGTAAAAGGCTATACTAAAAAAAAGGGGATAGATTATGAAGAAACCTTTTCGCCAGTAGCCATACTTAAATCCATCCGGATTCTTTTAGTTGTAACTGCAAGTCTAGATTATGAGATTTGGCAGATGGATGTCAAAACTGCATTTTTAAATGGCGCTTAGACAGGACATCACATGCAAGAACCTAAGGGTCTATAGCTAGAGGGCAAGAACATGGCATAAGTCGCAAAGGTCCATTTATGGGACTAAAGCAAGCATCCGTAACATAGAACATTAGGGCTTCACCAAGCTTACAACTTTATACGTTTTAAGAAAAGTCCTGAGTGAACCTTGTATTTACAAAAGGATCCAAGGTACAAAAGTAGTTTTCCTAGTCTTTAGACGACATTTTTACTAATCTGAATGAGATGTAGGTGTTATCAAGTGTAAAAGGATGGCTACAAAAGCAATTTGATATGAAAGTATCTAGAGAAGCCAACTATATTTTGAATCAAACTTCTACGAGACCTAAGCACAAGGTGCTGCATTATCTCAATCTTTATATATATAGATAAAATTTAGCTAGGTTCAAGTATTTGGAAATTAAGAAGGGAACTTTACCCTTCAGCATGGAGTTCACTCCCTTAAGGAGCACCACCAAAAACTCTCGAGCATAAAGAACGTATATAGGATATCTTGGCTTCCTGTAGGCAGGTAGTCTCATGTATGCCATGCATGCATCAAAGCCGATATCTCGCCACGCAGCGGGAATAGTTAGTCGGTATCAATCCGACCCAGAGAAGAACATTGATCGAGTGAGCATATTCTCAAATATCTAAGGAACAAGAGATTATATACAGCAGAAGCCCTAAAGGGGGAGTCTAGAAACTATTGGTTATACGTAATCGATTCCAAGGATATTGATTCAAGAAAATCCACTTCCGGATATGTGTGTTTACACTAAATGGTGGAGCCATTTGTCGAGGAGTGTCAAAACAAACTTACGTTGTCGAATTTAATAACCGTCGGTATGTGGCCGCTCAAGCACCGAAAGAAGCAGTATGGCTGAAGAAGTTCCTTCTGGATCTTTAAGTGATGCTGAGTGCAGATCGGCCCATTACCCTTTATTGTGACAATAGTGGGGTTGTAGCACAATCCAAGGAACCGAGGTATCACAAGAAACAGAAACACATAGAGAGAAAGTACCATTTGATTCACGATATCATCGAGAGAGGAGATACAGTGGTTACTAAAATAGCATCAGAGGAATATTTGTGCACTCCATTTACAAAGCAGACACTACCCGTTTGAGTTTTCGAGAAACATGTAGATTATATGGTGTTAAGAGTCTACCGACTTGTTTACTGCTGGAGCTTATTTGTGTTTTTTTAGAACAAGACAAATGTTATTATGTTTTCGAGTTTAATTTTAATACAATATGAGGTATTCTTCATATTATTGTGCACACCGATATTTTCGCGTATATGTCCTGGGATTAATTGTAGAGTATATGATCAGTTGAATACGCTCATGTACATTATGATCACAGTTCCTCATAATTAATGAATAAGATCACAAACATTAAACAAAGTCACGCTTTGTTTAGACTTCAATATTTTATGAAATAACTGCCTTGGTTATTATAAAATATCAAAAAAGTAAATTATGCTTGCATCGATAGGGATCAAAGGAGATTTATTTAAAGTTAAATTTCTATAAAAGGAAATAAATCTCAAGTAATATTTCATTATTATTCTTCTCTCAATCCTGAGTTTATTATAGATAGGTATTTAAATTATTATTGTTCTTTGAGTTGTCAATAAGTGAGGTCTATTTAAACGACCAATATCTTGATGATTTGGGAGCAAGATTATTTAATTGCTGGTATTTATAAAATAAACAACATGGAATTTGTATGAAATATCCTATTAATATGTTTCCTCAAGATTTCCTCGATATTATGAAGTCACGTCGCATTTTATCCATTGGGAGAAACTGATAAATCAAGAGAATAAATAATTGATTGATTGATAGAAAATCTTATCAATTAATTATTGATATTTTACAAAGGAGAAAATAATATTAATATTTAATATTATTAATCTCGGAGTTCAATTTTAAGCTTTTAGTGGAATAGCACCGGATTAGATAATTGTTTTGCAATTATGAGGAGCCTTGATTAATGATAACCGTAGGATCCCCAAACTAGCTCAGAATAAATGGTGGAGCATGATATCATAGTTTACAAGAAAGAACCCGACTCGCTTATAAAGAAGCTGGAGATTGTCAGATTTTTGCTATACAAGCAAGTCCAAGTTGTTTAAAACACTAAATGGGTTCACACATGGACTTAGGCCCTAAGGTGTGGAGGCCCAAATGGCTATTAAGTATTCTAGGGCTTGTACTCTATAAATAGAAAAAGATAATACAAACCTAAATCCTAATCTCAATTAGTTTTGGAGAATAGCCAGAGAAAAAGAAATCATTTCTTAGTGATTCAAGCGCCCACACGCTGCTCCATCACCTTGAGGATAGTTCGAAGACCGCTATTTTGGTGCATACTTCTCTACAAATCCACAAGGTACGATCTGACTAGTTATATTAGTTTAGTAATTAAATTGAATATTCTAAATCACATGATGATTCTTACTTCCGTTGATTATTCCTAACAGACTCTTCATCTGCAAAAAGTTTCCAATCCATGTTAGAATTGGACCTAAAATGGAGTTTGTACTCATATCAAGACTCTCTAAGTTGGTAAGGTGTTGAATTGAATTAGGCAAGGGACCATCAAAACTATTAAAGCTCAAGTCCAAAGATCTTAAATTGTAGAAGTTTCCTAATGAATCTGGCAACTGATGACCACCACCGAGTCCATTGTGACCCAAGTGTAACTCTTCCAATGAATTATTACACCATACTGATAAACCATTCACCAATTCACTATACTCAGGACGCCCCCAAATCCCGGGGTCCGTTGATCACCCACAACCCGTGAACACTAGTGAATGCTCGTGACCCGACATTCTTACGAAACGGCAGAAGCCTTGTACCAGGAGCTTTACCCCTTAGCACATAACTTGTCCTACCACATCCAATCCACCACATGTATCCAAATGAGAGTAAATAATGGCCACTCGGGCCCCCGTGATCATCACTCAACCAATATATCCCAAATCCAAATACATATCTCATGGTTCAAGAGTTGATAATTCACTTTATACAAACATATATCAAAATTCCTAGAATTTAATACATGTATATTATTAATAAAACCAAAGCCACAACCCGGTTTTCTTCTAAAGCGGCCTCTAAGATGAGCCGTCTCTCGTGCGCCCCCGTAATTAAAAATAATATCCTCGACGTGGTGAGCTAATGCTCGCAGTGGAATCACCCTAATCGGGGCTACCTCCACCTAAGCGCATATGCAATGTCTAATGAAAACATATATTCAAGTAAACGCGTGATCTTACTAATGTCTACATGATCAACTCATATCCCGAGTTCATCGACTCCCCACACTTGCCTAAGCCACGTATGAGAAACATTATTTTTAACAAGATGTTTGTTTTTATTTATGGACAACCCTCCGATATAAGTATCGACCTACCCAATATTCTATTTAAGGACAACCCTCCGATGTTTATCAATCGTCGACCGACGATTGATATTTATAATGATCACCCTCCGATAATTATTATTATTTAGTCAACTCCAAACCATTCCTAAATCACCTCATGCACTCACTCCTATTGTTCTAGGGTGCCCCAAGGTATGAAGTGGAATGCATGATGTCAATTCCAATACAATTATATAACACATGTAAATATATAATAATGCATAAGTATTCACATAATTTAAATCATTACCAAACTTCATGTAATTTCACACCATTACACCAAAAATTAGCTCACTACTAATTATCAAATACGGAGCAATTCAACTTGAATTACTCAACTAATACATTATTTCACAAAAATTATTTTGTGAACACTATTTATATGAATGCTGAAACCCTGCAAGCTGCTTGTTCCCAGACCACACTCATCTGGGCTCACTCTCAGGAACTCAATTTCACTAGCCATTTCCTACTTTATACAAATTCAACACATGATTTATAACATAAATTTATGAAATAAATACCCAAATAGCCCCTCACGTCCACACCCAGTCCGTGGACTGTCCAATGGCTAAAAAATTTCTAACAATTCGATCCCAAGTTTTGGGACCGATCAAACGCCGCCTCAAGCCAACTGAAACATTATAAAACACTTAAATAAAGTGTAAAACCCAAGTAGGATAAAACTCACCTCACGGAGTTTAACGAAACTCCAACTCGTGTCCACGCAGTCCGCGTAGAGCTTTTCCTTTCGCCCGAAGGATTGACGGTCGACTACGGAATTTAGAGAGAAATATGATGTTCTCTCTCTAAAACCAAACAAATCGGCTACTTCATCCCTTTTTTTTTTGTTTCTCACTTTTTCTCCTTTTCTTTCTTAAGGTAGGAGACGACACTATTTAAATTTTGTCTTTTAGTACCATTTAAAATTTAAATAATGACCATTATGTCCCTTCTTTCTCCAGTTTTGACACTTGGTACTATCTCGGCCGTCCGTTTCCATCATTTCACTATAACTTGTGTAACATGACTACATGTTATATGACTTTTGTCACATCGCAATTTTTCAAGACCTGCAACCGATGCCTGAAAAACGTGCAACCCGACTATTTCTGACCGACGAATTCGACGTGTTAGCTGGGATTCCTCGCGAGACGATTCCAATCCAGAAATCCACTGGCCATCCGAGATCTAGAGAATAAATTTAAGACTTTACCAAAATTACGACATCTTTTTCCAATTGAAATTTTTCTGGTCTACATTCCTCTTTAAAGGAATTTCATTCCAATTTCGACAATCAAAACACTCACATGCATATGCACGTGCACTATACCATGCATAAATCTCGACTAAACCACATACCTTCATCCCTAAACAAGAAGGGATAGGTGGCCCGTGACGGTCCTCTCGCCTCCCACGTCGACTCCTCCACCCATAGTGCCGCCATAAAGACCCTCACTCAAATTCCTCACGGCCTGTGCTCGCAAAACTTGATCACTACTATCCACGCATACCGTCCCTCCTCGAAGGTCCCATCGCTGTCAAACTTAATCAGTCCCCAATCCACCACATGAGTCGACCGAGCATGCTTCCTGAAAGATGGAGACGTGAAACACCTCGTGGACACCCGACATGCCGGGCTAAGAATATCAACCTAAGACGCCATGCCTATCCTCTCTAGTATCTCGAAGGTCTAATAAAACTTACGATAGCTCGTCACGAACCTAACCACTCCTCTCTTAGGCATCACCTTCAAGAAGACGTGATCTCCAACCTCGAACTCCCCGCGTAGACGTCGACATCCGCATAATTCTTCCGCCGCCCGAGCCATGAGAAGATCGCCGTCAGACAAGCTCACCTTCTCGTGAGGTGTCTCTAATCGATCAGTGCCAAGTGATGGAACTCTCTCCACCCCTAGCCCAACATAATCTAAGGACTGCACGGCCTCCCATACAATGCCTCATGGTGCCATCCATACCGCTGTAATTGTTGTCAGGCGACCCACTACTGTGCAAGTGCCTTCCCAACTACCTCGATGATCCAGACGCACAGTCAAGCAGCACGTCCTCTAACACCTCAGATAGTCCTCTCTGGGACGACCATCCGTCCGAGGGTGAAAGTCGCACTTCATCGGAAGCCACAGGTGGCTCCATAAATCTTTTTGGAAACTCTTCCAAAAGTGCGCTGTGAACCTCAGGTCTTTGTCCGACACTCATGGATACGGTACCTACGAGCCGATCTATCTCTAATGTACAACAAAGTGCAATCTCTCCAATGAGAAGGTCATCCGCACTGCTAGAAAATGTGCCTACTTCGTGAGCCGGTCTACTATCACCCATACCGCGTCATGCCTCTGCTAAGTCCGTGGCAAGTGGGTCACAAAGTCCATCGTGACGTGCTCCCACTTCCACTCAACTACCTCCAATGGTCAAGCACTCGCCGGCTTCGATGCCCAAATTTCTTTAATTGCTGACGTGAGACATCGTCGCACAAAGTCCTCTACATGTCTCTTCATATCCCACTAGTGAAGATCGCGACGAAGATCCTGGTACATCTTCAAGAATTGACGCGACGGCAAATCGAGAGCAAAGAACTCCCCGAGAATCTCCTCTCAAATCTACCGACCGGGGAACCACTACCCGTCTTCAATAAGACTACCATCCGTGTGGATGGTCCAGCCTCTCGTCACCAGACTGATCAGACCCTAGCCCCGATGGACACTATCTCTGGTCCCGCCACCGAGACTCAATCACTCTGTCAACAGAGACTATGCAAACACTAAACTCCCTTAACGTGCCCTGAGTCCGCCACTGCATCAGAGTCTAAACCGTCCTACGCCTCGCATTTTCCACTCTCGAGAAGCCATACTTAGCCAACGCCCGTGACTTCCGACCGCGCATCGCCACACATCTGGCCTTTACCAAGATGGTAATGCAAAGTGAAGTCGAATCCTCAGTGAACTCCATCCATCTAATGCTTGCCTCATGTCGAGGTCCCGCTACGTGAAAATATACTTTAGATTTTTATGGTCTCGAGCACACCTAACTCTCGCCAGATAGGTAGCGGCGCCAAATCTTCATGAAGACTAACACCGCCAACTCCATGTCGTGTGGTAATTCGCCATGATTCAACCGACGGAACCATAAGCTACTACCCTCCCGACTACATCAAAACACATCCCAGTCCGGCCCTCGAGGTATCACAATACACTGCGGTACCCCCGTCCGTCCAGACTCAAGATAGGAGTCGACAAGTCTCCTCTTCAATTTTCGAATGCCCTCCTCGCGATCGGGTCATCCCAATCAAACTCGAATTCTCCTTTCTGGTCAACCTTGTCATAAAGGCTATCCCGAGAAATCCTCAATGAATCTCCCCGTGAGTACCCAACCAATCCCAAGAAATCGCAGATTTCAAGATCGACTTCGCCCCCCACCCATCACGCCAACCTTCTCTCTGGTCCACCGACACGCCCGACGCCGACACCACGTGTCCCAAATCTCACCCCAAGTAGTTTTCAAAACCGTGACTTATCGAATCCTAGCGTACAGCTGATGGTCTCAACAACCGTAATACAATCCGTGATGATACCATGCTCCCACTCGACCGGGAGTAGACAAAATGCTCCACTTAAGACCACAACAACCGGGATCTGTGATAGGGTCGAATACCCCATGCATGAGATCCATGAATGTCGCTGGAAAGATTCGGCCAATCCAAAGGGCACACCAGAACTCCAAAGTGCCCTATACTAGCCCTAAACGCTGTCTCAGATATCCGCCTCCTTAACCCTCACCGATGGTAACCAAGGCAAAGGTCTACCCTGGGGGAGTAGACTCGCGCCTCTCAACTGATCAAACAAATCATCAATCCTCGCAATGGGTACCCCGATTCTCGATCGTAACCTTGTTCAACCTCAGAGTCAATGCACGAAGGGTCCCGGCCCTTCTTAGCAACAAGACCGAGTCTGCCCCATGTGAAGTGCCCTACGAATGAACCCTCATTCCAAGAGTCCCTATAGCCGACTCCTGAGTTCCTCAAGAACTCCAACCGGTGTCATCCTATGCTGAGTCATAGAGATGGGCTAAGTACCAGGTGTACTGACAATCGAAGTCTACATCCTTATGCTGAGTAATCCCTGCAGCTCATCCCGAAACATCCATATACTCGCAAACTACTGGTAGGTCTAAGTCCCGCCTTACCTCATCCTCTGTGGTAAGGCTTGCTAGCCAACCACCAACCGGCCCTCGACACCTGACTCGCATACCGTCTCGCAAATATCATGCTTGCCCCCGAAATACCACACGAGTACCGCCCCACGGTGTGGTAACCTCCACGCCACAATCGATAACGACCCTGTAAGCTATCAACCAATCCATCCTCGTGATGACATCGGTCCCGACATGTCCATGATCCTCGTCCACCGTGAGTAGAGTCCTCGATATCTCCAAATTTCGCAACCACATATCATCCCTATTCTCGCCTCAACCAGTGGGAGAACTCACATAAAAAGGCTCCTCTATGGTCCCAACCTCTAAGCCCAACTCTATCACAACCGATGCAAAGAATGAATGAATGCTACTCGCACTTTAATCGATAACACCTCGGGCTCCATGTGCGAGGATAGCAAAACGATTCCCCAGATAACAACTTGTCGCATCCTGACTCAACCATGGTGGTGTGATGGCGCAGACACGCCCTCGAACCCCCTCGGGATGTCCCCCCCGCCCTCAGGCCTCGTCCTCCGCCTACCCATACCGCCTCCTGGCCCGGCCGTGAAATGTGAGGTGCCCATGTAGCCCCCTCGAAACCGAGACTGCCTCCGGCCCGTACTCCACGTGGAGGAATATACCTGTGATCCTCTCCCGCCCTACCACCGACCTGGGATCGGCGCCGTCCCGAAACCATGGGATCCCCGTCTCAGGGCAATCCTCCTCACATCCAAGATGCGACAATGGTAGCACACCACCCACCCCGCCCGACCGACAACTCATCCGTCCCTGACCACACGCACTCAAACCTGAACCTGAAGTCAGCTTCTTCAACTAAGGAAGAAGACTGACTCTCCTTCCTCTTGCTACTAACACTCGCATCCCGAGTGCTCCGAGCATCCTCTATCTCTCTCTCTCTATGGTCAGGGCTGTCCCAACCATGGAGTCCATATCCTGTAGGCGAAGTCCTACAATCTTGGCCCGAATGGACAACTTCAGTCCATTTTCAAATCTCCTAACTTTAGCCATGTCTGTGGCCACGTAATCATCAGCAAATCGGGCTAGCTCTGTGAACCTAGCAACATAATCCACTCGCTACCACCCCTACTTCAAATTCTAGAACTCCCGAAAGCCTTCGCATGCCTCGCAGTATCTAGAAAGTACTTACCCATGAACAGCTCCTTAAACTTTGCCCATGTCATAGCCTCTAAGTCTCTAGAAGTCCTTGCCCATCTCCACCATACCTGGGCCTCACCCTCTAGCTGGAACGCAGCCATCCGGGATCCCGGTCGAAGGTGAGTATCCTTCACGGCCTCTAACACCTTCTCGACCGATTAACCAATGGTCTCGCACTACTCCGGATCTCCTCCCAGAATGCTCTGAGGATGATGCGCCTAAACCTCTCGGAGGTTACAGACCTCCCTCACCACCGCTATACCGCCGTCGAATACCTACAACCCCACAAAGGCCCGCCGATCAAACACCGTGGTCGGGTCAAATGCCTGCGGGTGCCCGATCAGCACTCGTGGACGCCCTCACGCCCCGCCCTCTACTAACCATCTGGCTACGCTTTAAATGGCAAGTTAAATACAACGCAGATTCCTAAGTGCATAAACGCTGTACTCGAGACACCGATCATACTGTAATATACAAATATATTCTATGTCCCTGCATTTACAAGCATGCGGGACAATCATTTCACATGTTAATCATTTTTTTTTCCACAAATATTTTTATTTTCGAAAATTTCATTTTTTTCAAAATTTTGTCCCATTTTTATTGGATTTGATTTTATTTAATTTTTTTTTTTTTTTCGTTTTTCACTAACTCTGGACCATTTTGTCCCAATTTCCTCAAAACCTTATGTTCTCACATTAACCCTAATATTCAACCTTAAAAATTTTATTTAATTTTCCAATAAACCAAATAAATTTATAAAAATTTATTTTATTCATTCTCTTTTTCCAGTTTTACATACTGTAAAAGTCCCAAAAATTTCTAACACATCAATGTGCTAATCACTAAGCACACAATCACTCACAACACATACAACATGGTATACACACCATTCATCAAACAACCACATGATCACACATGTTATAAACATCAATCACACAATCACATGATCACAATCAAAACACATGCAAAGGTTCTAATTTTCTCCCGTGGCCTTCCTAGGTAATCTCATACCTAAACCTACATAGTACCACACCAAGTGGTGATGGATACCCAACCCGAGCTCCCTAGGTATTCGATACCCAAGCTCGATACCGTCGCTAGTCGGTAACGCACTAAACTTATAACTACACCCACCCAGCCCCAAGGTAATCGCTTACCTTAGCTCGATACTGCCGCACGCCCAAATCCCGGGGGTCCGCTGACCACCCGCCAACCCGCGGAAACAGTGAATGCAAGACCCACATCTCTCACACGAAAAATCGTAGCCCCTCTCGCACGGAGCTCTACCCTTAGTACATAAACCCGTCCTAACACATCCAACGACCACATGGGGTCCAAATGAGAGTAAATAATGGCCACTTGGGCCCCTGCATCATCACTCAACCAATATATCCCAACCAAATACATATCTCATGGTTCAAGAGTTGATAATTCACTCTTATACAAACATATATCAAAATTCTAGAATTCTAATACATGTATACATAATAAAACCAAAGCCACAACCCAGCTTTCTTCTAAAGCGACCTCTATGATGAGCCGTCTCTCGTGCGCCCCGCACCGAAAATACATTCTCCGACAGGCGAGCTAATGCCCGCAGTGGAATCATCCTGACTGGGCTACTCCACCTATGCATATGCAATGCTCCAATGAAAACATATCCAAGTAAACGCGTGATCTTACTTCAATGTCTACATGATCAACTCATATCCCGAGTCCTTTCATCGACTTCACACTTGCCTAAGCCACGTATGAGAAACATTATTTTTAACAAAGATGTTTGTTTATTTATGGACAACCTCCGATATAAGTATTTGGACCAATTCGATATTCTATTTAAGGGACAAATCCCCTCCGATGTATATCAATCGGGGTCGACTGACGATTGGATATTTTATAATGGACTACCGATAATTATTATTATTTAGTCAACCCTCCGAAACCATTCTTCAAGAATCACCTCATGCACTCACTCCTATTATTTTGTGCAAGGTTTAAATAAGATACTGCGACGACGACAATTCCAATAATAATTATATAACACATGTAAATATATAATAATGCATATATTCACATAATTTAAATCACACAAACTCACTATGTAATTTCACAATTCATTACACCAAAATTAGCCTACTCGACTAATTATCAACACGTAACAATTCAACTTGAATTACTCAACCACATTATTTCACAAAATTATTTTGTGAACACTATTTATATGAACAAATAAAACCCTCAGTTATCGTTCCTACTCACCAATCACCTGCTATATTTTAGAACCCGATTCATGGTCACTTCCATTTATACAAACCAACACATGATTTATAACATAAATTTATGAAATAAATACCCAAACAGCCCTCACGTTCACACCCAAATTGCACTCCGTCCAATGGCTGTGGCCTCTCAACAATTCGATCCCAAGTTTTGGGACCGATCAAATGACCGTTCAAGGCCTCAAGCCAACCGAAACATTATAAAACACTTAAATAAAGTGTAAAACCTAAGTAGGATAAAACCCCTACCCTACCTGAAACACGAAACTCCAACTTTTTATCCACGCAGAGCCCCGCGTAGAAAGCAAATTCTTTCCTTCGCCTCGAAGGATTTTGGACACTGGATTACGGAATTTAGGAGAGAAATCTTATGTTCTCTCTGAAACCAAACAAATTCCACACGTATCCCTTTTTGTTTATCACGCTTCCTTTTCTTTCTAAGGTAGAGACTAAAAGACTATTTAAATTTTGTCTTTTAGTGCCATTTAAAATTTAAATAATGACCATTATGTCCCTTCTTTATCCAGTTTTGACACTTGGTACTATCTCGGCCATCCGTTTCCATCATTTCTCTACTCATGCAACTTGTGTAACATGAATACATGTTATATGTGACTTTTGTCACATCGCAGTCGCTTGCCGCACCCAAACTCGATGCCTTCTCGAAAAACGTAAGTAAATTTCAATCGCTTTCTGAATTTGACGAAATTCGATGTGTTATTATATTTACGAGATCGATTCCAACTGAAACTACTATATCCGAGATCTGAGAAATAAATTTCATAATTTTTACCGAAATTACAATTTTACCCTTTTTCCAGAAATTGAAATTTTTCGGGTCTTACATACCTTCATTTCCAATATTATTGTTTGTGAGATCTAAGTTGACCAAGTTTCCAAGGGTAGTGATGTTAAACAACCAACCAAGTAAAGTAGTATTGAAATTGTTGTAGGAGAGATCAATGACCAGAAGAGAAGTTAAATTAACAAACGAATCGAGTAGCTGAGAAGCCACCGAGTCACAACTGACAAATGCATTCTAAATAAAGATGGAATCATGTCATGTTTTGCATCCAATCTATGCTTGCTTACCAAGGTTCATTTCCCGCATCAAGGTATTTTAAAGAAGAAAGACCAGAAGGCCAATTTAAATTAGAAACCCCCGTTTCATATTCTACTCCATGTAGATCAAGATAACTTAATTGTGATAAATTTCCAAGATGTGGAGGAACCATTCCACCAAATTCTGCGTAAGAGAGATCAAGGTGTTTCAACCTTTCAAATGAGGCCAAGAAATCTGGAATTGGAATTCCTTGAAAATCATTAAGACTTAGGTCCATGTAATTTAAATGTTTCAAGTCAAGTAAGGAATCACTTATCTCACCACCCAAATATGAGAATCCATCACGATTTTTTAGGTCAACCTTGACAACGTTCCCTGTTCGGTTGTTGCATTTCACACCTCTCCATTTACAGCAATCAGCACCGACCTAGGAAGAAAGTCGACCAAAAGGATCTTTGAGGCCATGTTTGAATTCAAGAAGCGCTATCTTTTCCCCCTCATTGCAACCCCAACCCTTAATGTTGAGATCAGCTTCAATTATGAGAAGCTCGCAGAACATAGAAGGGAGAAAAGCAATCAGAAGTATAAGGGTGGTTTTGCTATTTGCCATTGATGAATGCAAAGTTACAATGTTATTAAAAGATGTCGAAGCCTATATACATATGATGATGATCTATAGTCTTTGGTTTCATTTATTCAACTATATTTATTCAAAATTTTTAAACCTGAAGCCGTACGTGGTCCAAAGAAAAAATAACAATCATTTTTTAAATTTTTTTTCTTTTAAAAAAATAAAAAATAACGCTTCATTTTCTTTTTCCTAACTCACATGGAATACACTAAGGCCTCTTTTGGTCCAAAGTCAACATATCATAAAAGTCCTTGAAACCATTATATATTGTTGGAGATTTAATTGGCATAGTCTCCCTCCAAAATAAATTTCATGCTTAATGAGACTGTCACAACAGTTGTCGCACTAGATGTTGCATCAAGCTATGTGACACATCTTACCTTATTTAATCACATCTGATTTTGGGACCAATATTTTGCAAACAAGGAGTCAATATACTCTTAGATGGATAAGGAAAAATTGGATCTTTCTTGGTAAGATTTCTATGGGAAGAAGATATTGCACTATGATGAATATGGAATGAGATCATATTACTATGATGAATATGGAATGAGATCAGATTCTACAGCTGGCATGTTGAGATAGTTTAGGTATCATGGAGATTCTGAATATTGAGAAGATCATAAGGTGCTGCTTAAAAAGGCAATGAAAGACGTTTCCTGTTATGGATTCACACACCAAGGAGATCGATTAAAGAAGCTCTTCATGTGAGAAGAAGTTGTTGCATGTACTGCTCTCTAAGTCTCACGACAGAGCAAGGTGGTTACTCCAAGAGAGATGGAGTGATCGAGAACTGAGGAGTCCAGATGCGTATTAGAGATAAGGGGAGCTTAGCTTATTTCTATGTTTCTCTATGGGATAGTTAGGAGAAGAAAGTTGTGAGAAAGGGGGAGCCTTGTCTCACTTAAGACCAACTTATAACCTAATTGATATATAGTGAAATACCTTACATCTAGACCAACCCCTGCAGAAGTAGGCAATTGACGAACCATGTAACCAATCTTTGGTTTTTTTCCTCTGTGTGTGAGTTTATGCATATGATTTCATATCTCTTCAATTTACTACTTCAGTAGATCTATCACAACTTGATGCAGCAGGTTGCACAAGACAGTAAAATTAGCTGCAACACTTATGACAGTGTCGCACCATTTGCTGCAACATCTCTCGAATCACTGTCATAACAAACGGTTTTTTCTCTTTCATATATGTAAGGAAAATGATCACAAAACAAATAAATAAATAACACCTTTTTCTTTTCTATTTTCAGAAAATTGAAATATTTATTAAGAAAATATTCTTTCATTGTTCTTTTTATCATGCTAATACTATTGATCCACAAGTGTTTGAATATGATAATTCTCTTCTCAATGAAATCACTTTTAAGGTACATACATTTTTTAAAATTTTATTTTCAAACATAGCCTTAATAGTCTTTTGTAGGATTTATTTAATGGTTGTAAGTCTTCATATAAATTAAGAAGAATAAACCTTTCGGCCTTGCATGTATAGGTAGATACTGCATACAACTAACATTGCAAGAAAAATAGTATTGAGAACACTATGAAAATGTGATAGCTTGTTTGACTCCTGCAAAGAGCAAATAGAGAATAGTGTCTTTTTTTGTCAATTAAACACTTTAGTTATCATATAGTAAATTGTTCCCACTGGAACTCGAACTTGGGACCCTCCCCTCCTTGTGTTCTGCCTTTTTTAAAACGTTAAACACTCTATTACATGAGTTAAACATGATGGACAAATTGAACATTGTATTTTGTTGTTCATCAAGTTAATAGATGGGAGTTAAGTTTGAGATTTGTCAAAGTTTTGACTGGACTTGATCCAAGTTCAAATCATTGTTGGCCCTGATTTTTAAAATTACATGAGGGACTTTTTAATTCAAATAGATTAATTACCAAACTGTAAATGAAGGCAGGATTAAATCTAACCAACTTCTTGATGGGATGCAGTAAAAAATTATGGAGGAGATGAGTAGCTTTCTTGAAGAAGCATTCAGAACTGGCCTATTACATTTATATTAATTGTTGACGCGAATGTAAAAATATTTCTCTCTAACTTCACGGTTAGGAAATTGTGAAGTTCAAAATTGATCTTATTGTTCTTTCAAAAAAAATCGATCTTATCGGCATCGCTGGGATGCCATGTCAGCTACCCGCCGCTGACTGGATAGAACCCGCACAGCTCTCGCTTCAGTGCTGAAAAGGGTGACGATTCAATAATTTTTTCTTTTTCCTTTTTTTTCTTTTATAATGGTTAAAGTTTGCCTCTATTTATATGTATTTAAACTTTATCTATTTTACGTTTTTTTTTGTTACTCTTGAAAAGAGTGTGATCGCAATTGAGAGGTTATTATTTAAAGCTTCTTTTATACCACTTCTCTGTGACGCCCCAAACCCGAGGGTCCGTTGACTACCCGTCAACCCGCGGAATACTCGTGAATGTCGGGTGACCCGACATTTCACGAAAATCGGGCAAAGTCTCCTTTGTACGGGGAGCTCTACCCAAATACAAAACTTTGCATATACTCCGTCTCCAAACAAAGGTAATATATCTAATATATCCAATCATTATTGAGTAATACGGCCACTTGGGCCCACAAACGATACTCATAATACATACTAACTATGAATCCAACTATATACCAAACAGTTACAATATTTTCACTTATACAATACATGGTATTAAAAATTAGACATTTAATACATGTATATATCATCAACTAAAGCCACAACCCGGCTTTCAAATCCTCAATCCCTAGGGACGAGCCAGCCCTCGCACGCCCTCGTACCAGAAAATAATATCCTCAACAGTGGTGAGCGCCATCGCTCAAGAGGGAATCGCCTAACGGCTACCTCCACCTGCCGCAGCGCACGTTCCAAAATAAACATACACTGCCAAATGCATGATCCTACTAATGTCTACGACCAACTCAGATCCCGAGTCCTCACCGATTCCATCACACTCGCCTCAAGCCTCGTGATGAAAATTCATTATTTTGTTTTGTTTCAGGACAACCCTCCGATGTGTATATCAACTGAAATACCCGACGATTGATATATTATTTGTTTGTGGACTACCCTCCGATGAATATCAATTGAGCTGCTCCGACGATTGATATTTTTAATTTGGACTTCCCTCCGATAATTAATACTTTTAGATAACCCTCCGAACCATTTCCTGGGACTCATCTCATGACTCACTCTATAGTCCTATGGTGTTCCAGCTAGTATATGGAATGCATGCTGTCAATCTCACACAAATGAATTTTACATGTAAATACATAAACATGCATATATTCACAAAACAATCAATTACAATCATGTCATGTAAATTTTTACTTCATCACACCAAAATTAGCTCACGTGGGCTAATGATCAAACACGAGTACCCTACTTGAATTACTCACTAAACACATTAATTCACAAAATTTATTTCGAGAATGCTTCTGAATAGTGAAACCTCGGTTACTATTCTAAAATCACAAATCATCTGGGCTCACTTAGTGAACCCTGTTTCACTACCATTATCTACCATACATACCAAAGCACCATTTAATCCATACTATCCCAAACAGCCCATACCCACGATTGTGTAGAAACTGGCCTCAAAAATAGAGCAACAATTCGGTCCCAAGTTTTTTGGGGACTGAATAAACCCGCCTCGCTCAAGGCCCTAATCCAACTGGAACATTGAAAAACACTTAAATAAGCCAGAAACCCAAGCAGTGGAGAAACCCCTACTCTCGAGCTCAGCCAAAACTCAACCGAGTCCACGCAGTACTCCGGCCTCCGCCAGTGAAAACGTTTCCTTCTCGCCCAAGACCGCCGACGATTGATCTTGTGTATTTCTAGGAGAGAAGCTTCTCTCTCTAAAAGGGTTTTCAAAGCAACCCATCGATCTAAAAATGCTCTCCCACGTTTTTTCTCTCCTTTGGTTTAATGAAGAAGGTCACTATTCCTTATTTCGTCCTCTAGTGACTTAAAATCAAATTCCAAAATGACCTTTATGTCCCTCTTTTACCAGAATTGATATTCGGCACTATCTCGGCCGTCCATTTTCATCATTTCTCTACTCATACCACTTATGGTATATGAGTATGTGCTATATGTGACTTTCGTCGCATCGAAATTCATTTTACGGCACCCGAAACACGATGCCTCGAAAAACGTGTCGACTCCGACTATCTCAGAATTCTACGAAATTTTACGCGCTAGCTAGATTTCGTGAGACGATTCCAACAGTGAAATTCGTTTCATCATCCGATATCTAGAGAATTAATTACGGATTTTTAACCGAAATTACAATTTTGTAATCAAAATTAGATTTTGCCCTTTTTCCAGAAATTGGAATTTCTCGGGTCTTACATTCTCCCCTCCTTAAAAGGAATTTCGTCCCAAAATTCAGGACAATCACTATCACTCACATGCATATGCAACGTGCACTCTACCATGCATGTAAACTAGTCATTTAAGTATTAAACAACTAAACCACGTACCTTCATCCCTAAACAAGAAGGGATAGGTGGCCCGCATCGTGTCCTCGCGCTCCCACGTGAACTCTTCCACTCCACAGTGCCGCCATAGCACTCTCACTAGCCTCACGGTCTTGCGTCGCAAAACCTGATCATGGCTATCCAAATGCACACTGGTCCCTCCTCAAAGGTCCCATCAATGTCAACCTCAATCTATCCCCAATCCATCACATGAGCTGGATCTAGAGTATACTTCTGGAGCATGGAGACGTGAAATACCTCGTGGACACCTGACATGCTGGGCGGTAACGCTAACTTGTACGCAAAGGTGCCTACCCTCTCGAGTATTTCGAAAGGTCCAAATAACCTCGGCGATAGCTTCCCACGCTTGCCGAACCTGACCACTCCTCTCCTAGGCATCACCTTCAAGAAGACATGATCCCAACTCCTAACTCTAAGGGTCGACGTCGACATCCGCTAGCTCTTCTCGCCGCTCTATGTCAGTGAGAAAACGCTTATCGATTCAACAAGCTCACCTTCTTAGAGGTGTTCTAATCAGATCAGACCAGAAGATGGCGCCTCTTTCCACCCAGCCCAACATAATCTGGATCTACATAGCCTCCCCATCAATGCCTCATATGGTGCCATCCGTATACTCGCTTGATAACTGTTGTTGTAGACGAATTCCACTAAGGGCAATTAATCCTCTACTCCTTATGGACCCAGATTAATATGCTCACAAATAAGGTCCTCTAACACATGTATATAATCCGCACAACATATAACCCTACACAACCCTTACTTGGTGTGTAACGCTGACCTTCCCAAGGTCACAATCACTGACAATCCAATGGACTGTCAACTTAGTCCATGTCATGCATGACATCCATTTACCGAGCCCTTGCCAACTCAACAACACCGAATGCAATTTCCAAAGGGGTATCCAAACCTCGAGTCACCCCCGACTCCTATCACTCAACTCTAAGTCTGCATGACAACCATGTCCGTGTGTTTTCATCTCGAGTCACTCCCGACTCCTATCAGGTCAACTCTCACCCTACATTCTAGGGAAGAACATCTATACCTGGCTTCTCTGAAGGCCTTAACCTCTAAGCCCAAATCCAATGTCGTGTCGGGTATGACAACCCTGGTTTAGGTCCTCTCACTCATCGACAACCCTATGGTTGTCAACTCATCCATGTCAAGCTTGACAATCAACAACCAATAGGTCTACCATCCTAAGGTCCACCACGCCTCCAATCGCGCAACTCTTAATCGCCCCCGACTCGACTCCACACCTCCGGTCCCTCAGTCTATCTCGTGTTGTTGAACCGGCTAGTATAGCACCCCGAAATCGAAATCGGTTCCCTAACCTCACTGGGCGTGAGGAATGAATCAAGGCATACCTCCTGCCTTCTACGCCGAACTGGACTGCATTGTCCCAAAGTCTTGGGATCCCTGTCTCTGGGGAAATCCTGTCACTCATGCTCAATCCTGGCCCTAGTCCTGAAACTAGTAGCGTAAGTCTTCGCCTCTTCCCCGAACCAGAGAAAGTTGATCCTCCTCTGCTACCAACACCCGTATCCCGAGTGTTCCAGGTATCCTCGATTTCTCTCTATGGTCGTGGTCGCCCCAACCATGGAGTCCACAACCCGTAGGCGTAAATCCCATAATCCCGCCCGAATTGGACAACTCAGCCCATTCGAATCTCCGTGATACTCGCCAATCCCAAGAAAAACCACGTGATCTCGAAGATCGACATCTGCCCTCCCCCACCCACTCACGCTCAACCTCCCAGTCGACCGACACTCTAGTGTCGACACCACGTGTCCCAAAAATCTCCCCACAGTAAGCTAAAACTCGCACTTACCGAACTTAGCGCATAAATCGATGGTCTCTAACACCAGAAGACAATCCTCAAGTGATACTCATGCTCCCACCTACCAGAGTGTATCAAGATGTCATCCACGAAGACTACGACAAACTGATCTAAATAGGGTTGGAATATCCTATGCATGAGATCCATGAATGCTGCAAGTGCATTCGTCAATCCGAAGGGCATCACTGTAACTCATAGTGCCCATAACGAGTCCTAAACGCTGTCTTAGGGATATCCGTATCCCTAACCCTCAGCTGATGGTAACCGGGGCATGGTTCATCTCGGGGTAGACTCAAGGCCTCTCACCGATCACAAATTCATCAATCCTCTGTAATGGGTACCGATTCTGATCAACAGAACTCCCGTCTCAACTCAAGTTCGTAGTCAATACACAACAAAGGGTATTTGCCTTTCTTTTTCGCAAACAGAACCGGAGTGCCCCATGGTGAAGTGTCTTGGCCTAATGAACCCCTCGCCCAAAGAGCTCGGGAGCTCGACCGAGTTCCCCGTAACTCAACCTACATCCTATGTGGAGTCATAGAGATGGGGGTGAAATACCAGGTGTAACTCCAATACCGGGGTTCATATCCCTATGCAGAGGTGTAGTCCGTAGCCTATCCGGAAAAAACATCCACATATTCGCAAACTACTCGAGGTAGATTTGAGTCTGGTCTCACCTCGTCCTATAGGGTAAGGCTCGCGAGCCAACCCGCTAACTGTCCCTGTCTCTTGGACTCGTATACTGTCCGGGGCAAAATGTCATGATTGTCCCCCTGAAATACCATACGATTGTCGTCCTGCGTATAGGTGGTAACCCTCATGCCCTCACAATCAATAACGATCCCGTAAGCTATCAGCCAATCCATCCTTAGGATGACATCGAACTCTGACATGTCCATGATCCTCAGGTCCACTGTGAGTAGAGTCCCTGAGATCTCCAAACGCAACCCTCGACCGTCATTCTGTATTCGCCCTATTCCTTGTGGGATACTCACGCATAACCGGTTCCCTTCCTAAGGTCTCTAGAGAGGTCCCGCCTAATCTCCACCGCATTTGGCCTCATTCTTCTAGCTATAACGCAGCCTAGTCTAACTTAGCGCGAGGAAATCTCCAAAGCCTCTAATACTTTCTCGATTTACATGAACCAATGGTCAGCCACCATCGGACCTCCTCCCCCTGTGAATGTCGGAGGATGATGCTGGCCCTAAACCTCCTAGGTTACTAGGGATCTCCTCGACTACTTATGCTAGCATGTATGATAGCACCTCATGCAACACCTACGCACTTGGCCAGCGTCTACGATCAATGCCGGCTGGGCTGGTCAATTGCTCCGCGGGTGCCCCGATCAGCTGCCCCGTGGACGCCTTCACGCCCTCGTCTCTACTAGCCATTTACACAATTAACATGGTGGCAACAAGAGTCATTTAATTTTTTCATTTCACTAAATAGTACATGCCAAATACTAATAGGACTTGACAACCATGAACTCCGAATCTCGCTCATTTCAAAAGATCCAAATCCCTATATCATAAGTAGTTCCAAACCTTAGCCTTCATCCTTTTCCCATACGCATTACACCATGCATAACTTCCTACGCAACTACCACAAGAATCACCATTTCCAATGGTAGTTGACGGCTAATACAAGATCTCCAAGGCATAAACACGTACCTCGAGACACTAAATCATACACATAACCCGCACACGCGAATCAATTTTTGCATTTAAAATATTGTTTCGATAAAATTTTGGCTTCCGAATTTTATTTTTGAGAATTTTATTTTTAAAATTTTATCAAATTTTTATTTATTTAAATTTTTTTTTTTTTTTTTTTTGAAAAATTTTCTCAAAATTGACTCAAGAACAAGATCAGTCAAACTCCGGGTCAAAACCTAGCCGAATCGAGAGCCAGTTCACCAAAACCCAACCGGCTCCAGCCTGACCCACCGGCAGTTACTGTGTGCACGCCTGTGCGGCCAAGAATGGGCCAGATCGCGGGTTCTTAGCCCGGCCGTGCTCGCAGCCAAGGGCTCCGCCAGGTCGCAGCCTCGCGGCCGTGTCGCAGCCCCCTCTCTCGCGCCCCTGCGCTATGCCGAGCGCCATGCCGGGCGTTTACGCCCGCTCGCTCCGCCTGTCGCGCGCCCCACGCACTGCCGCGCGGGCCAAATGGCCAAGTGTCCTAGCTCCCCAACTACCGTGTCGTGGGCTCTAAGAACTCCGTTAGCAGCCCCGACACCTACCGCTTCGCCCAGCCCACTCCATCCCATCGTCACAATACACTTCATCAGACATGAAACAGCCTTCAAATTAAGCCCGCTTCTCTTCTCGCCTCACAAATCAGATGCAATACAATGCCAAATTTGAATTCCAAATTATTGCAATACCATTTCCAAATTTCATCAGACCTCCAACAAGCCTTCCTATTGCAATACACCTCACCATGCTGCAATACAATACAGCCTCTCACAATACGATTTGGGTAGTAGCCCTTCCAAATTTCTCCCCAAACCCGAGGGTTCGTTGACTACCCGTCAACCCGCGGAATACTCGTGAATGTCGGGTGACCCGACATTTCTCACGAAAATCTAAAGTCTCCCTTTGTAACGGAGCTCTACCCAAATACAAACTCGCATATACCGTCCCAAACAAAGGCAATATATCTAATATATCCAATCACATGAGTAATACCGCCACTGGGGCCCACAAACGATACTCATTAATACATACTAACTATGAATCCAACTATATACCAAATAGTTACAATATTTTCAATTTATACAATACATATTAAAATTCAGACATTTCAATACATGTATATCATCAACCAAAGCCACAACCCTGGGCCAAACTCAACCCTGGGGACGAGCGTCCCCGCACGCTCCCCCTCGTACCAGAAATAATATCCCCAACAAGTGAGCTAATGCTCGCAGTGGAATCGCCCTAAGTGGGCTACTTCCACCTAAGGCAAGGGGCAATGTTCCAAAATAAACATACATTCAAGCAAATGCATGATCCTACTTTGAATGTCTACGACCAACTCCGCATCCCGAGTCCTCACTGACTCCATCACACTCGCCTAAGCCTCGTATGAAAATTATTATTTTGTTTGTTTGTGGACAACCCTCCGATGTGTATATATATTAATTGGGCCGCTCCGACGATTGATATATTATTTGTTTGTGGACTATCCTCCTCATGATATCAATTGAAATCATCTCGACGATTGATATTTTTAATTTGGACTACCTCCGATAATTAATATTTTTAGACAACCCAACCATTTTCTTGCACTCATCTCACGACTTACCCTATACCCCATTGTTCCAAAGGTATATAACGATGCATTATTAATCCCAATAATACAATTTAATTTACATGTAAATACATAAATATGCATATATTCACAAAACAATCAATTCACACAATCATGTCATGTAAATTCTCATTTCATCACACCAAAATTAGCTTACGTGGGCTAATGATCAAACACGAGCAATTCTACTTGAATTACTCGACTAAACACATTAATTCACAAAATTTATTTTGAGAACATCAAGCTAAATAGTGAAACCCTCGGTTACTATTCCCGAAAAATCACAAATCATCGGTTCACTGAAGAACCCGTTTCACGGCCACATCGGGCCCTATACATACCAGCACCATTTAACCAACCAACACACAATTAACCCAAAAACAGCCCATACCCACGACGTGTGAAACGGGCCTCAAAAAATTACAACAATTCTGGCCCCAAGTTTTCGACCGATCAAACTACTGCTCAAGGCCCCAATCCAACCAAACATTGAAAACACTTAAATAAAGCGCAAACCCAAGTAGGGAGAAACCCCTACCTCTTGAGTTTGTCAAAACTCACAATCCCGAGAGTCCACGAGTAGCTCGTCTCACAGAGAATGCTTTTCCTTCTCACCCAACACCGAACATTAGATCTTGTGTATTTCTAGAGAGAAGTTTCTCTCTCTAAAAGGGTTCTCTCAAAAGCAACCTACTGGATCTAAAAAATGCTCTCCCACGTTTTTTCTCTCCCTCGTTTAACGGCGCCACTATTCCTTATTTCGCCTTCTAATACTTAAAATCAAATTCCAAAACGATCTTTTATGTCCCTTTACCGTAATTCGATATTCGCACTATCTCGCTATCCATTTTCATCATTTCTACCATACCACTTAAGGTACATGAGTATGTGCTATATATGTGACTTTCGTCAGATCGAAATTCATTTTACTAAGACTAAACGCGATACTGGGGCAAAACGTGTCGACCCGACCGTTCCCGTAATTCAACGAAATTTTACGCGCATTAGATTTCATGAGACGATTCCAACGGTGAAACTGCTTCATCCGAGATCTAGAGAATTAATTACGGATTTTAACCTAAATTACAATTTTGTAATCAAAAAATTACGATTTGCCCTTTTTCCGTAAATTGAATTTCTTCTCATTCACTTTTTTTTTTTTGTTAGTCTTATGATAAATGTCGCGTAATAAAATACTAAACAAAGAAGTATATCAGATTCACGTGAAACCTTTGTAGCTTCTGAGGCTTGAAAGAAAGGTGAATTTGCTTGGGTATGAGAGAGAGAATTGCAGAAAGGCCTTGTGGAGCCAAGAGGCCAAATGCGGCAGGGCGCCTGCCTCTGCTTTTTGATATTTTTCAGTTTTCTTTTAACTCATCACCTCTGAGTCTTTTTGGGTACGCATGCTACCCGATGATACCGGGTGCCTCTTCGGCAGGTGTAGTTGACCAGTGTTATTTTACCATAGCATGTGTAATGTTAGCCATCATTCCACAATAGTATATTTTTTTATATTTGTGCTCAGCCTTTTGTGTATTTGATTGTACTGAGACCATTAGGTAGTGAGTAGTTTATGTGTGTTTGCTAAGAAAATTCAAGTCCGGGAGAAGATTGCCAGTATTAACTGCAGTAGTCGAGACTGTGATGTCGCACGTCGCTTGGTGGCTTTTAGCTGCGTAAAGCATATAAAGGTTGGAGGAAGAAGAGCGGAGGGGAGGGGGAGAAACTGTGGAACCACCATATTATTTGTCTATTTTACAGGGAGAGAGAGAGAGAGGCACCTTTCTCTCTAAGAGACACAACAATAATAATATATCACAAGAGACAAAATAGACAATTTACACACAAAACTTGAACCAATACGCATGCAGACAAAGCAAACAAAACCAGAAACCCTGGCTAGTAGTGCCAGAAGCAACGCTGCATCCATGCATCCTCCAACAAACACACTTCTTCACTGAAGTCACATCCGCTAAAACTGGTGTGCCGGAATAACTTGAAACCTTTTTAAACAATCAGCTTGCCGGGGTTTTGGGGGTGGAAGTTTATTTTCTTATTTCATTTCCAGTTTGAGGATGCGGTATCATATCTTGGAAGCACTTTTATGATTTGGTGCTTTGTATTTTAAGATCTGTCGTCGCGGCTTCATTTTATCGATTTTGATGGCATTGAACCGAAATTCTTCAGACAGTGATTTAGGATTTTAATTTCTTTTGAAGTAGATTCATTCTGTCTTTGAGGCCAAGAGTATCGGTTATTATCGATATCAACTCTGGCCAGTTTCTTTTTCATCTAACTTATTGACGAGAATAAGTTGATTAGGTTCGGTGATTATTTCCATGCATCAGCATCTCCCCAAACCTCAAAGGGCTGAAACCTTCCAAACTTGTGACCTCTTTGTCGATAACTACTAATCGGTAATCTTGATGGTTCGATCTGTTGAACTGCAACGGCTGCTAGTGGGAGCTTACTCATTTCTAAACACTGCAACAATAATCAACAAAGAAAAGATTAATTGTATTAACTGATAATTAATGGATGGAAATTAAAGTTGTGCTCTTGGGAATCCCAGAAACACTTATTTATAGTCTGTAGCATCTTCCGGAGTAGTACGACTTTTCACACATAGATTTTGACGGCCGACAAGTATTGATTTCGACAGCCCTTATACGATATTTCATGCATCGACATGTTGCGCAAGGGATAAGATTTTGAAAGATCGTTTTACGACCATAAATCATGGAATTGATAATGATTGAAAGAAAAATGGTTTTAACGGCACAAATAAAGAAAATATAAAAAAAAAATCAAATATTTGAAGAATTTAAAACATAAATCACAAAAACAATAATAAATCTAACAGAAAATCATATTAAATATCATATGGAAGAGTTATGTGATTGTGAAGAATTTGATAGAACAATTAGACTATTAACAAATATAAAAGCATTCTTAGAAACTTTATGATAAATAATGTATAATAAAAGGCAAATAGTAATTGAATAGGAAAAGCAAATAGGAAATGAATAGTAAAAACAAATAATAAAAAAATACAAAAGTCAAAAGTTGTAAGAATCACAAAACGTGTTTGTTTAAAATGATAGTAAATATGGTAGGTATAATAACTTTTGATAAAGATATTCAACTAACAATAAATCAACTAATCCAATAAGAATTTAAAGTACCTAAAAACAAAAAATCTAAAATCCAAGCATAAGATTAAAACTTTATGAAGATAATAAAAGAAAATGATGATTATGATCTTAATGACATAGTATTAATAGAATACCTAACTTATTACAAAATGGAATTCTTAACAAATGATTGGATATTAAAAACACTATATATTTCTAAACCCCAAATATATTTACAAGAATCAATGACAATAATACAATTAAATCTCCCTCAAGAAATGAAAGAAGAAATATTATTAAAAGCCAAAATAGAAAATTTAAGAACAAAAATATACTTAATGATAATTAGTTTAGATTTAAATCTGATAGATGACAATAATAATATTCAAGAAGCCTATAATCAGGAAGAAGATCTAAGTGAAATATTTTATAGCAATCGAAATAGGATAGAAAGCCCAAGCATAGAAATATGAGTGAAATGATAATAAAATCGTTCATACAAAAATCCATAGATAACTATTAAGAAAAAAGACAGAATTTATGTAAAGACTTTACTAGTAGCAAAATGGAACGAATAAAAAACACAATTTATAAAATGGTTATGGAATGTTTAGAAACTAATTTACCTCTCTCGTAAAAGCTGATCCAGAAATTTATGTAGAACTAACAGATACAATAATAACTGATATAGTAAATAATTATAATGAATATTTACCCTTTAGGGTTAACTTAGATCCAGAAACAACCAGAAAGAGTAATAGAAAAAATAAAACGCTGTAGAAATGGAGAAACATCCAAAAATAATTAGAAATCTAATGAAAAGAGATAAAAAAAACTTAACTCCAATAGATAAAATAAAAATCAAAGAATATGGATTATATAAAGATTGGAAGAAATTTGTGAAAGAAAGAGTTGTAAAAACTAAATAAGATGGATTCTAAAAAAGTAGAAATATTAATAGAAGAAATATTGAAAGCTGTAAGAAGAATAGATAACAAATTAGAAAAGATCGAAGAAAAAATATGTCAATTAGAAAGTAGGATAATAAACATAGAAATACAACAAAATACTCTTATCAGTGTAAGACCTGAGAAAATTCCAATTTTCGGAAAAATGGCAAAATCGTAATTTCGGTAAAAATCCGAAATTTTTCTAGATCTCGGATGATGAAACTGATTTCACTGTTGGAATCATCTCAAGAAATCTAGCTACTGCGTCAATTCGTCGAATTCGAGCGGTCGGGGTACCGCGTTTTTCGAGAGGCAACGGTATCGGGTGCGCCAGCGACATGTGATGTGACAAAGTCACCTATAACATGTCTCTTGTGACACATGTGGTATGAGTAGAGATAATGGAAATGGGCGGGAAGCGGATTGTGGCGCCCCAAATCACAGGTGTGTCAAGTTGACTGCGTCGACCAGCGGAAACACTCGTGAATGTCGGGTACACGGCCTGACATTTAGCGCGAAAATCGGAGCGAAGTCTCCTTTGTCTGAGGAAGAAGCTCTACCCATGCTCTGAACATGTCACAAACAATCCAATATAACATTTATATGAGTGAAAAACGGCCTCTTGGGCCCATACTAATATACTCATCAACATACCAACTATATGCCATAATTTCAAGAGTTAGAATTTTACTCTTATACAACATATATTAAAAGTTTAAAACATTCTAATACATGTACTGCATCATAAAACCAAAGCCACATCCCGGCTTTCTTCTAAAGCGGTCTCTATGATGAGCCGTCTCCTGGGTGCGCTCATTACTGAAATAATATAATTCCTCAGCGGGGTAGGCTAATGCTCAGTGAGTGGAGATCACCTTAAGTGGTTCTTCCACCTAAGGAAAGTGCATATCACGATACTCCAAAGTAAATACACATTCAATTAATTGCGTGATCCTACTTGAATGTCTAAATGACCAACCCACGTCCCGAGTCCTCATCGACTCCCTCACACTTGCCTAAGCCATGTATGAGAAAACATCTTTTTCAAAACAATTATTGTTGTTTTCGAAACCATACTACCGAAGTATCGGTAAAAATATGGGACTACCCTCCGAGGCGAATGTGTTGGAGGCATGAAATAGTCATGGTCCTCATCCGAGAAATGATGCGTTGGGCCAGTCTCCCAACCCCATTCTCGAATTCATCTGTGAAATTCTTTTCAAAAAACGTTTTTCGTTTTGCTTTTTCGATTTTAAATTATGCATTAAGCTCGCTAATCTCGGTTGGTAGTGAGAAGTGCCATTTCAATATGTCCCTGCCCAGTGCAGGTTTGGCTGCGACGGAGCGAAAAAGGGCAAGGGACATGCCTCTTTGTGGTGGGACCACCCCTCGTCGGATGGGCGGGGTGGAGCCATACAAAAAAAAAAGGCGCCTTTTGTAAAGGGCCCTTGGCCCTCGGCGGCGTCACAAACTATCCCCCAACTCACGGGGTTTTTGCTCGCTCAGGTGAGGCTGCCGAACGCACCGGGGACCGCATGACTTAGATGCCATTCGAGGTGGTTCCGCACCAGTGACTACTAGCCGGGTTGGTAGAGTGGTGAATGGTGTCGCTCATGATCAGCATAGAGCACAATGGTGGGACCACCCTCGTCGGGAGTGGGCCGGGGTGGGGCCACTTAGGTTGTGACGCCCGTTCGGGGGTCCTTTATTTACCGTCGACCACGCGGCTTCGTGAATGTCGAGGCGATGGCAGCTCACGAAAATTGGTGAGTCTCCCCTTGTGCGGGGAGCTCTACCCAGACCACAATCCCGATCATCAACATCATCGAGATAATATGAGTAAAAATGGCCACTTCGGCTACTTAAAAGCAACGCTCGTAAACGTACCAACTATATACCATAGTTACAGAGTTAAAATTTTGCTCTTATACAACATATATTAAAATTCTAGAATTCTAATACATGTAATACATCATAAAACCAAAGCCACAACTAGGCTTTCTTCTAAAGCGACCTCTATGATGAAATTAGATGCTCCTCGTGCGCTCCATGTACACGAAGTATATAATTCCTCGACAGAATTATTTTAGTCTTACGTAATGGAATCCGCACTAATTGGATTTTCTCACTAAGTGCATATACAGTAACCAAATGAGAAAACACACATTAGTAAATGTGTTGATCTATGAATGTCTATATGGCCAATTAAATGCAGAGTTACCAAATACATTTCCTTATAGCTTTGCCTAAGCGCGTATGAGAAACACTATTTTCAAAACAAGATATTTGTTTTTATTTGTGGACAACCCTCCGATACAAGTAGTGGACCAACTCCGATGATCTTTTTAGTGGACAACCCTCCGATGTATATCAATTAGGCCCCTAACTTTCAGACGGTGTTTATTTTTATATGGACTACCCTCCGATATTGTAATGGACACACTCCGATAATTATAATTATTAGTCAACCCTCCGAAACCACTTTCTCAATAAACCACCTCATGCACTCACTCCTATCTTTCTAGAGGTGTATAGGTGCGTATGGAATGCGTGATCTTGATTAAATGCGATTTATAAACTGCGTAAATACTCATCATCATGCATATGTTGCATAATTTAAATCACACAAACATGTTATCGCGATTTATGATCAAAAAATTCTGTAAAAAATTGAACACGTGAAATTGTCAACCGGCTTATGACAATTATTTGAATTCTTTGGAAGCGAGCATTATTTCACAAAATTTATTTAAAGTGAACACTATTCATAAGCAGTGAAACCCTCGGGTTCTTGTTCATGACCCTCATCCAATCATCGGTTCACTTTGGCGAACGATTTGTGACCATTTTTTAGGCCTCATACAAACCAACACCCATAGCGCAAAGCATAACCGGGCAGCCCGAGCAGACCGTGCACAGTCACGGGCGCACAAATTAGTTTTAAAAATTTTCCTAACAATTCGATTCCGAGATTTGGGACGATCAATGACGGCACTCACGGCCTCCACGTCGACTCAAGCATCATCGCTCACGCCGAAGCGAAGTGTAGCCAGTAGGATGAAGCCTGCGGTGACCGGCTCGCGAGGCGGAGCGCAGCAGTTGCTGTCGTCGTGGAACAGCTTTGCTTAACTGTCTTTCAGAAGAATTGACGGTCGAATCGCGGAAATCCCCAGAGAGGGTCTCTCTCCTGTTAAGCAGCGTTTAAATCGCCACTGCATCTCCACCTTTTGCACCACCGTTTTGCCCTCTGCTCTTACTTTTTACGGCGTTTCCATTTGAGAAGGTGGGTTATTACTTTTTGTCCCATTCATTAAATTTTAAACAATGTAATCCATGTCCCTAAAAGCAGTTTTGACTTTTGAGCACATGGCGCGATCTACGTGATCCAGTTCGAAATAATCTCTCTCTTTAAATACAATGTGTCGCGTGATTATATGTTATATGTGTTTTGTCGCGTCGAATATCGTTCTGGCTCGATACTCGGTGCCTCGAAAAACTATCAGTCATTGTCTCGGAATTGAAGAGACTGACGTGTTAGCTAGATTTCGCGAGAGACTGATTCGATGTTGAATCTGTTTCGTCATACAAGATCTAGAATTTTCAGATTTTCTTAAAAATTCTTATTTTTACCCTTTTCTAATTGTAAGGCTTGGAATGAAATTCAATTTTCTAAAAAAAATGGTAAAGCGGTAATTCGGAGTTAACTGAAAATTCTCTAGATCTCGGATAACCAACGGATAATAGAGTCGTCTTGCAAAATCTAGTGACCGAAAAAATTTCGTTGGTCTAGTGATCGAGAATATTTACGAATTCCCGGGTGATAAATCAGGTAACGGCGAGATTTTACAAAATTTCGGAAGTTAGGAAGTGGAACGATTTAAGTTAATTTGATAAAGTAGGCGAAAGAAATAAAATTTTCGAGTAATGGGTAGAATGAAGTGATAAATCGTTTATCCAAATAATAATAATAATAATAATAATAAATAAATAAATAAATAAAAAGATAAAAGGGAGGTTAGACGGACGGAGAGCGTAGAGGGTGGAGAGAGAGGAGAGAGAGATATTTTAATTTTTTTCTCTCTTTATTTCTTTTCCTCGGATTGAGAAATGTCGGTTGTGGAGTTTTGTCGGAGGCGGAAGGCAGAGTTGATCCTCTCTGTGACAGAGGCTACAGCGTGGGCCAGCCAAAAAGTTGGAGTTCGACAAGCTTAGTGAGGTAGGGTTTTTATCCTCTTTGAGATTCCTGACTTTGTTTAAGTGTTTTTGTAATGTTTCGAGTTGGTTTGAGGCGGCGAGCAATGGTTTGATCGTCACAAACTTGGGACCCGGGTGTTAGCCACAGGAGAATTTTGGAGCCCATTTGAATGATCTGTGGTATTGTAGGGCCCATTTAAGCGTGTTTGTTTCATAATTTATGAAATAAATTGTGTGTTGGTGTGTATGAGGCGAGAAAATGGCTATGGTTCGAGTTCTAAAAATTAGGCCGATGTTGGATGATTGGCTAGAGTAGTGATAACACGGGTATTGTTCGTGAATAATTGGCCAGCATGAATAGTGACATTGAGAACTAGTAACATGAATAGTGTTCTCAAAATATTTTTGTGAGAGAATGTGTTTGGGTGAGTGATTCAAATTAAATTGCTCGTGTTCACATCCAGAAATTGGAATTTTCTCGGGTCTTACAACAGTTCCTCAGAAAGTAATATAGAATGAGTAAAGAAATAATTGAAGAAGATGACATTTCTGAATTTGAAGTAATTAGTGCTAAGGAAGATCAAGAAGGATATAGAATGAAGCGGCACGATAATAATAGAAAATTACAGAAAATCCAGAATCTAAGTTTTGATCTAAAAGCTCCAGGAGAAGGAATATTAAGCTACTTAAATAAAAGATATATGCATAGAAAATATACTATCCATGAATACCAAAAAATAGAAAGAAGTATAACAATCAACAAAATAAAATAAAGCAATTTATTAACAAAGGAAACTATAAATGAAACATTAAGCAAAATAAAAAATAATAAAATAAGAGAAAAAATAAAGTATGTATACTTAGCAGGAGTACAAATACTAATTAAATCACTATTCCCTGAAAATTTAAATACCCCAATAGTGCTAAGTTTACATGATAAAAGACTGATACAAACACATGAAAGCCACTTAGGAAGCATCCAAGGAAATTTAGCTTATACAAAATTAATGTTTACATGTTACCCAAAATATAATATTAATTTAGGAGACAAAGACTTTGATAACAACCTAAGCTTATATTTCAAGTTTTTAAGAAATGACTTTATGAAATAAGGAAATAATGTAATGACAATGTGTTATAGTGCTTTATATACACTATCAAACACAAATTATGGAAGAATTTACCAAGACAAGCCCTTTATAGAAATTAGTGATGAATGTAGAGAGATTGCGGAAATAATAGAGCCTCAAAAGTTAGATATAATAGAGATACCTGCAAATTACATTTTAAGTCTTGAAGATGATATTCCTGAAGAAAATAGTATACAAAGAGTTGATTTACCCATATTTAGAGGAAATTCTCTGGTAGGAAATAGTAGAATAAATAATACAAGTAGCAGAAGTTTCCAAAAAATAAGAGAGGAAGTACATTCACCCTTCCTAATAAAAGGAAATTATTACAATGGAGAAAGAGAAGTTGAAGAAACAAAAATTTTAATAGATACAGGTGCTAGTTGCAACCATATCCAGGCCGATAAGTGTGAAATGATAGGAAATATAACAAGTCTGTATGTCTACAGAAATTATAATGGTCAAACATTAGAATGTAATTTACAGGTAGAAATACCTATAAGATTACAAGGAATAACCTTTAATGAAATGCTATAAAGGAATAACATAATGCAAGAAATGGACATTATGACATTCTTTTAGGAAATAAAGCTTCTAAATAGATTAGATAAATATAAGATAACAAAAGAAGGAATAGAAATATATAATGAAGGCGTATGTATTTTTCTAGAAAGACAAAAATGAAAGAAATTACATTCCCTACTATGGTATTTATAATAGTTAAAATCCTAGAAACAAAGTTATATACATGTGGATTAATAGATACAAGATCAGAGATAACAATATTTAAAAGCTTTTTATTAAAAGAATGGGAAAATACCAAAATCTCCATAAGGTGGCAGTGAAATAAAAAAGAAAAAAATTGCAAAACAAAAAGAGAATGTAGAAATATTGATTCAAAATAAGAATCGTAAAAATAGGAAAAGTCTATCAATATAACAATATAGAATGTGATATTATATTAGGAAATGACTTTTATAATTCTCAAATATATCGACAAACAATTTATCTTTATCACAAAAACACGCTTTTGACCCGCTGGATAAGAGTACCTAGAATACTAAAGCCTTTTAGGATAAATTATGATCAAAAAGCTAGAAAATGGAGAACGGAAAAGATAAATACATCTATTACTTATAAAATAACAGTTCAAGATACATGTAAAAAATTGAAAGAAAATTTTAGTAATAATCCTTTAAAATATTGGGAAAAGACAAAAATCTACTGAAAATTAGAAATGATAGATCCTGATAAGGTCATTAGAGTCAGACCAATGATATATTCTCAAGAAGATATAGAAGGCTTTAAAATACAGATTAATGAATTAATACAAATGAATTTGATAAGAGAAAGTAAAGTCCACATAAGTAGCCACACTTGCTTATGGTTAGAAAACATAGTGAAATAAAAAGAGGAAAAGCAAGAATGGTGATAAATTACAAAGTAAATAAGAATACAAAATTTGATGGGTATTATATCCCAAATAAAGAAATATTAATAAATTTTGCAAGAGGAAAATTATTACAGTAAATTTGATTGCAAATCAGGATTTTGGCAGATAAAAATGGATAATGATAGTATACCTATTACAACTTTTAGTACACCTAGAGGTCATTATGAATGGATGGTAATGCCTTTTGGATTAAAAAATGCTCCTCAAGTCTTCCAAAGGAAAATGGATAAAATATTTGATGATTATTCATCCTTTGTAATAGTTTACATTGATGACATGTTAATCTGCTCTGATAATGAAAAAGATCATGAAGAACATTTGAATACTTTTATAACACTCTGTAAAGAGTAAAGAGCATGGTATAGTTCTTTCAGAAAAGAAAGTTGAAATCAAGAAAAGAGAAATAGAATTTTTAGGGATGATTATAGATTCTAAAGGAATAAAATTAAAGTCACATATAGCTAAAAAAATAAAAGATTTTCTTGATGAATTAAGAACTAAGGAAATGATACAAAAAATTTTCAGGATACTAAACTCCTCGATTTCATAAAGATTTAGCTAAAAGACGGGAATTACAAAATTGTTAACCAGAAAAACCAAGCAGGGATGGAATGAAAAACATACCATGATAGTCAAAAGATTAAGATATATGTTGAATTTGCCTAAATTAAGATTGCTACTTGAAAATATAATTTAGTATTACAAAGCAGATAGCAATTAAATATTAGACCTTAATTTTGAAAGCAGATTTAGGAGAAATATGTCGATATACAAGTGGAACCTTTAATAATAATCATATTAGTATGACATTAATGAAAAGAGTTACTTACTTGATAATAAAGTTAATAAGTTTTAGAGATATTCTTATTACCTAAACCCTTTATTATAGAAAATAATAACACTCAGGATGCGAGGATTTATAAAATAACACGGAAAAGAATACCAGTAACAGATGATAGTCCTGGAATTAGAATGATAGATTTAAGAAAAATTGCTCGATCCAGCGTACGACAAATAAGCTGGATAATGAATCTAGGTGATGGGGAAAGCTAGAGGACAAGAATAAATACGGATAAGATCATTAATTTGGATCAGAAACATTCTTGCTAGCTAGGCCCCAGACAAAAAATGAAGCTATAAAATTCATGAAAAAGACAAAGAGTGATAGTGAAGGTTGGATAACCCTTGGGAAAAAGATGTAATCCCAACTGTCCAAGTGGCCTGACAGGACATGTCTTGTGACATACGAATCCGGTGGTCGGGTTGACTACTTTCGTTAACGCGAATATGCGTGAATGTCGGGTGACCGGAGCATTTTCCACCGAAAATCGGCGGAGTCTCCTTTGTACGGGGAGCTCTGCCCCGAATACAAAACTTGTCAAACCTGCATATCCTGTCTAAACGATTGCAATATAGTCCGTATATCCAATACGGCCGCTTGGGCCCTGCAGCAATACTCGATATGCATACCCGACTATGAATCAGCTATATATCCTATAGATTCTGAGTTTACAATATTTTCCTCTTAAGCAGTACATATTAAACTTAAAGAGTTCTAACCGCATAGCAAAACCACGAAGCCACATTCATTAACCACAGAACTCGACCTCTAGGGCGAGCCGTCAAAACATGCGCTCCTGTACTGTAAAAGGGGGTCCCACGTGAGGGTGAGCTAGTGCTCGATGGGAGAATGCGCCCTAAGTGGATACTCACCACTAAGTGCGGTGCAATGTTCCAATTTAAACACGTTCAAGCCGTGCATGATCCTACTTGAATGTCTGCATGACTGACTCAGATCCAGGAGTCCTCACCAGCTCTCACTTTTCGCTAAGCCTCATTATGAATTATTGTTTTGTTAGTTTGTGGACAACCCTCAGATGTGTATATATATCAATTGGGCCGCTCCGACGATTGATATTTTTAATTTGGACTACCCTCCGATAATTAATATTTTTAGACAATCCTCCGAACCATTTTCTCTGGTATAGTCTCTTGCACTACTCCTGTAGTCACAGGATGTTGAGTGCGTATGGAATACATGTATGTCATTTCAATGCGGTATAATCACATGCAAATATGTAAACATGCACATATTCACATAATATCCAATCACTGTCATGTCATTATAATTATCATTTCAAACATCAAAATTAAGCTCACTTGGGTTAATGATCAAACACGAGCAATTTAATTTAAATCTTTCGGCGAACACATATTTTCACAAAATATATTTTGAGAACTATTTCGGAATAGTGAAACCCTCGTTTACTATTCAGAAAAATCCCTAGTATCGGTTCACTTAGTAGACCAGGGTTTCAATTTCGACCCAATTTCAATCAAAGCATGATTTATCACAAAAGCACAATTAAATCAACCCCAACTTGATGGAAGCGGCCAGCACATCATTGATTTTCAAAAATTTGCATCAATTCGGTCGAGTTTGGGGTGTCGAAACTTGACCCTAACGGCCTCATGCGACTCAAACATTAGTAAAACACTTAAAATGAGAATAAAACTCCAAGTAGGAAAACCTACCTCTCGGAGTTTGAGAAACTCTCTAAATCCGGTGCCACGAAGCCTCTCAGCGTAGGCGGTTCTCCTTCTTGTCGAAGGCTATGCGACGATTCGGATGCCAGATATTCTACAGAGAGAAGTTCTCTCTCTAAAAAACCTCTCCAAAAATAGCTCTTGGATCAATGTCTACTTCAATTCATGTTTTGCCTTGGTTTGAAGGAGAAGATGCACTATACACTATTTTGTCACTTTGTGACTTAAAATCAAAATCCAAAATGCCTATTATGTCCCTTCATTTACCAGTTTTGACATTCGGCACTATCTCGGTCATCCGTTTTCATCATTTCTCTACTCATACCACTTGTAGTCACGCCCAGGTGTCTTTATATGTGGCTTTCGTCGCGCCAGTGTTTACGACACGACGATGCCTCGAGAAAACGTGTAAGTGCATTGTCTCGAAATTCGACGAAATTTTCACGTGCTAAGCTAGATTTAGGTGAGGCATTAGCGGTGAAATCAGTTTCATCATCCGAGAGATTTAGAAAGGGAAATTAATTACGGATTTTTAACCGAAATTAATTTATAATTGAAGTACGATTTTACCCTTTTTCGAGAGAATTGGAATTTCCTGGGTCTTACATTCTCCCTCCTTAAAGAATTTCGTCCCCAAGTGCGGACAATCACAATCACTCACATGCATATGCGGCGTGCACTACATCATGCATGTAGTGATCGTTTAAATCATGCTGACTAAACTCGTACGCTTCATCCCTAAACGAAGGGATAGAGTGGCCGCATCGTGTCCTCGCGGCTCGCGTGGACTCATCACTCCATAGTGCCTCCATAGTACCCTCGCTAGCCTCACGGTCTTTGCGTCATAAAACCTGATCCGACTATCAACAATGCACAACTTCCGGTCCTCCTCGAGAAGGTCTAAGTTCGTGTCGACCTCAATCTGTCCCCAATCCACATGAAATTTGGATCACGGAGTATATTTGAGCATGGAAGCGTGGAAACACCTCGTGGACACGACATCTTTGGGCGGTATCTTCGCCGTGCCTTAATGGTGCTTACCCTCGAGTATCTCGAAGGATTGATGAATCTCGTGATTAGCGCGACATGGACGACCACTCTCCTCTTAGGCATCACGCCCCGAAGGCGTGATCCCCGACCTCGAACTCTAAGGTCGACGTCATCACTTCTTTCTTCTGCGACTACGAGGCGGGTGAAGGCCCATTGTCGTATCACGCTCACCTTCTCGGAGGTGTCTCTAATTAGATCGGGGACCGATTGATGGAGCTCCTCCCTTTCGGTCAGCCTGTGATAACACACGCAGCTCCCATACAGTGCCTCATACGGTGCCATCGTATACTCGCACGATAAGCCCCATTCTTTGTGGCGAAATCCACTAAAGTGATCTCATCAGCTACGCATATGATCAGACGCATGCTTTCGTATATACAGCTCTGTATAGTCCTCTTCGGTAACCATGTACGAGGTGGAGCCGCTGTGCTCATCGTCGGTAGTGTGCCCATAGCCTTTAGGAAACTCTTCCAAAAAGTGTCGCGTAAACCTCGGGTCCCTATCGGAGCACTAGCAGATCTTGGTACACCATGTGAGTCGGACTATCTCTCGAATGTACAACAAAGCGGAGATCTCTCGAGGCGAAGGTCGTCCTCCTGTTTAGAAAATGTCTTGGCCGTGAGTCGATCCTTCATCGCCTATCTTAGCGTCATGCCTGTAAGTCAGTGGCAAGTGGGTCACGAAGTCCATGGTGTGATGCTGCTCCATTTCCGCGATACCTCCGATGGGTGGAAGTAGCCTTCTTGGCCGGTGCTTTCGGCCTTAACCTGGCGACATGTGAGACATCGTGAGACAAAGTCCCCTCGTGTCTCTTCATCCCTCCCGATAGTGCGGCGGCGAGATCACGGTACATCTTACGTGCCACTGGATCTGTGAATCGGAAGCGGTGAAACTCCACGAGTCTCCACTCTCCGTCGGTCATTTGGGAACTACTGTCCCTATATCGAAGACTACCATGATGAGCGGTCCAGCCTCGTCACTGTACGGCGTACTCGGTCACGTGGACACTATCTCTGCGAATCACCCTTGCTTTGGGACTCCCAGTCACTCACCTTTCAATGAGAGACGGTGTAGCCACTAAACTCCCAAGGTACTTTGGTGCGCTCGTCTTTGTGGCCCAAAGCGTCCCACGGTCTAGAGGCATCCGTCGCTCCCAGGAAGGTTATACTAGCGGCGCTCCTCGTGACTTCCATTTGAGTGCATCAGCCACCATTTGCCTTCTGGGATGGTAATGCAAAGTGAAGTCACAATCCTCTTAGGAACTCCATCCATCTGCGTTGCCTCATATTAGGTCCGCTACGTGAAAATATGTGATTTTTAGGGTGCGAGTACACCTCGAACTCCTCGCCGTATAAGTAGTGGGCGCGAATCTTGAGAGGCGAGACTACGGCGGCCCGACTCCATGTCGTGTGTGGGAGTAGTGCAGCAAATGATTCTTGGCGACGGAATCATAAGCTCGACCCTCCGGCGCATCAAAACACATCCCAATTCGGCCCTCTAGGCATCACAATACAGCTATGTACCCACATCCCCTACTCAGGAACTATCAGATGGGAGTGAAGTAAGTCTCCTCTTGACTCTAGAATGCCTCTCGCATCGTGTGATGAACTTGACCTCTTTTGGGTGACCCTAGTCATAAGTCTTTGCTATCTGGAGAAATCACAATGAATCTCCTGTAATGCGGCCCGATCCCGAAACTACGCATCTCGAGGGCGGCAGGCCTCTCCCCAACTCATCCTTGCCTTGACCTTCTGCAGGTCGGCGACACTCGATGCGACACCACGTGTCGAAAATCACCTCGATGAAAGCCGAACTCGCACTTGCCCCGAACTTGGCGTGGTGATGGTCTCTCAACAACTGTAAAACGATCCTCAAGTGATACTCATGCTCCCACTCTGATGAGAGTAGATCGAAATGTTATCCTGAAGACTAACATTGATCTAAATAGGGTTGGAATATCCTATGCATGAGTCCATGAATGTTCTTCAGCGCGTCGTCAATCCAAGGGCATCATAGTAGCTCAAAGTGCCCATAACGATCCTAAAAATTTGTTTAGGGATGCTCATCCTAACCCTCGGTGATGGTAACCCGGTCTGCGAAGTTACATCTTGGAGTAGACTCGCTGACTCCTCTCAGCCCGATCAAGCAAATCGTCGATCCTCGGTAATGAGTGCAGATTCTTGAAATCGTAACAGGTTCAGTGTCGGTAATCAATGCACGATCGAAGGTCTTGTCCTTCTTCTTTGCAAATAGAACGGGCGCCCGTGGTGAAGTGCTTCGGTCTAATAGACCCCTTGTCGATAGCTCACCTTCTGGCCCCGGACTACGAGTTCCTACTGACTCAGCCCAGGCGCCATCATGCGGAGTCATAGAGATGGGTGAAGTACCAGGGTGTAACTCAATACCGAAGTCTACATCCCTATGTGGAGGTAGTCCAGGTAGCTCATCTGGAAAACATCCACATACTCGCACACTACTCGAGGTAGATCTAAGTCTGGTCTCTCCTTGTCCTCTAGGGTAAGGCTCGCTAATACAACTTGCATTGTATCTGACACTGGACTCATATACTATCGGGGCAAAATATCATGTTGTCCCACGAATACCACATGAGTGCAGATCTGCGTGTGGCGACAGCCCTCCGCTCACGATCTATAACAGCCTGTAGGCGTCGGCCCGATCCATCGAGGATGACATCGAACTACGACATTATTATTGATCCTCGGGTCATTTGTGAGTAAGAGTTCAGGATCTCCCGGCTCGCAACCTTGACATATCATCCACATGCTCGCCACAATCCTAGGGGAGACTCACGAGCAATGGCTCCTCACAGGTCTCAACCTCTAAGCCCAGCTCTCTCTCTGTAATTGGGGTTGTCCCGACCATGGAATCCATATCACCGCCAGGCGAGAAATCCTGCGATCACGGCTGAAATGGACCTTGGTGATTCTCGAATCTCTTGGCCGGCGAGTTTGTACGTGTCATCAACAAATCGTGCTATTTCATGAACCTAATCATAATCCATCCTGATCCTTCGCCCTGCTTGACTCTGGAACTCCCGAGCCTTCGCGATCTTGCAGGAGAAATGCGTGCCATGAATGGCTCCTGTAATTCTGTCCATGTCATAGCCTCTAAGTCTCTAGAGGTCCTTGCCCATTTCCACCATACTTGGGCCTCACCCTCTAGCTGGAACGCAACTAGTCTAATCCGGGTTGCGTCAGAGGTAATCTCCATAGCCTCTAACACTTTCTCGATCTGCATGAACCAATGGTCCGCCACCATCGGATCTCCTCCCCCTGTGAATGTTGGAGGATGATGCGCCCTAAACCTCTAGAGGTTACTAGGATCTTCCTGTCTACCTGTTATACCAGCATGTATGATAGCATTCGCTGTAATACCTATAGCCTCATCCAATCTGGCGATCGAGCCCAACGTGGTGACCCGGTGCAGAGTGGGCGTCCTCGTCCTGGAATTACTCTATTAATATCTACCTGATCAACATGGCGGTTAAATCTCATTCACAGTATCTACAGGCATCAACACGACCGAGACACTAATCATACACATAAATGATTAATATCTGCGATCAATTTTGCATTTAAAATATTGTTTTCAACAAAATTTTATTTTCGAAAATTTCAATTTTTGAAAATTTTATCAAATTTTATTTGATTTTATTTTATTTTATTTAAATTTAAAAATTTTTTTTCCGAAAAATTTTGTGATGAACAGTGTTCGTAGGCAGAATTCACGAACAATGTCAAAAATCATTTCCGGGAGCGATCTTGAGTCAAGCGGGTCAGCGGGCGAGTGCACTTGGCTGTGACCCGACGACACACCCGGTGCGCACGGGATCGCCCGAGCGTCGCCTGCGCTAGGCGGAATGTCGTCAGGCGGCTGGTCGTGTCGTGGCGGGGCCCCGGGCCGTGTGCGTGGCCCGGGTCGTGTCGTAGGCGCTCACGCGTGCGCCTGCGTGCCGTGCGGCGCGCCGCGCCCTGCGTGCCCCTCGCCCACTGCGCGCCGTGCCTGCGTGTCGCGAGCCTCGTGCAGCCGTATCGCGGCGCCTGGTGAGTATGGGTGGGCGTGTCTTTGTGCGCCTTTTTGGCCGTGTCGTGGCCTAGGTACATATCTGACCACAGCCGACCCTCTTTCTTGTCACAATACACCATGGTGTATTGCGATACAGTCCCTGCTGCCAGCCTTTCTTAGTCACAATACAAGCAGTGTATTGCGATACAACTGCCTTCCTCAACTCCTTTCAGTCACAATACACTTGGTGTATTGCAATACCTGTTCCCGGTAACCTGAAGCCACCGCTGACTTGCAAAACACCTTGGTGTATTGCAATACAGTTCCTAAGCCTACCAGCCTTCTTCTCTGCAATACAATGACTGTATTGCAATACAATTTCCTTGCTCTCACAATACAATTTGGGCAGTAGCCCTTCCAAATCTGCACTTTTTTTTTCTCGTTTTTCATTATTCATTTTCCCTTATTTCCAGCTACTGGAAAAATTCTTGAAAAAAAAAAAAACATCTATACATCTATACTTATATATATAGATGTTTCCCTTTTTTTTTTTCATTTTCTTGGACACTCCAATAAATTTATAAAAATTTATTTTACCCCATTTTCTTCATTTTTTTTTTCCATTTTCCAGAATACACAAATAAATTTCTAAAAATTTATTTTCTTCACTTTTCTTCATTTTTACACCATATAAAACCTTAGAAATTTTTTTTCTTCAATTCTCATCAAATAAATTTAGTAAAAATTTATTTTCTTCATTTCTTTTCGAGTTTTGTCCCTTTGTACCAACTCAAATTATTTTAAATATTTTCTACTTGTGTATTGCTAATCACTTAAGCACATAAAATCTCAACATGAAACATGTCATTTTAAACACACAATAATTCACCAAATCACACAAAACACATCCCAACACACGTGCGTGTAGTGTCCTAGTTTTATCTCGTGATTTCCTAGGTAATCTCATACCTAAGCAGAACATCGAACCACACTAGTGGTGATGCTCTCGCTCAAACTATAGCTAAGCCCCAAATCCCCTCAAGCCCTAGGTGGCAGTATACCTAGGCTCTGATATAAGCTGTGACGCCCCAAATCCCGGGGGTCCATTGACTACTCGTCAACCCGTGGAATACTCGTGAATGTCGGGTGACGGGCATTTTCACAATCGGGCGGGAGTCTCCTTTGTGCGGGGAGCTACACCTGAATCTGAAACTTGTCTAAAACACCATATCTGTCCCAAGCAGTGCAATATAGTCAATATATATATCAATCGGCCACTTAGGCCCATAAACAATACTCAATATGCATACCAACTATGAATCAACTATATATCCTATAGTTACAAGAGTTCTGATATTTTCACTCTTAAGCGTACATATATTAAACTTAAAGGTTCTAGCCATGTAAAACCACCAAGCCACATTAAAACTTTCTTCTAGAACACTTGGCCTCTGGGACGGCCGTCTCTTTGCCACGCTCATTGCTGTAAAGGGGGTCCCACGATGGGGTGGGCTAGTGCTTTCGGTAGGAGAATCGCCACTAAGTGGGTTACTCACCACCTAAGTGCGGTCTGATGTTCCAATTTAAGCACATTCAAACCGTCATGATCCTACTTGAATGTCTGCATGACCAGCTCGGATCCAGAGTCTCACCAGCTCTCTCACACTTTCGCCCCTAAGCCTGTATAGAGAATTATTGTTTTGTTAGTTTGTGGACAACCCTCGGATGTGTATATATATCAATTGGGTAAAGCTCAGAGCGATTGATATTTTAATTTGGACTACCCTCAGATAATTAATATTTTTAGACAATCCTCCAGAACCATTTTCTCCTAGACTCGTCTCATGCACTAACTCCTATAGTCCTAGGATGTTCCAGTGCATATGGAATGCATGTCATTTGTCTGATCTAATCACATGCAAATATGTAAACATGCACATATTCACATAATATCCAATCACACAATCATGTCATGTAATTATTCAAACATCAAAATTAGCTCACTTGGGTTAATGATCAAACACGAGCAATTTAATTTAAATCACTCGGCCAAACACATATTTTCACAAAAATATATTTTGAGAACACTATTTCGAGAATAGTGAAACCCTCGTTACTATTCGAAAAATCCTAAAGCTGTCGATTCACTTAGTGAACTGGGTTTTCACATGCATTTTCGGCCAATTTCAATCAAAGCATGATTTATCACAAAGCACAATTAAATCAACTAAACGATGGGTAAGGCGGCCACGGTACGCTCTATTGAATTTTCAAAATTTGCATCAATTCGGTCCCGAGGTTTGGGACCCCGTCAGCAACCTAACGACCTCATACGACTCAAACGATACGTAAAACACTTAAAATGAAGATAAAACTCAAGTAGGAGAAACCCTGCCTCTCGGGTTGAGGAAACTCTCTAAATCAGTGCCCACCTTGAGAGAGCCCTCTCACGTGGAGGCGGTTCTCCCTTCTTGTCGAAAGGCGCCTACGGTCGGATTATAGATATTCTAGAGAGAAGTTTCTCTCTCTAAAGAAAACCTCTCCAAAAATGGCTACTGGATCGAAATCTGCTTCAATTCACGTTTTGCCTTGGTTTATGAAGGAGAAGATGCACTATACACTATTTTGTCACTTTGTGACTTAAAATCAAAATCCAAAATGCCTATTATGTCCCTTCATTTACCAGTTTTGACATTCGGCACTATCTCGATCGTCCATTTTCATCATTTCTCTACTAATATCACTTATGGTACATGAGTACATGCTATATGTGACTTTTCTCGTTTATCGAAAATCGTTTCTGACACACGTATGATGCCTCAGCGTGTAAATTCCGACTATCTCGGAATTTGACGAAATTTTACGTGCTAACTAGATTTCATGAGACGATTCCAACGATGAAATCTGTTTCTTCATCTGAGATCTATAGAATTAATTACGGATTTTTAACCGAAATTAATAATTTTGTAATTGAAATTACGATTTTACCCTTTTTCCAGAAATTGGAATTTCTAGGAGTCTTCACGTATCTAACAATTATAAATGTAAATGTGGTAGAATTAGTGCAATGATAAATGTAGCCACTATAATTGTAACTTATTCTTCAGAGACAGCTGGAGAAAATGTCAAAAATAATAATCAATGTGGAAGGATCCGATGCACATATTTTAAAAGTGACAAGACAATAAAGAAGAAAAAAGAAGAAGAGAAGGATGACATGACAGAAGAGAGAAGCAGACAATAATGATAGAAGGACAGCTGTATGGATCAGAGAAGAAAGAAGAAAAAGATGGCAGAAAATCAGTTGGATATCAGGACCAACATGACACGTATGAAATGAAGATAAAGAAGAATTTGATAATAGTAAATAATCTCGTCTATAAATATAGAAGACTTCTCAGTTTGAAATCATCGAAAAATCCACCTTTCTTTGTATCGGGAATTTTGTAATGGATTACTAAACCTCATAGAAGCTTATATGTAAGATAGGAGAGTGTTTCAATGAAATAAAAGTCTGAAATTTCCTTAGAAACTTTTTCTATGTGTCGATCTATACAGTGAGTGTCTTTGATACTGACTTGTCCCAGTACCATGGAGCCAGGAAGGCGTTAGGGAAGAAGGGATTCTTTATCGATGAATCTGAAGGTCCTTTGGATTAACTGCATATAACAGTGGCGAGGGAAGCGGGGGTTACTTTATTATTTAAAACTCTTATCTGCATATAAGTATTCTCTAGTCTTATAAATTCCATCTAGTTCTAATCTATTTGTGTTGTTCCTCTAACTACCCTCTATTGAATTTTATAGAGCTTACAATTAATGGTATCAGAGCCCTAGGTTCAGAAAAAATAAGAATCAATGGATGATAAAATGATAGGATAATAATGTTAAAATTTCTTTTGTTTAAAGAAATAGGAATAACAAAATTCAAAGAAATTAGGAAAATAATATTATTTTATTTTAGGAATAATATAAAAATAAATTATCCAAAAATCTCGAAAGATAATATTGAAGTGTATGATTTAGACCAATTTGATACAGAATACTGGTTTAATGGGAAATAACAAAAGCTATGCAGAAAAGGTTTGTTATAATATAAGTATGATAAATTTAACTGAAAATCGAAAAATTGAAGAATTGAAAACAGAAATCACAAAAACAGTAATAAATCTAACAGAAAATCATATTAAATATCATATGGAAGAGTTCTGTGATTGTGAAGAATTTGATAGAACAATTAGACTATTAACAAATATAAAAGCATTCTTAGAAACTTTATGATAAATAATGTATAATAAAAGGCAAATAGTAATTGAATAGGAAAAGCAAATAGGAAATGAATAGTAAAAACAAATAATACAAAAATACAAAAGTCAAAAATTTGCTTCAAGAATCACACAAAACATGTTTTCTTATTTAAAATGATAGTAAATATAGTAGAGTTATAATAACTTTTGATAAGATACTAAACTAACAATAAATCAACTAATCAATAAAAATTTAAGTACCTAAAAACGAAATAATCTAAATCCAAGCATAAAGATTAAAGCATGAAGATAATAAAAGAAAATAATGATTATAATCTTAATGATATAGTATTAATAAAATACCTAACTTATTACAAAATGGAATTCTTAACAAATGATTGGATATTAAAAGCACTATATATTTCTAAACCCTAAATATCTTTACAAGAATCAATGACAATAATACAATTAAATCTCCCTCAAGAAATGAAAGAAGAAATATTATTAAAAGCCAAAATAGAAAATTAAAGAACAAAAATATACTTAATGATAATTAGTTTAGATTTAAATTTGATATATGATAATAATAATATTCAAGAAGCCTATAATCAGGAAGAAGATCTAAGTGAAAATCGAAAAGTTGAAGAATTTAAAAAAGCGAAATCACAAAATAGTAATAAATCCTAGCAATCATATTAAATATCATATGGAAGAGTTATGTGATTGTGAAGAATTTGATAGAACAATTAGACTATTAACAAATATAAAACCATTCTTAGAAACTTTATGATAAATAATGTATAATAAAAGGCAAATAGTAATTGAATAGGAAATGAATAGTAAAAACAAATAATAAAAAAATACAAAAGTCAAAAGTTGTAAGAATCACAAAACGTGTTTGTTTAAAATGATAGTAAATATGGTGGGTATAATAACTTTTGATAAAGATATTCAACTAACAATAAATCAACTAATCAATAAAAATTTAAGTACCTAAAAACGAAAAAATCTAAATCCAAGCATAAAGATGAAAGCATGAAGATAATAAAAGAAAATGATTATTATGATCTTAATAACATAGTATTAATAGAATACCTAACTTATTACAAAATGGAATTCTTAACAAATGATTGAGATGTAAAAACACTATATTTCTAAACCTCTCGAAATATCTTTTACAGAATCAATGACAATAATACAATTAAATCTCCTCGAAATGAAAAGAAGAAATATTATTAAAAGCCAAAATAGAATTTAAGAACAAAAATATACTTGTGATAAATTAGTTTATGTAAGACAGAAAATTCCAATTTTTACGAAAAGATAAATATCGTAATTTCGGTAAAAAAATAAATTTTCTAGATCTCGGATGATGAAGCAGGACTTCAGGTTGGAATAGTCTCATGAGGAAATCTAGCTAACACGTCGAATTTCATCGAGTTCCAATACAATCGTAATTTCACGTTTTTCGAGGGCCACGAGGATTATCTGGTGCGAGTAAAACAGGTTTGAGGAAGACAATGTGATAACAATGAAAAGTCATACATCTTTTGTGTACTCTTATGACACATATTACAATACTAGAGAGATGATGAAATGGATGACCTAGATTATGCCAAGTGTCAAAAAAACCAAGACTTGAGGACATGGATGGTATTAATTGGAAGTTTAATGATAATAAGACAAAATAGAAAATAGTGTCATCTTCCCCATTTGAGGCCAAAAACGTACAGGAGGAGAAGAAATGTGCAAAAAGTTGGGGTTTTGAGTTTTAGAGAGAGAATGTGTGCCTTTTCTTTCGATTTTCGGTCAATCGGACCGTCGGATCGTTTCGGGCCAAGAAGCAAAGTTGCTCCCCACGACAAGGGCTATGCGTGGGCACCGGTTTCGGGGAGTTTCGAAAAACTCCATGAGGTAGGGGTTTTATCCTACTTGCTTTACCCCTTGTTTAAGTGTTTTGTAAATGGTTGGGTTGATTTGAGGCGGGCGGGCGTTTGTTCAGTCTAACTTGGCGGGTGTGAGAATTTTTTGGAGCCATTTTGGACAGTCCACGGACTGTTTGGACTTAGTGTAATTTATACAATAAATTATGTTTTGGTGTGTATGAGGCCGGAAATGGCTATGGAATTCCGATGTTTGGTGAGTGGGCTGCCCACGGACAGCCCACTATTCTGTTTTGGGAGTGTTAAAAAAAAACAGTCTCTGTTTGCATGAATGGAACCAAAAACGTCCATGTGTTGTGAGCATGAAATTGTTTGAAGTGAATGGCTTGAATTGTTTGGAAAATATGGTGTGGCCGTGAACAGTGTCAACCCAAGGGTTTCACTATTCACGTGAATTGTTGTGTGTTTCGGGTGATTCAAAATGAATTACTTGATTTGTTAATTAGCCCATGTGAGCTAATTTTGGATGTTTTTGCTAGAAATTGAATAACATGAAATATGTGAAATTGTCGATGTATGCATGTTGGGATATTGATATATTGATATACATGGTGTTGAAACGGCATAATGCATTTCATATGCACCGGGGTAACCTAGAAATTAGGTGCGAGTGCATGACATGAAATTGAAAGAAAAATGAAAACGTTTGTGAAAGGAATTTCGACGGAAGATTTTCCGAAGAATTGCCTTGGAGGAACGTCCAACAGATCACTTCGGATGAGGACCATGACTGTTTCGGAGAGTTATCCAGCAATTTGCCTCGGAGGGTAGTCCAATATTTTTACCGAAACTCAGTAGTGTGTTTTCGAGAACAAAAAGTTTTGTTTTGAAAACGGTGTTTTCTCATACGCGGCTTAGGCAAGTGTGAGGGAGTCGGTGAGAACTCGAGACATGGGATGGACATGTAGACATTCAAGTAGGATCACGTATTTGCTTGAGTGTGTGTTTATATTGAATCATTGCATGTGCACTTAGGTTGGGAGTAACCCATTTAGGGTAATTCCACTACTGGGCAATAGCTCACCTTGTCGAGGGAAAATTATTTCAGGTACAAGGAGCGATCGGGAAGGCGGCACTCATTAGAGGCCATATTTAGAAGAAAGCCGACTTGTGGCTTTGATGTTTTGGTATAACATGTATTAGAACTCTTAAGTTTGATATATGTTTGTATTGAGAGTGTAATCAACTCTTGAACCATGTAATAAAATTGGTTGGAATTATTTTGTGAGTATTGATGCAAGGGCCTAAGTGTCCATTTTTATTCATTTTAGTTGTATATAGACCCGGTGAGGTCATTGTTGATTATTGGGACAGGTTTTGTATTTGGGTAGAGCTCCCCGTACAAAGACTACTGGGATTTTTCGGTAGTGTCGGGTCACCGGAGCACCCGCAGTGTCCGCGAGGTTGGCCGGGTTGTCAACGGACTCACAGGTTTTGGGCGTCACGGCTTGAGTATCGAGCTTAGGTACCGCAGTACCCTGGGTTTGAAACGGGGACTTAGACTTAGGCCACGAGTCTTAGAGTCTGTGAGCTTAGATTATCTGAATGCACAGGGCTTAGGCCATGATCATTGAGGTGTAGGAACATCACAGCTTAGTATAGCTCGATGTTAGGGTTTAGGTATGTGGTTACCTAGGAAGTCACGGGACAGGATTAGAACACTACATGCATTGTGTTTTATGTGTGATTGTTGTACATAACATGAGTTGTCGTGTGTATGAATTGTGATTGAAATTGTATGCTTGGTGAATAGCATAGGAAAGATGTTGAACACTAAGGCCAAGAAAATGTAACCTTAGGTGTTCGAGAATTTTGGACAAAATGGTCCATAATTAAATGAAAAAAAAAATTGATATGAAGAAATTTTTTTTTTTAGGTTTTACAGTGTGTAAAACTGGAAAAAAAAATGGATAAAATAAATTTCAATAAATTTATTTGGTGTACTGGAAAATGAAAAAAATAAATAAATATTTTTTTTTGGTGGTTTTCTAGTAGCTGGAATGAAAAAAAAAGCCAAGTGGGGCTGAGCTCTTGCCATTTTCGGTTGCCTTTGGGTCACGATACGGGGAATTGTATCGTGACACGGGGCTAGGGAGAGATTTGGCCTGGGCGCGACAAGGCTTGATGCGGCGGGTTGGCGCGCGGCGGGATCTTGCGACCGCGGCCCGGCAGCCTTTGACTGGTTGGCGAGGAGTTGCGATAAAATTGTATCGTGGGTGGGGTGCGGCTTTTGCGTAGCAATATGGTTCGCGTCTGAGGCTGCGACGAGGCGCTGCTCCGACCTGGCGCGTGAGGCGCGCGGCGCAGTCTTGGCGATCGTAGCTGGAGCTAAGACACGAAGGCGGGAGAGGGGCGTGGCGACCGCGACGCCTGCGCAATGATACAATGCGCGACACGACAAGGGGAAGACCACTACACAGCGCCAGTTCGCGCCATAACACCCCCAGCGTGTGGCGTGCGTGCGGCTGTCTTGTGTGGTGGGCGAGTTAGTACACTTGTGCACTCGGAATCGGTTTTGACTCGGGATCTTTGTTAGAGTCACTATTTGGGACCTTTGTTCATGAGCCTTTATTCTGAGGTTTTCAAAAATATATATTTATATATATTTTTTAAATAAAATAAAATGAAATAAAATCTTTTAAAATACAATTTTCTAAAATGAAATTATTTGTTACTATGATTTAATTATGGCCTTGCATTACCTATGAAAGCATGGACATAGAGTATTCAATATTTTTCGGTATGTAAATAGTGTCTCGGGGTTGTGTTTACACCTTAGAGATACTGCGTTGAAACTTAACTTGCCATTGACATGTGTAGATGGCTAGTCGAGGGCAAGGACGTATGGGTCGTCCACGGGGTATTGGTCAAGCACCATCAGTTTGCACAGGCTCGTGCAATGGTGAACCAAGACAGGTTAAAAGACCTCCAGCGTTTAGAAGCACATCGTCCTCAGTGGTTGGGGAGGAGTGGACTCTGGGGTCGGGCGACTATGACCACGAGAGGGAGAAGGTAGATGTTATGCGAGGCATCCAGGATATGGGTGTTAGTTCTAAGAGGAAGGAAGATCCATCTTCTTGCTTAGGAAAGCAAAGACTTCTATTTCGCATGGATTTCAAGGACGGGGCAGGATTTATCAAGACTAAAGTAGGGATAAAATTATTTAGTCGGGCGGGGCGAGGTGATATGTTATTTAGACGGCACGGACCTTCGGCGGGATTGCCCATGGAGGCAGGAATCCCAAGGTTATGGGACACCTCAGTCCCAATCATTAGTGAGACGAGTTAAGGTTGCCTGTCAGGATGGGCAGATGGTGTGCTACCATTGCCAGCAGCCCGGACATATGAGGAGGGATTGCCCCCAGAGACAGGGATCCCAAGATTTTGGGACAGTGCAATCTCAGTTAGCGGTAGGACAGGAGAGGACACGGTTTGTTCCTCTACCCCCTAGTATGGGTCGAGAACGATGTCAGTTCGAGTGTCGCAGCCTCGCACCTAGTGTGCCGCGGACGGGTCCGTAAGCCGGGGGCGTAGCGTAGGTCGGTCGGCACGGGATTTGCGGGTCGAGTTTGGGTGGCTGGGCGGATGACGTGTTACCATTGCTCTCGGCTGGGCATATAGGCGGGGGTGTCCTGGGAGGCGGAGGTCTCGAGTGCTGGCGGTGAGCATCGGTATGGCCCGGATATGTAGGGTATGTTTCTACTCTTGCACTTGTTGACTAGGGTAGCGTTTAAATTGGATGCATCATATTCATTCATTATTGCATCTTGTGTGATGGATTTAGGCTTAGAGGTTGAAGCCTTTAGAGAAGCCAGATGTGGATGTTCTTCCCTAGGATGTAGGGTGAGAGTTGACTGATAGGTCGGGATTGTGAGTTAGAGATCTCCGAATTCTGCTCATAGTGGACCTCCAGAATTGGGGTGTCACAGTATCGCATCATTGTGTTCAAGTGCACGGTAACATCGCGTCGAGTTGGGTGTGGGTGCATGGTATGGTCATTCACCGCTCTTGGTGAGTGTGAAATTTAGGTTTGTCCTTCCCAGGACTACGATCAATGAAGACTCATAGTTCGAATCAGGAAATGAAGAGTGTTGATGTGTGTTAAAACCATGAAGGAATTCGTTAATCCTCAGTGAAAAAGCACGGAGTTAGGGTAAAGGAGACCGCGGTAGTATCTGAAGGAGTCTGTGGGTGTAAGGGCCAGAGGTCCCCGAAGATTTTTGTGTGGGTGTAAGAGACTCGGGAGCTATCCCAATTTACGTGTGGGTGTAAGGGCAGAAGAGATCCCGAGGAATTTCTATGTGGGTGTAAGAGACCAGGGGAGGTATCACAGAATTTACGTGAGTGTAGAAACCAGTGGGATAATCGAAATTTTGTGTGGATGTAAATGCGCTGGCAGAAGGTGTATAGTACATGTAACTATAAGGGCGTATACGAGCACCAAGTGTCACATTGTGGTATTTTGGAGATGAAATTGTGGAATCATAAATTTATGAACCCGGAATTGTTGTACTAGAGCAAGGGTAAAAATTGTAATTGATCAAATGGGACATGAAGGGCATAAGCTAAGAAGATTGTATGCCAAAGTATAAATAATACAAGTTGATTCAAATATTAAAGAGATCAAGGACTTAATTGCAATTAGGGGAAACATGAGATCATAAAAGGGCCATGAGACAAACAAAAATCTCATTTGTTCTCATTTGGCTAGGGCAAACCGTAGGAGAGGAGAAGAAGGGAGAAAAGAAGAGGAAGAGGAGGAAGAAGAGGAAGAAGAAGAAGGAGAAGGAGAAGACCAAACAAAGGTATGTTTTTGTCTAGGAATCATGTGTATTTTGGATTCCTAGGATTTTGGTTTGGAGATTAGTTCCTCCTTGTTCTAGGGTTTTGTGGAGAGATCACCCAAACCCTAGAATTTGTTGAATTCATGTGGGTAAAACCCTAATTGGTATAGAATAAACATGGAATCCTCCTAATTATATGGTTTTGAAGGAATTGGTGGACCTTAGGTTGAATTTTTAGGATTTTCACCTAGGGTTTGGTTATATGAGGTTCCAAATCACCAATTCAAGGGTTGTGGAGTAGTTTTGGATGAATTCCATGTTGATTCTTGAGGTATTATGGAATAGAGAAGTTGTATGAAGAGAATTGGTACCAAAAGATGCAAAAGTAGCATTTCTGGGCAAAAACCACGAGAAGTGGTGCCAGGTCTCAGGAAACGAGGGGTGGTAAATTGCCACCATACGAATCGAATTGAATGCCGTGCAGAGTAAGTGGTACCCGGTACCACCATACGAACCCGGTTTAGTCTGGGTGCCACGAGTGTGCAGGTATCCGCGACTTCCAAAATGCCCAGATTGTTATGATTTCATATAATTAAGCCCAAAATCATACACCGATAGTATAGGAACCTTACTAAATGATTAAGAGAGGTTCAAAGAAGATTGGAACTCAATGAAAAACATAGCGTACCTCGTCGCCTTAGCGAAGCTTCGCTTTTCCTCGGTGATATTCATTGAGTATGAGTAAATGTTAGGGACTCAAAGTCTATGAAGTACGTTAAGTTCATACGATACGTAGGTGATTAATGTGTTCGCCGTATTCGTTTGAGAGTGTAGGCTAAAAGAAAAGGTTGGAAAGTTGTGGAGTTGTGCTCAAGTTTTGGGAAACAAAGAAGTGAGTGTTCTAAACCTATTTTTCAAATACGAGTGTATTATTATTATAGTATTTTACAACAGTATTTAATGGTTTGAATTGTTAAACCATGTTCAACAAGCAATGAGATTTTGTCACACCCGATTCTGATCAGGGCGGATTGGCGGATCCGACCGAGTTCGGGTGCGAGAACATATCTTTGGGACTCTTTACCTTGTCGGACATTGGTATATCCAGTCTTATAATATGTCAACATATCATATACAAAAGTCCAAAAATAAAAACTACCACCGTAGTGGTGTTCTGATGTCATATGTACGATCTGGAGTCAAATTTACATATTCAAACTATACATTTACATTCACGATGAGCGAAACCTACAATGATGAACCCCTACTCGTGTGTTGGCCTTGTAGGATGCGGAAGTTCTCGTACGTCTTCTCTGTACCTACGAATTAAAAACCCGTGCTAAACTGCGGCTTAGTGGGGAAACATATGTAATAATGCATAGCTACCTGATTATGTTCGACATACCTAAGCGATAACGGATATCGAAATTGCATGCATTCATATCATAGCCTTATGCAAGTACTTATGCTTATAACGAGGCTTATACTTGACGGATCTCCGTAGGAGTCCCGAGCTTATTCTTATTCGAACTTATGCTTATAACGGACTTATGTTGTGGTCTGTAGGAATTCTGAGCTTGTTGTATTACAGTATGCTTATAACAGACTTATTTTTTGATGGGTCTCCCTTAGAGATTCTGAGTTTATTCTTGTTCGAAATGCCCATAGGTGTGGATCGAACGATACGTTGTTCTCTCTTTGTTCATTATCAGGGTTATTATCCTTATAACTGGGAATACACAGACCCGATGCTAATAAGTGTAAGACCACGGCCACGATAAGTATCAGAGAAAGATGATATACTATATAGTCTGGAGTCTTGTGCTGCGAGGGATTCTTTGGGAGTGCGGAGCGGGGTGTCGTGGCTGTCGGGACGGGAGTGACGTAGCAACGGGACGAGTGTAGTAGCACTAGCAGGGACATGAGTGTCGTAGCCTTTATCAGGGAATCTTAGAAGTACTAATCGAAGTCTTAGAAGCACTAATCGGGACGAGAGGTGTGAAGCACTACTTGAGTCTTAGGAAGCCTTGTCGAGAAGCAGTGTTGTGTCATTTAATACTTGGTCTTGGGCATTCCTACTATTATATGTATTCAGAAACTTCCTATCGTATCATTGGTGCATAAACTTTGCTCCCGTAATTTCGGCTTGTAGGCGAGTCTGAGTACATTCTCACTTAATTTCATCCTTTTCTATACTTAGAAATGCGTCATTTTGGCTTAAATGCGCAAAAATAGCATAAGCAGAGCTGCGGGGACCACTTGTACCCGTCTGAGGTTCGGTTACGGAAGGTATGCAGGTATAGGTTTGGGTTGTGTCGGTATAGGTTCGGTTACGGAAAGAATTTGTCTTAGGTACGAGTTTAGAGTTTGTGGGGTATAGGTTCAGTCTGCATCACTGTAGGTACGGGTTCAAGATGTCTGGGTACAAGTCTCAAATTTGCCCGTAAATGGTGATTCACCGTTTTTCATGCACTTTTCTTCCATAATTCTCTTATTTCTCTCATATCAAAAATCCATAGAAATCCTCGAACAACTCCACAATTACTTTTATTTAGTCAAAGAATCCAAAGATTCATACCCAAGTTCACCCAAACCTTGGAATTGTGAAGGATTCCATATTTAATTATGATCCAACTAGGGATTTTCAACGAACTTCCCTTAATTCTCTAGAGTTAGGATGTTTTCTAACAAAACCTGAAAAAGGAACCAATTTAATCTTCAAGGAAAACCACACTTTCATAACCATGTAATTCATGCTACAAAAATCATACCAAGTCATGCATCCATCTGAGATCCATACCTTGGCTTGATCTCTCTCCTTCTTCCTCTTAACCTCCTTATTCTCCTCTTATCTCGTAATTCCTTGTTTAGAGACCAAAAATGAATTATTTTTGGTCTCCTCCTCTATTTATAGTGAAGGTTTTTGGTTATTTAGCTTTTAGTCCTTCCACTTTTGACTATTTGTATTCTAATTTCCCATAATTGTATTTTAGCCTCTAATCTTATTAATCCATGTCTTTGATGCCCCTTTTTGGACAAATACGTTTTTGTCCATAAGTCTTGTACAATTTTCGGGTTTCTAACTTTTCCATTTTTCACATTTAATTTACGAAAATTTAATTTATGCCTACAAAATACCCTAAACATGTTGAAAACAACTAGGGTATGTTTCGAGGTGTTACAGATTTAGCAAGCAAACAAAATGGTTTTGATTTAAACCATATGTGAAAAGCAAATAAGTAATGGTTTTGATATATTCAACCATACTTTTAAAAAGCAAGCAAGCAATGGTTTTGAATTGTAAAACCATATTTCAAATAGCAAGCAAGCAAGCAAACAAAAGTATATTTTGTAAACAGGCCTAACCAAAAATCCCTAGTTTTAAGCAAGCATGCCGGTCAGAGGTATTTTGTACGTGCGCGGTAGTGTTAGGATATCATTCATGCATTTTAGATTTGCCTGGTCGGTAAACTTAGTTCATGCATCATGCATTTAAAGGAGACCGTGGGCACGACTGAGTATATAGGTTAGAGCTCTAACTAAATATGGGCGATGGAGACCCAGTGAATTCCACCATATTTCACGGAAAGTGATGTGGGCCAAGGCCCTTCCACCTAGGTGATGCGAACCCAGTCCTTCCACCGGCACGGTCGATGCCCAGGCTCCCGTGTTCACTAGGGTACAGCAAGCAGGAAAGGCCTCCATTGGTTGATGATTTATAAGCATTTTTCCATATAGTTTTGAAAAATCAACTGATCGCGCATCGCAGCCCGTGCTCGTGAGCCGCTTTAGCAACTATTGAGCCCAGTTCTCGCGATTTTAAAGCAAAACGCTTGAGCCTAGGCTCCTGCTTGATTTTAAACAAACGGGTTGAGCCCAGCCCTGCTTTTACTTTCAAAGCAAAGCGGTCGAGCCTGTGTCTCGTGTTTATGAAAAGTTTTATAAACTTTTAAAGCAAGAGATTTGAGAAAAGTTTTATAAACTTTTAAAGCAAGAGATTTGAGAGAAGTTTTAGAAACTTTTAAAACAAAGCAAGCAAGGCTTCTGGAAAATATCTTGTAAAGAGAGTTTACCGTTTTGAGATATTTTCAGAAAAGAAATCCTTTTATAAAGCATACACTCACTGAGCTCGTTTAGCTCATTATTTTCTTGTTTTGAAAACTATTTTCCAAGTACAGGTACGCTGGATGCTAGAGCAAAATAGGATTCTCCTGACTTTAGTATCAGTGTTGTGTATTAATAATCTCTTGTAAGAAAATACTTTGAAATTGTATAGTGGAGTATATGTATGTACTTAATGTGGTTGTGAAAATGTGTGGAGCTCTTTTGAAAGATATGTTGTTGGTTGTCATATTTGGAATAGTGTAAAATTGTGTATACAAGAATTGGAAATGTCCTTTATGCAGCTGATACGCTGCTGAGATTTTTACCAAATCATAAGTTGAAAAAGGGAAAAAAATTTATACGAGGATTAAGCAAGCAACACTGCTTCGCTTCACAGGAATTTCTAGTCGCGAGGTAACTACCGGGATTTGCGGAGTGCCACGACACCCGCCTCACTCAGCGCAGGTGGACCCGAGAAAATTCCACTTTCGGAAAATGGCAAAATCGTAATTTCTCGTAAAATCAATTTTTCTAGATCTCGATGACGAAACGGACTTCACCGCTGGAATCGCCTCAAGAAATTCCGTGCTACCAAGTCGATTTTCACGTAATTTCGATACGAGATTGCATCGCTGGAGGGGCACATGATATTCGAGTGCCGTGAAAACGACACAAAATACGCTGACAAAAGCCACCTATAACATGTACTCAAGGTGACATGTCATGAGTAGAGATGATGGAAACGGACGGTCGAGATAGTGCCAAGTGTCAAAAATCCAAGAAATGGGACATAAGCCGGTATTATTTAAATTCGGGCTGGCAGGAAGAAGACAGTGAAGGCGGTCTTCTTTCCTAAGAAGCCAAAACGTGAAGGAGAAGGAAAAGCGACAGAGCGAGTTAGGTTTCGGTTTTTACTGAGAGAGTGTGCAACTTTCTAAAGATCCCGCCGATCGGACCACTGGGATTTCTTCTCGCCAAGAAGGAAAGTGGTTTATGCAAGAGAGCTTCACAGGCACGGTTTCGGGAGTTTTTGACAAACTCCGTGAGGTAGGGGTTTTATCCTACTTGAGTTACACTTTGTTTAAGTGTTTTGTTGATGATTAAGTTGATTTGAGGCCTTGAATGGCCGTTTGATGGGTCCCAAAACTTGGGACCGAATTGTTGAAATTTTAGAGAGCGCTGCTTCGATAGTCCACGGATCGTTTAAATGGCTACGCCATGATTATGCATTAAATCATGTTTTGGTGTGCATGAGGCCGAAAATGGCCATGGAATTCGGGTTCACAATGTGGAACCAAAGTTGGTTGAGTGGGCCGCCTACGGACGTTTCACTATCCGCTGACTAAGCAAAAACAAATTCCGCTGGCTTGAAATGGACCAAAAATGTTCATGTGTGGTGTGTATGAAATTGTTGAAATGAATGGCTTGAGTTGTGTGGAACTAATAGGTTAATGCATGAATTTAATGTGTTAACAAAATGACATAATTAGATAAAACATAATTGTGTTTGTAAGCCATTGGAGATGAAATGGTGATTTGCTCAAGTGAGCTAATTTGGGTGTTGGTTAATCAATATTGAATAACATGTGTATGAGTGCAAATTTGAGGATATTGCATAATTGATATATTTGTATAAAATGGTTGAAATGGCATAATGCATTTTCATATGCACCGGGTAACCTAGAAATTAGGTGTGAGTGCATAACATGAATTTTTCTTAAAACGCATGGTTGGGTAAAGGAATTTCATGTGATGATTTTCCTGAGAATGGTCAGACTTTTCTCCACCAGATCATTTCGGATGAGGACCATGACTGCTTCTCGGGAAGTTCTTCACACATTCGCCCTCGGAGGGTAGTCCCATATTTTTAACACCGAAATCTCGGCAGTTGTATTTTCGAGAAGAATGTTTTGTTTTGAAATGGTGTTTTCATACACATGGCTTGCAAGTGTGAGGGAGTTGGTATGACTCGAGACATGGGATCGGGCATTTAGACATTCAAGTAGGATCACGAATTTACTTGAGTATGTGTTGAATTGACTATTGCATATGCACTTAGCGGAGTAACCCATTTAGGGTAATTCCACTACTGGGCGATGGCTCACCCTGTCGAGGGAATATCATTTCAGGTACAAGGAGCGTTCGAGAAGACGACTCATCTTAGAGGCCGATTTTGAAGAAAGTCGGGTTGTGGCTTTGGAGTTTTTAGTATAACATGTATTAGAATTGTAGATTTTAATATTTGTTGAAGTAAGAGTGATGTAGTAACTCTTGAACCATGTAATATAATTGGTTGAATGTATTTGGATGAGTATGATATGTAGGCCCAAGTGGTTTTGATCAAGCCTCGAGACACGAGACGCAGATTTTCGCAGTTGACTGGGACAACGGACACCCCGGTTTTGGGGCGTCACAAGAGGGGTGGGGGTGTGATAGTAAAAGGCTCGCAGAGTAGGCCGAAAAGTTCTGTTGCCCGAGAGAAAAAACACACGGTCATGTTATCACGAAGACTTAGAGTCGGGAAAGTGGATAGAGCCCGGGAGGACTCAAGATGAAAACACTACCATGTTATCACGTGACTTAGAGTCGAAAGATAGGAGTCGGGAGTGACTGAGATGGAAACACACAATGTGGTTATCACGTAGACTTAGAGTTGAGTGATAAGAGTCGAGAGGACTCGAGATTCGATACCCATTGAAATCGTGATCGGGTGTCAGAGCCAGCGTGGCTCGGTGTATGGATGTCATCTATGACATGGATTAGGTTGACGGTCCATTGGATTGTCGCTGATTGTGACCTTGGGAAGTGTCAGCGCTACACACCGCAGGATTGTGTAGGTTACATACAGACGTACTGGATTTACAGATGGTGACAAAGGGAACCGACTACCGAAGTCGGCACATTTTCTAGTCGTGCAGGTGACCTTCACATTGGAGAGATTCTTCCGGTTGTACATTCGAGAGATTGAGGTTGACACTGATGGGACCTTCGAGGAGGAACCAGTGTGCATTATGGATAGCCTGGAGCAGGTTTTGCGACGCAAGATCGTGAGGCTAGTAAGGGTGTCATGGCAACACCGTGGAGTGGAGGAGTCAACTGGGAGCGCGAGGAGACGATGCGAGCCACCTATCCCTTCTTGTTTAGGGATGAAGGTACGTGGTTTAGTCGTTTAATATTTAAATGACTAGTTTACATACATGGCATAGGGCACGTTGCATATGCATGTGATTCGTTGAGATTGTCCAGAATTTCGGGAGGAAATTCCTTTTAAGGAGGGGAGAATGTAAGACCCTAGAAAATTCCAATTTTTTGAAAAAGGGTAAAATCTTAATTTCGATAAAAATCCGAAATTTTTATAGATCTCGGATAACGAAACAAACTTCACCGTTGGAATTGTCTCGAGAAATCTAGCTAACACGTCGAATTCCGAGATAGTCGGAATTTCACGTTTTTAGAGGCACCGAGTGTCGGGTGCCGTAAAACGGGTTTGAGAGACATGTGATGTGACAAAAGTCACCCACTACATGTACTCTTGTGACACATGTTACAAGACTAGAGAGAGGATGAAACGGATGGCCTAAATTGTGCCAAGTGTCAAAAAAACCAAGACTTGAGGACATGGATGGTATTAATTGGAAGTTTAATGATAATAAGACAAAATAGAAAATAGTGTCATCTTCCCCATTTGAGCCAAAAAACGTGCAGGAGGAGAAGAAATGTGCAGAAAGTTGGGGTTTTGAGTTTTAGAGAGAGAAGGTGTGCCTTCTCTCTAGATTTCCTCCGATTAATCTAATCGCTTGATCACTTCGCCAAGAAGCAGGTTACTCCCACGGTGGCTAGCGCGTGGGCACGTTTCGAGGAGTTTCACAACTCCATGAGGTAGGGTTTTATCCTACCGTTTACCATAAGTGTTTTGTAAACGGTCGAAGCGATTTGATGCCGCGAGGGGTGTGGATTCCGGCCCCAAAATGGGGACCGACTATGAGAATTTTGAGCCGTTGGATACCACGCATCATTTGACGTGCTGTGTGTACTTATACAATAAATTATGTTTTGTGTGTATGAGGCCTAAATGGCCATGGAATTCGTTCCACTTTTGTTTAGGAGTGTCGCCTTCACTATAGACACCACTATAAGCTTGGGATCATAAAAAACCCGACATGAAATGCAGACCAAAAACATGTGGCAGGGCATGAAATTGTTTGAAGTGAATGGCTTAAATTGTGTGGAAAATATGGTGTGGTCGTGAACAGTGTCAACTCGAGGGTTTCACTGTTCACGTGAATTGTTGTGTGTTTCGGGTGATTCAAAATGAATTACGACGAATAATTTGTTTAAGGAGCAATTTTGATGCTTAGAAATTGAACGAACATGAAATATGTGAAATTATCGATGTACGCAGATAATGAATATTGATATTGATATGGTGTTGAACGGTAATATGCATTTGATATGTTAGTAACCGGTAATCGCGAAATTAGTGTGAGTGCATGACATGAAATTGAAAGAAAATGAAAACGCTTTCAGAAAGGAATTTCGACGAAGATTTTCTCCAAGAATCGCCTTTGTAGAACATCCAACATATCACTCGCACGGCGACCATGACCGTTTCTCGGAGGAGTTATCCAGCACCCACTCCCTGAGGGTGGTTCATCATTTCTACCAAACTGGGTAATGTGTTTTCAAGACAAATGTTTTGTTTTTGAAAACTTGTTTTCTCATACACACACTAGGCAAGTGCGAGGGAGCCTATGAGGACTCAAGACAAGGGACGGGCATGTGACATTCAAGCAGATCACGCATTTTGCTTGAGTGTTTATATTGAATCATTGTATGTGCACTTAGGTGGAGTAAACCCATTTAGGTAATTCCACTATTGCACACAAATAATTTTCATTGAGGTAGGAATATTATTTCAAAATAGTGGAGCGATCGGGGAAGGCGACACCCACAGAGGTCAGATGCAGAAGAAAGTCGACTTGTGGCTTTGATGTTTTGGCATAACATGTATTGAACCTGTAAGTTTGATGAGATGGAAAGATTTATGATCAACCTTAACATGGCAAAATTGCTGGAATTATTTTCAGAGTATTGACGCCAGTGGGCCCAAGTGACCATTTTATTCATTTAGTCAGATATGGACCAAGAGGTCATTGTTGATTATTGGGACGTTTTGTATTTGCAGAGCACCTCGTATAAAGGAGACTTGTCTCGATGGAGAGGTGTCGGGTCACCCGGTCTCAACGAGTATTCCACTGTCGACGCGTTGTCAACTGGACTGGGTTGAGCCGCTACATTTAAATCTAATAGATGACACAATAATTCAAGAGCCTATAATCAGGAAGAAGATTCATATGAAAATCTAAAGGAAGAATTCTTAAAAAAGAAATCACAAAAACAAGACAATCTAATGTAAAATCATATTAAATATCATATGAAAGAGTTCAGGATTTAGAAGATAATTCTGATGTAATAATAGACATAATTAAATATAAAAGCATTCTTTGTAACTTATATAAATAATGTATAATAAAAGAAAATTAGTAATTGAATAGGAAAAGCAAATAGGAAATGAATAGTTAAAACAAATAATAAAAAAATACAAAAGGCAAAAGTTGTAAGAATCACAAAACGTGTTTGTTTAAAATGATAGTAAATATGGTAGGTATAAAAACTTTTGATAAAGATATTCAACTAAAAATAAATCAACTAATCAATAAAAATTTAAGTACTAAAAACGAAAAATCTAAACTAAGCATGCGATTAAAGTGATGGAAGAGATGAAAATAGATATTATGCTAGGGACTTAATGACATAGTATTACATTGAATAAGTAACTTATTACAAATGGAATTTTTAACAAATGATTGACATTAAAAATATTGTATATTTAAACCTAAATACTTTAAGAATCAATGATAATAATATAATTAAATCTCCCTTAATAAATGAAAGAATAATATTATTAGCCAAAATAGAAAATTTAAGAACAAAATTATACTTAATGATAATTAGTTTAGTTTAAATCTGATAGATGATAATAATAATATTCAAGAAGCCTATAATCATGAAGAAGAACTAAGTGAAAAATCAAAAAGCTAAGATTCGAAATAAAAATCATAAAATTATCATAGAAGGTATTGTGATGGAGAATTGATAGAACAATTAGACATTAACAAATATAAAACCATTCTTAGAAACTTTATGATAAATAATGTATAATAAAAGTCAAATAGTAATTGAATAGGAAAAGAATAAGAAATGAATAGTTCAAACAAATAATACAAAAATACAAAAGTCAAAAGTTGTAATAATCACAAAACGTGTTTGTTTAAAATGATAGTAAATATGGTAGGTATAATAACTTTTGATAAAGATATTCAACTAACAATAAATCAACTAATCAATAAAAATTTAAGTACCTAAAAACGAAAAAATCTAAATCCAAGCATAAAGATTAAAGCATGAAGATAATAAAAGAAAATGATGATTATGATCTTAATGATAGCATTAATAGAATAATTTAACTTATTACAAATGGAATTTTAACAAATGATTGATATTAAAACAACTATATATTTCTAAACCCGAAATATCTTTATAAGAATCAATGTCAATAATATAATTAAATCTCCTTCAAGAAATGAAAAAAGAAATATTATTAAAAGCCAAAATAGAAAATTTAAGAACAAAAATATACTTAATGATAATTAGTTTAGATTTAAATATGATAGATGACAATAATAATATTCAAGAAGCCTATAATCAAGAAGAAGATCTAAGTGAAAATCTGGTGTTAGAAGACTGAAACAAAATTACAAAATAGTAATGTTAAATCAATAAATCATATTGGGCATTTGTGAAAGAGTTATGATTGTGAAGAATTTGATAGAACAATTAGACTATTAACAAATCTAAAAGCACTTTTAGAAACTTTATGACAAATAATGTGTATAATAAAGGCAAATAGTAATTGAATAGAAAAGCAACAAGAAATGAATAGTAAAAACAAATAATACAAAAATGTAAAGTCAGTTAAAGAACACAAAACGTGTTTGTTTAAATGATAGTAAATATGTAGATATAATAATCTTTGATAAAGATATTCAACTAACAATAAATCAACTAATCAATAAAAATTTAAGTACCTAAAAACGAAAAATCTAAATCCAAGCATAAAGATTAAAGCATGAAGATAATAAAAGAAAATGATGATTATGATCTTAATGACATAGTATTAATAGAATACCTAACTTATTATAAAATGGAATTCTTAACAAATGATTGGATATTAAAAACACTTTAAATTTCTAAACCCCAAATATCTTACAGAATCAATACATAGTTTACAATTAAATCTTCTCCTATGAAATGAAAGAAGAAATATTATTAAAAGGCAAAATAGAAAATTTAAGAACAAAAATATACTTAATGATAATTAGTTTAGATTGAAATCTGATAGATGACAATAATAATATTCAGCCAATAATCAAGAAGAAGATCTATGAAAATCTAAAAGTTGAAGAATTTAAAACGTAATCACAAAAATGCGAATAAATCTAACGTAAAATCATATTAACATCATATGAGTTATGTGACGAAGACCGATAGAATAATTAACTATACAATAATATAAACATTCTGTGAAACTTTATGATAACATATGTATAATAAAAGGTACAGTAATTAATAGGAAAAGCAAATAGAAAATAAATAGTAAAAACAACAATACAAAAATACAAAAGTCAAAGTTGTAAGAATCGCTTAAATGTTTTGTTTTAAAATGATAGTAAATATGGTATGTATAATAACTTTTGATAAAGATATTCAACTAACAATAAATTAATCAATAAAAATTTAAGTAATTAAAAAACTAAAAATATAAATCCAAGCATAAAGATTAAAGCGCATGAAGATAATAAATTGAAAGACATTATGATCTTACTGACATAGTATTAATAGAATAAGTAACTTATTACAAAATGGAATTCTTAACAAATGATTGGATATTAAAAACATTATATATTTCTAAACCCCAAATATCTTTACAAGAATCAATGATAATAATATAATTAAATCTCCCTTAATAAATGAAAGAAGAAATATTATTAAAAGCCAAAATATAAAATTTAAGAATAAAAATATACTTAATGATAATTAGTTTAGATTTAACATAGATGGACAATAATAATATTCAAGAAGCTCATAATCAGGAAGATCTAAGAAAATCAAAGTTGAATATCCAAAATAAAACATAAAACAAGAATAAATCTAACATAAAATCATATTAAATATCATATGGAAGAGTTTTGTGATTGTGAAGAATTTGACAGAATAATTAGACTATTAACAAATATATAAAAGTATTCTCTTAGAAACTTTATGATAACAATGTAATAAAGGCAATAGTAATTGAATAGGAAAAAGCAAATAGAAATGAAAAAACAATACACAAAATATAAAAAGTCGTGCAAAGAATCACACAACGTGTTTGTTTAAATGATAAATATGGTAGGCATAATAACTTTGATAAAGATATTCAACTAAAATAAATCAACTAATCAATAAAAAATTCTAAGTACCTAAAAACGAAAAATCTAACCACATAAAGATTAAAGCATGAAGATATCAAAAGCAAAAATGATGATTATGATCTTAATGACATAGTATTAATAGAATACCTTAACTTATTACAAATGGAATTTTAACAAATGATTGGATATTAAAAACACTATATATTTCTAAACCCCAAATATCTTTACAAGAATCAATGACAATAATATAATTAAATCTCCTTCAAGAAATGAAAAAATAAATATTATTAAAAGCCAATGTAAGATTCGAAATTCCACTTCGAATAAGGGAAAATCAGAATTTTATCACAAAAAGTGTAATTACGTTAAAAACAGTAATTAATTTCTAGATCTCGGATGGCTAAACGGATCATACCGCCGGAATCGCCTCGCAAATTATTGAAATGAAAATTTCATAATTTTCGGACACGAGTCGTGGTACGCTTTTGTATCAATATTCGGTATGAAACCGATTTTCGATGCGACGAAAGGCACAGATAACATGTACTCATGTACCATATGGTAATGAGTAGAGAAATAACGAAACTGACAATTGCTGCAAAGGTTTAACATCAAAACTCGTGAAAGAAGGAATTAATCAAATAAGTTTACTAAATGAGAATGTCAAATCAAGAACAGTGCTCTTCTTCATTTAATCAAAAGGGCAAAAGAGAAAAACGGGAAGCAAAACCAGGAACGACAGAGAGCAGATTGAGAGAGTTTAGAGAGAGAGAGAACTTTCAGAAATAATGGGATCGACCGCTGGGATTTATCGTTGTTAGTGGAAAAACGCTCTATGAAGAAGCACGCTGTAATCCCTGTTTGCGAAGCTTTTGACAACTCCAAGAGGTAGGATTTTCTCCTCATTTGTGTTATTCCCATTTTTGTGGTTTTTGACAGCTGTTAGTTTGAGGCCGTGAGTTGATCGTCCCAAAACACAATCAATTGTGGGAATTTATTTGGGATTTTCTTCTGCAAATGGACGCCGTAAATAATTAGGGGCTGTTTGGTTGTGAATGGTGTTAATTTTAGCATTGTAATGTTATTGATATGCTTAATAATTACTATGATTTATAATAATTAAGGAATCAAGCTGTGATTCTCGAATAGTAAATCCAGGGTTTCACTATTCTAATAGTGTTCTAAAAATATATTTTGTGAAAGTACGTGTTGGGTCGAGTGATTTAAATTAAATTACTATGATCATTAGCCCAAGTGAGTTAATTTTTTGATGTGATTTAAAGTTTTACAAATATATTCATGTATATATTTGCATGATTTAGACCTAATTGAACCGCATACATGTATTCCATATGCACTGAACATCCTGTAAATATGTAGGAAAGAGTGCATGAGATGAGAGTTCAGAGAAACAAGGTTCTGAGGGTAGTCTAAAAATGTAAATTATCGGAGGGAGAACTAAACTAAATAATATATCAAACTGCTGAGCGCCCGGGCTTGATATTTATTCACTTATGGTAGTCCACAATTAAAGAATATATCAACCGCCTGAGCGCCTTGGCTGATATTTAATTACCTGAGGGTACCACAAACACTAATATATATCAATCAGCTTCGAAATGCCCAACTGGAGTATATATATTCATCTGGTTGCTGCCCACTAATAAATTAATAATTCTCACACGAGGCTTAGGCGAGTGTGAGAGAGTCGTGAGGGCTCTGGATTCGGAAGCTGGTTACGAGACATTCAAGTAGATCATGCATTTCCAAGAATGTTTGCTTTAGAATTGGAACATCATGACCGCACTTAGCGGTGAGTGCAGCCCCACTTGCACATTCCTCCATCGAGCTTTTAGCTCACCCCACCGTGGATCTCCCTTTTTGCTGTGCACGTGAGTACGCGAGGGGACGGCTTGTCCTGGAGGCTGGATTAGAAGAAAGCCGAGTGTGGCTTTGATGATATTTACATGTATTAGAATTTGAGTATTTTAATATATGTCAGATAAGAGTAAAACATTTGAACTCTTTGTAACTATTGGGTATATAGTTGGTTTCATAGTTGGTATGTATTGAGTATTGTTAAAGCCCAAGTGGCCGTATTACCATGGGATTGAATATTTGATGATACGAATATATGGACCGCCGGAGGTGTTTCACAAATATTTTAGCTCCTCGCACAGTGACTTCGCCTCTGATTTTCAGCGCGCCGTAATCACCCCACTTGTATTCGCTGGTTGACGGTAGTCAACGGACTTCGGTTTTGGGATGCCATGCCCAAAATAGAAAATTTAAGAACAAAATATACCTTAATGATAATTAGTTTAGATTTAATAGATAGATGATAATGTAATAATATTCAGTTTATAATCGAAGAAGATCTAAGTGAAAATCGAAAAGTCAAGAATTTAAAACAAAATCATACAAAACAAAGAATAAATTCAACATAAAATCATACAACATCATATATAGTTTGATTAGAATTTGATAGAAATCAATTAGACTATTAACAAATATAAAAAGTTATTCTTAGAAACCTTATAGATAAATAATGTATACTAAAAGTCAAATAGTAATTGAATAGAAAAGGTATAAAATGAATAGTAAAAAATAAATAATATAAAATATAAAGTCGTATGTTGAAAGAATCACAAAACGTGTTTGTTTAAAATGATAGTAAATATGGTAGGTATAATAACTTTTGATAAAGATATTCAACTAACAATAAATCAACTAATGAATAAAAATTTAAGTACCTAAAACAAAAATCTAAACTTAAAGATAAAGATTGTTACAGAGTTAATAAAAGAAAATGATGATTATGATCTTAATTACATGTATTTATATATCTAATCTTATTATAATAATTTTAATAAATGATGATGTATAACATATATGATTTAAACCCTAAATAGATTTTACAAGAATCAATGACAATAATATAATTAAATCTCCTTCAAGAAATGAAAAAGAAATATTGGGTTAAAAGTCAAAAGGCAGTCAAGAATAAAAAATATACTTAATGATAATTGTTTAGATTGCAAATATGATAGATGACAATAATAATATTCAAGAAGCCTATAATCAGAAGAAGACTATAGAAATTAAAGGAAGAATTTAAAACAAAAATCACAAAAATAGTAATAAATCTAACAGAAAATCATATTAAATATCATATGGAAGAGTTATGTGATTTGAATAATTGATAGAACAATGAGATTGATAATAAAGAAAGCATTCTTGTAGTCTTAAAGATAAGAATAATATATTAAAGGCAAATATAATTGAATAGAAAAAGCAACAGAAAAACAGAAATAATAACACAAACATAAAAGTCAAAAAAGTTGTAAGAATCACAAGACGTGTTTGTTTTTAAAATGATAGTAAATATGGTAGATATAATAATCTTTGATAAAGATATTCAACTAACAATAAATCAACTAATCAATAAAATTAAGTACCTAAAAACGAAAACTAAATCCAAGGTAGATTAAAGTATGAAGATAATAAAAGAAAATGATGATTAAGACCTTAATGATTATAGTATTAATAGAATACCTAACTTATTACAAATGGACTCCAACAAATGATTGATATTAAAAACACTATATTTCTAAACACCAACATTCTTACAAGAATCAATGATTAATAATATAATTAATTTAAAGAAATGAAAAAGAATACATAAGCCAAATAGAAAATTTAAGAACAAAAATATACTTAATGATAATTAGTTTAGATTTAAATATATTAGATGACAATAATAATATTCAAGAAGCCTATAATCAGGAAGAAGATCTAATTGAAAATCGAAAAGTTGAAGAATTTAAAACAGTAATCATAAAATGTGAATAATCAGAATATAAATCATGAATAAAGCTATGGAAGAGTTTTGCATTGGGAAGAATTTGATAGAAAACAGACTATTAATAAATACAAAGTGATTCTTAGAAACTTTATGATAAATAATGTATAATAAAAGTCAAATAGTAATTGAATAGAAAAAGCAAATAGAAAATGAATAGTAAAAACAAATAATACAAAAATACAAAAGTCAAAAGTTGTAAGAATCACAAAACGTGTTTGTTTAAAATGATAGTAAATATGGTAGGTATAATAACTTTTGATAAAGATATTCAACTAACAATAACTAATCAACACAAAATTATAACATAAAAACAGAAACGAATCAGATAAAGATTGAAGAAGAAGATAATAAATGAAAATGATGATTATGATCTTACTGACATAGTATTAATAGAATAAGTAACTTATTACAAAATGGAATTCTTAACAAATGATTGGATATTAAAAACATTATATATTTCTAAACCCCAAATATCTTTACAAGAATCAATGACAATAATATAATTAAATCTCCTTCAAGAAATGAAAAAAGAAATATTATTAAAAGTCAAAATAGAAAATTTAAGAACAAAAATATACTTAATGATAATTAGTTTAGATTTAAATATGATAGATGACAATAATAATATTCAAGAAGCCTATAATCAGGAAGAAGATCTAAGTGAAAATCGAAAAGTTGAAGAATTTAAAACAAAAATCACAAAAATAGTAATAAATCTAACAGAAAATCATATTAAATATCATATGGAAGAGTTATGTGATTGTGAAGAATTTGATAGAACAATTAGACTATTAACAAATATAAAGTATTCTAGAACTTATGATAAATAATGTATAATAAAAGGCAAATAGTAATTGAATATGAAAAGCAAATAGGAAATGAATAGTAAAAACAAATAATACAAAATACAAAAGTCAAAAGTTGTAAGAATCACAAAACGTGTTTGTTTAAAATGATAGTAAATATGGTAGATATAATAACTTTTGATAAAGATATTCAACTAACAATAAATCAACTAATCAATAAAAATTTAAGTACCTAAAAACGAAAAAATCTAAATCCAAGCATAAAGATTAAAGACAAGATAATAAAGAAATGATGATATGATCTAATATATGTATTATTAGAATGTCAATCTTTACATAAATGAATTCTTAACAAATGATTGGATATTAAAAACACTTTATATTTCTAAACCCCAAATATCTTTACAAGAATCAATGACAATAATACAATTAAATCTCTCTCAATAAATGAAAGAAAAAATATTATTAAAAGGCAAAATAGAAAATTTAAGAATAAAAATATACTTAATGATAATTAGTTTAGATTGAAATCTGATAGATGACAATAATAATATTCAAGAAGCATATAATCAGGAAGAAGATCTAAGTGAAAATCTAAAAGTTGAATAATTTTAAACCCAAATCTCACAAAAAAAGAGTAATAAATCTACCGTAAAATCATATTAAATATCATATGGAAGAGTTATGTGATTTGTGAAGAATTTGATAGAATCACTAAACTACAACAAATATAAAACATTTTTTTAAACTTTATGATAAATATATGTATAATAAAAGGCAAATAGTAATTGAATACGAAAAGCAAATAAGAAATGAATAATAAAAACAAATAATACAAAAATACAAAAGTCAAAAGTTGTAAGAATCAAAAAATGTGTTTGTTTAAAATGATAGTAAATATATATATAATAATCTTTACAAAGATAACTAACTAACAATAACCAAATTAATTAATAAAATTTAAGTACTAAAACGAAAAATATAAATCCAAGCATAAAAGATTAAAGCATGAAGAATAAATGAAAATGATGATTATGATCTTACTGACATAGTATTATAAATATAATTTATTACAAATGGAATTCTTAACAAATGATTGGATATTAAAAACATTATATATTTCTAAACCCCAAATATCTTTACAAGAATCAATGACAATAATATAATTAAATCTCCCTTAATAAATGAAAGAAGAAATATTATTAAAAGCTAAAATATAAAATTTAAGAACAAAAATATACTTAATGATAATTAGTTTAGATTTAAATCTGATAGATGACAATAATAATATTCAAGAAACCTATAATCATGAAGAAGATCTAAGTGAAACGCAAAAAAAGCCAAAGAATTTAAAACAAAATCACAAAAACAGTAATAAATTAACATAAAATCATGTTAGTTAAATATCATATGAAGAGTTTTGTGATTGTGAAGAATTTGACAGAATACTCAGACTTCATTTAACAAATATAAAACACTTTAAACTCTTACGATAAAATAACGTATATTAAATCGCAAATAGTAATTGAATAGGAAAAGCAAATAGGAAATGAATAGTAAAAACAAATAATACAAAAATACAAAATTCAAAAGTTGTAAGAATCACACAACGTGTTTGTTTAAAATGATAGTAAATATGGTAGGTATAATAACTTTTGATAAAGATATTCAACTAAAAATAAATCAACTAATCAATAAAAATTTGGCACTAAAACGAAAAATCTAACCATGACAGCATTATTAAAGCATGAAGAAGATAATAAAGAAAATGATGATTTTGCAGGATCTTAATTTATATAGTATTAATAGAATACCTAACTTATTACAAAATGGAATTCTTAACAAATGATTGGATATTAAAAACACTATATATTTCTAAACCCCAAATATCTTTACAAGAATCAATGACAATAATATAATTAAATCTCCTTCAAGAAATGAAAAAAGAAATATTATTAAAAGCCAAAATAGAAAATTTAAGAACCAAAATATACTAATAATAATTAGTTTAGATTTAAATCTGATAGATGACAATAATAATATTCAAGAAGCCTATAATCAGGAAGAAGATCTAAGTGAAAATCGAAAAGTTGAAGAATTTAAAACAAAAATCACAAAAACAGTAATAAATCTAACATAAAATCATATTAAATATCATATGGAAGAGTTTTGTGATTGTGAAGAATTTGATAGAACAATTAGACTATTAACAAATATAAAAGCATTCTTAGAAACTTTATGATAAATAATGTATAATAAAAGTCAAATAGTAATTGAATAGAAAACAAATAGGAAATGAATAGTAAAAAACAAATAATACAAAAATAAAAGTCAAAATTTGTAAGTGAATCAAAACGTATTGAGCTAAATGATAGTAAATTATATGGTGGTATAATAACTTTTGATAAAGATATTCAACCAACACAATCAAATCATCTGTAATCAATAAAAATTTAAGTACCTAAAAACGAAAATCTAAATCCCAGCATAAAGATTAAAGCATGAAGGATAATAAAAGAAAATGGATAGATTATGACTCATATCAGATATAGTATTAATAGAAAACCTAACTTATTACAAAATGGAATTCTTAACAAATGATTGGATATTAAAAACACTATATATTTCTAAACCCCAAATATCTTTACAAAAATCAATGGCAATAATATAATTAAATCTCCTTCAAGAAATGAAAAAAGAAATATTATTAAAGCCAAAAATAGAAAATTTAAGAACAAAATATACTCTTAATGATACTTCAATTTAGATTAAATATGATAGGATGACAATAATGGATAGTATTCAAAAGCTTCATAATCAAGAAGAAGACTGGTGAAAATCAAAAAAGTTGAAGAATTTAGTACAAAATCACAAAAAACGTTAATAAATCTAAATATAAAATCATATTAACATCATATGGAAGAGTTTCAGGATTGCTAAAGACTTGAGATAGAACATTGACTAACAACATAAAGCATTCTTAAAACTTTACATAAATAATGTGGTAATAAAAAGTCAAATAGTAATTGAATAGAAAATTCAAATAGGAAATGAATAGTAAAACAACAAAAACAAAAATAAAAGCCAAAAAAGTTGTAAGAATCACAAATCGGTTGCTTAAATGATATAAATATGGTAGTGGTAATAACTTTGATAAAGATATTCAATCAATAAACTGAAATTAATCAATAAAATTTAAGTACCTAAAACGAAAAATGCAATCTAGTGATAAAGATTAAAGCATGAAGATAATAAAAGAAAATGATGATTATGATCTTAATGACGATAGTATTAATAGAACACCTAACTTATTACAAATGGGAATTTTTTTAACAAATGGATTGGATATTAAAACACTATATATTTCTAAACCCCAAATATCTTTGCAAGAATCAATACGCCATTATAATAAATCTCTTCAAGAAATGAAAAAAGAAATATTATTAAAAGCCAAAATAGAAAATTTAAGAACAAAATTTTACTAATGATAATTAGTTTAGATTTAAATATGATAGATAGACATTAATATTCAAGAAACTCTAATCGTGAAGAAGATCTAAGTGAAAATCGAAAAATTGAAGAATTTAAAACACAAATCACAAAAATAATAAATTTAATCAAAAATCATATTAAATATCATATGAAGAGTTATGGTTGTGAATTTGATAGAACAATTAGACTATTAACAAATATAAAAGTATTCTTAGAAACTCTTATGATAAATAATGTATAATAAAAGGCAAATAGTAATTGAATAAAAAAGCAAATAGAAATGAATAGAAAAACAAATAATACAAAATACAAAAGTCAAAGTTGTAAGACTCACAAACGTGTTTGTTTAAAATGATAAATATGGTAGGTATAATAACTTTTGATAAAGATATTCAACTAAAAATAAATCAACTAATCAATAAAAATTTAAGTACCTAAAAACGAAAAAATCTAAATCCCAGCATAAAGATTAAAGCATGAAGATAATAAAAGAAAATGATGATTATGATCTTAATGACATAGTATTAATAGAATACCTAACTTATTACAAAATGGAATTCTTAACAAATGATTGGATATTAAAAACACTATATATTTCTAAACCCCAACATCTTTACAAGAATCAATGACAATAATACACCAAATCTCTCTCAAGAAATGAAAGAAGAAATATTATTAAAAGGCAAAATAGAAAATTTAAGAACAAAAATATACTTAATGATAATTAGTTTAGATTGAAATCTGATAGATGACAATAATAATATTCAAGAAGCCAATAATCAAGAAGAAGATCTAAGTGAAAATCGAAAAGTTGAAGAATTTAAAACAGAAATCACAAAAACAGTAATAAATCTAACATAAAATCAGTTAAATACATCATGAAGAGTTGTGCATTGTGAAGAATTTGATAGGAACACTAGACTATTAACAAATATAAAACATTTTGAAACTTATATAAATATATGTATAATAAAAGGCAACAGTAATTGAATAGGAAAAGTAAATAGGAAATGAATAGTAAAAACAAATAATAAAAAACAGAAAGTCAAAAGTTGTAAGAACGTAAATGTGTTGTTTTTAAATGATAGTAATATGGTATAATAACTTTTGATAAAGATATTCAACTAACAATAAATCAACTAATCAATAAAATTTGCACCTAAAAACTAGTGAGCAAATCCAAGCATAAAGATTAAAGCATGAAGATAATAAAAGAAAATTATGATTATGATCTTAATGTGTAAGACTCGAAAAAAGTTCTACCTTCTGAAAATGGTAAAATTATCATTTAAAATTAAAATTTTCAGATTCGATTTACGAAACGGATCAGCCGTTTGAATCGCTTTTATAAATCTAAACTAACACGCCAATTTCGGGCCGACCCAAGACAATTGGAATTTTCACGTTTCTTGAGGCACCGAGTGTCGGGTGCCGTGAAGATCTATTACGGGATGCATGTGCCTTCCATAACATGTATCAGCGTGACACACATGTTGCATTACGAGGTAGACGACAAATGGACGTCGAGAGTGTGCTATGTCAAAAATCCAAGAGAAGGGACATGGATGGTATTATTTGAAAGTTAATGAGGAAAATGATAAAAAATATTGAATAGTGGTCATCTTTCGCAACATGAAGAGGCCAAAACGTGGGCACGTGCGAGTTAGGGTTTGTGATATTTTTAGAGAGAGAGAAAGCAATCCACTTTCTAGATCCCTGACGCATCGACCACTAATTCTTCGCCAAGAAGGGAAAGCCGCTCACGTAGGCAAGAACAATGCGCAGGTGACGCCTATCTTCGTGGGGTCCGCTGACTGCCCGGCCAACCCGCTGGACACTTCAGCGAATGCTCGATAACCGACATCACTCATCGAAAATCAGCAAAGAGTCTCCCCTTGTACGGGGAGCTCTACCCGAGGTACCTAACCTGTGCCAATCAACATCATAAGACAGATACATGAGTAAAAACGGCTTCTTGGGCCCATACTAATATACTCATCAACATACCAACTATATATCACAGTTTCAAGAGTTAGAAATTTACTCTTATACAACATATATTAAAAGTTTTAGAATTTTAATACACGATCACACTACAAAGTTTTCCAGCCACATCTCAGACTTTTCTAAAGCTACCATAGATGAGTCGTCTCCCACTCCCCCCAGACCGAAATAATACACCGACAGTGGTGAGCTAATGCCTATAGTGGAATCCACCAATGGTTATCACCCAAATGCATATGTAATGTCTAGTAAACACATTCAAGCAAAATTGATCCTACTTGAATGTCTAAATGATCAACCCATCACCTCAGTCCTCATCACTCTACACACCCTGCTCAAGCCATGTATGAGAAAACATCTTTTCAAAACAATTATTGTTGTTTCTAAACTATATCATCGAGATTCTGACAGACCCCACCCTAAACCCTCCCAAGATTCCCGTGGTTCGCTTTAGTGAAGTCCCATCACAAACCATAGGAATGCACAATGGAACCCCAAACTAAGAAAGAATAAACATGTGACCACACACCAATTATATAGAAAACCATGACCGACTCATCCAAATGTAGGTCATAACCACAACATACATAATAGGGACCCATGAGTTTAATACTAACATCGAGCATTCTAAAAGTATTTTGCAAATTAAAGATTTACAAATAAAAACAATAGTAATAAACAACACACTATGATGGTAGAGAGTAATCAATTGTCACTAAAAGGAGCGTGTTTAATCATACGAGGTAGGCCCCACAACGTGAAATCAGATATTAAAACAATAAACGTGAGAAATAAATCTCAGTGAGTGGCATAATTTATATGGGAAATAATGTTTTAATTTTTAAACATTTCATCTCTCAAGACCATCTAATTTTGTGAATGTTCCCGCTTAGTAAACATTTTCACAAAACCCAACTTTATCAAAACTCTCAACAATATGAAGGTCACAACTAAAAATTTTAATCGACGCATTTCAAGAACCTTAAACCTGAATCAAGCCTACAACATACAATTGAGCATAACATATGTAACCATCATGCCGAAATAACATGAAAATAGTTAATGAACCATAAATATTGTAAAGATTATTCACCAGAAAAATCAAATATACTGTGACTATATATCTATATCATAATCCGCGTGATACCCCACTCTACTATTATCGTGGGTAAACCACCGCTTTGGTGAAACCTCACCTCAGTAATCGTGGAAATAATATATAACCAAATTCATGACATCATGGCATACCACCTGTCGGTAACCCGACCTCACGACCGTGGAAATAATATCTAACCAAACTCACGACATCATGGCATACCACCCGTCGGTAACCCCACCTCACGACCGTGGAAATAATATATATTCGTATTTTTACTCACAAGTACTTTCCCAAACGATATTGTATCATAATCATTTCAAAAGATCTCGAAATCTCTTTCTTAAAACAATAAGTTTTCAAAGCGGTTTAAAACCTCAATCCATGTACCCAAAATATTCAAATACCACAGATCTGGATCCAGAACCCAAGAAACTTCCAAGTATTTAAAATGTTGACAAAATTCACATGAAATGATAACTTGTTTATATAAAGACTGAGCATTTCATTTGGCGCAGCCACCACCGTACTACCAGCCAAGTTGTATATAATAATAACCAAATATATATCATGGGTCAATACCTCAAAGACGGAAACCAATAAACCACTCAATGCACTACGCACGCCGCCTTGTCCCAGATTGTCTCTGGCTTCAGAATGTTCTGATTTATAAATAAAATAATTAATAGTCTAACACTGTCCAACGACATCGATATCCATCTCTTAGAATAACTTCTTTTAATCCATGACCATCCTCAAATCGAACTCCTGACAAAATCCACTATTACGCTGTGCCTCATAGGCCCGACAACAAAATTGGGGTTTTCACCCGGGAGCTAATTTAATTGAACCTGGTCTTAATAATTCCTTAAAAAACATCCTACCACTAATCCAACTTCACTTTGTCCACTGGGCTAATCGGGTACTCTATTCAGTCCCAACTTCACTAAACAACCTAAAATGAAAACTAAATCCAAACGACGTCCAAAATTTCTATGCAAAACCACATATCAATAGAAAGCCTAAGAGACCAGGAACTCATCAGTGCCACATCAATCAACAAAGGCTGTGGTGGCTCGGGAAAACCCTGATCCTGTCCAACGCTCACAACTTGTTTTCATCGTAACTTTCAAACGGTGAGGAATCTACAAAAAGGGACCACGGAAATGAGTTCAGGGGGTCCAACAATGGTGGAAAGGAGCTATGGGGTGGCCGGAAATGGTCTGAAATGGCCGAAAAATCAAGAAATGCCCGCTGCCCACGGCGCATATTCGCCGCCGTCACGCCGATCCAGCGCTCGCGGGCGGCCGTCGGAATTTGGCTCGGCGTTGGATCAGATACGTAGGTGGCACACCTCCATGGCCGGCGCCGTCAGAAGCGTGGTGGCTTGCAGCCTCGTTTGGTCCACCTTACCAGCCACAATGGTCAAACGACCAACTCGTCCACAAAGCTAGAGAACTTTCTAGGTTTTGAGTTCAAGATGGTGTTTGGGCTAGGGTTTCATTTTGGCATCCAAAGTTATGTTTTTATAGGCCTTAGGGTCGCCAAAATTTGAAAATGCTTGGGATTAATCGCGTAAAACACCGCCGCTTGAAATTACCGTGTTATAACTTTTTATCCGTAAGTCGAGGATTTGACGCTCTTCGACCTCGCCTATGAACACTTATCGACGTGGCCTACAAATGGTGTCTGGTAAACCCAAAATTATTCATCCTTGAAAAAGTCAACTTTGGTCAACCTACTAAGTGTTGGTCAAACCTAGTCAAATTTGGTCAAACTTAGTCAAACTTGGTCAAACGTGTTGCAAACTTGTATTATTTGGTACGGGTCATTAAAATCTACCCCCCTTAAAGAAAATTTTCATCCACGAAATTCTGCACTCGTATCATGAAGGATTTAGGGTAATCGTTCGATTTATCTCCTGCTCCCAAGTCGCCTTCGACCAGGTGGTTTCTCCAAGGGACTTTCACTAAGGACATGGTCTTGTTGCGGCTCCTTCTTCCTCACCCGTAATCTAATCGCTGTTCTTCATAGGATAAGTCGCCCCTCGCCAATCTCGTGCCAGTATATGTGAGGGTTCGAGATGTTATACATTTAGTACGGAGATGGTAAACATTACGGACTGGAAAATTCTCCCAAGTAAGTCGGTTCCAATAGGCCAATCGGACCTATCCTCTCAACAACTACCATAAAATTACTCAAGTGGTCTATTACTTTACCACCACCTGACTATTATGGTATCCTTATACCTTCCAACATAAACCCGATCCCCAAGTGCGCCTCTTACACTTACATTAGATCAACATCTAACACTCACTTATTGTGGTTACACAAAACAACGCACCCAACAATAAACACCTCTTGTATTCTATCTCTATATTGCTCATTTGAAGATAAGTGCTAAGGGTTCTTTTCTTAACCGAGTCACCCAATTCGAGTAGAACACTTTGTTATGGCTAAAGACTAACATCAAGTTACAATGTGAAAATCCAAATTCTACCGAAAATGCCTGTGAATTTATGATTTTCCCCACTTTTCCATAGTTTCAACCAAATCAATCCCAATACATCAACACACTGTTACTTATACAACCTGAAACATCTTCCAAAAAACACATCTTAAACAAAGAATTCAGTGGTTTCAACCTATCACTCAACTTAATCTGTCAGATGAAATCCTAACTTCCAAAGAGAGAGGAACCATGACCATCCTCTATACAAAACCCCCTTCAAATCCTCTTATACATAACAACCAAGGGTTAGGTTTACCTCCCTATTAAATCTAGGTTGGGAGAAGTTCCCCCAACCAAACCCCCTAGAAAAGAACCATTTTACAAGAATCAAACCAAAAAACCTTTACTCTCAATCTCCTTTTCCTACTGCAAACAATGAAGTGGTCTCCGTATTTTTGAGAACCTTTCTGGTGAAACTCACACGTGGATACCTCCATTTAACTTAGAAATCTATACTTGTCAAACTGAGCTGTCGGGCTCTCAATTTGCCACTGCTTAGCTTTCGAGATCCACCTAAATACACGCAAACTACTGGTCTCGAGAACCCCACTCTACTTCAACCAAAATTGCTACATTTATTAACTATGATGTTTGGTATTGCTTAAAGTCTGCAACACCAAACCCAATACCATGTTCAACTCGCTTCTCGAGTATTACTCAAGATATCACGATGAAGACAATGACAAACCGATGGCGTATGGACGTTGACGCAGACAAACTATAGCAAACACATTCAAGCAAATTGATCCCACTAATGTCTAAATGACCAACCCACGCTCCCAACCGCCCACAACCCCCAACACTTCATTAAGCTACGTATGAGAAAACACTTTTTTCAAAACACCAAGAGCTGAACCATACTTGCCACCGGCGATTTCGAAAACATGGGACTACCCTCTCAAGGCGAATGCTGGAGAACCTTCCTAAATGTACATGGTCCTCATTCGAAATGATCTGTTGGACCGTTTCCCAACCCCATTCTCCGAAAAATCATCCCGTGAAATTCTTTCAAAACGCTGCTTTTCTTCGAGCCTCAGTGTCATGCAATCATTTACTTTATACTTACAGCTGCATATGAAATGAATTATGCCATTTCACACAATATACAGCAGAGAGATGACATTACGTACATATCATCATGCATAGACATACTTAAACGCGGTCAGCATGTTATGCAATTGGTTATATTGCCACCAGAATTAAAGGCTCACACGGAATTGGTTTCTAAAACACGAAGTACTCGGACAAATTTCTCACTGAACATACCGCATTACTGCGCGCATTAGCGAATAAATTCCCGTTATCGTTTCGACGCCACACGGTTTCACTTTTATGAACCTGACTCCATAGCTATTTCTAAATTTACACATCACAATATTTGTTTCAAAATTGCAACACAACACCAAATTATGGGGCGACCGGTGAAATTCCAATTTCTCGAAAATGGCAAAATCGCATTTACCAAAATCCAAAATTATCTTTAGACTCGACGGGCAAACGGATTTCATCGCTGGAATCGCTCGCGAAATTCAGCCAGCACGCCAACACCGTCGGCCTCAGACGGCCGGCTGTTGCACGCGGAGGCATCGCATTTCCGGTGCCATAAAATTCATTTTCGGCGCGGCCAAAAGTCACATATAATACGCATCATGTGCCATGCGGCAATGAGTAGAGAAATGATGAAAATGGATGGCCGAGATAGTGCCGAATGTCAAAATCTGAAAGAAGGGACAAATGGTCATTTTGAATTTGATTAATGATAAGGACAAAACACACTCAATAGTGTTGTTCTGCTAAATGGGAAAAGTGGAGAAAACGCGGAAGTGAAAGGGGAACTCGCGTGAGGCCAGAGCTGGTTTCAGAGCAGAGGGTAACTTCTAAGCTGGCATCCTAATCGCTTCAGTCGCCGCCAGATAGAAGGAAAGTCGTCATGATCGACTCACGGTAAGTTCTGCCAGATTTTTGACAAACTCCGCGAGGTAGGGGTTTCATCCCACTTGGAGTTTTACACTTTATTTAAGTATATATATGATACTCAGTCGATCGAGGCCGTGAGTGGCCAAAGTTGGATCGTCCCGAAATCTTCGGGGACCTAATTGTTTGAATTTATTGGAAACCCATTTCAGAAAATTAGTAACTGAGGGAGTTTGCTACTGACTGTTATGGTTTCATGTGTGATAATTCGCATCGAATAAATTATGTGTTGGTTTGTATGGGTTACTGAAATGGTCATGAAATTCAAGTTCACAAAGTGAACCATGAGTTTAAGATTGTTTGAACAAGAACTGGTGGTTTCACTGCTCATAGAATAGTGTTCACAAATATTTTTGTGAAATAATGTGTTTGGTCGAGTAATTCAAGTCAGACGTTGCGTTTTGATACTTTCAAACAAGTGAGCTAATTTCGTGTAAAGAATTGCAATTATATGACATGTTGAAAGATTTAAAATTATGTGAATATATTCATGATTATATATTTCGATGTGTTATATAATTATATCGAATTGGCATCATGTATCTACATATACACCGGGCACCCTATAGCGATAAGAGTGAGTGGCGAGATGGTTCACCGAGAGTGGTCGAGGGTCGACTATTAATAATAAATATAGGAGTCGTACCATTACTTGTATCTGAGGGTAGTCCATATAAAATATCAATCGTCGAGTCGGCCCAATTGATATAACTGGAGGGTAGTCCACCAAAATATAACATTCCGGGAGTCGGTCCACCATGAGATATCTGAGGTAGTCCACAACAAAAACAAATATCTTTTGTTGAAAATAATGTTTCTCACACGTGGCTTAGCAAGTGTGAGGAGTCGGTGAGGACTCTGTAAGGAGTTGTACGGTAGACATTCAAGTAGGATCATGATTCGCTTGAATGTGTGTTTCATTGAGCATCAGACATGCACTTAGGGTGGAGAGTAGCCCATTAGGGTGATTCCACTTAATGTAGCATTAGGTCACTTGTCGTAGGGAACATATTTTCAAGTACGGAGCAAGACGAGGAGACGCTTGGCTGAGATCATGAAGAAAGCTGGGTGGCTTTTGCATCGTTTTGTATACATGTATTGTAATTCTAGAATTTTAATATATGTTGTGTAGAGTAAATACTAACTCTTGTAACTATGATACATAGTTGATATGTTTATGTGAGTATGGTTTTATTGGGCTGGGTGGTCGTTTTCAATTGCTGTTACTGGATTATAATGATAGATGGAATATAAGTTATGAGTATAAATTATAGCCTAAGAGGCTGGCTTTATCAGAGAGTCAGATATGAGACCCCGGTGGTGGTCATTGATGTTGATTGGGACAGTTATATACAGATGTATCAGAGCCTCCCGTGCACAAAGGGAGATCAACTGATGAGAAATGCTCAAGTCACCGACATTCAGACGCAGTGTTTCCGCGGTCGACTGGTGCAGAAATAATCCACCCCGATTTGGGTGCCATAAAAACACTTAAAACCGACACTATCGTCTACTGTCTCATAAATTTCATCACTGTCTCACGTTAGATCGATCAAACGTTATTAAGGCCCAGCAAACTAAATCGAATGACAACAAAACACTTAAACAGTATCTTTGCAGAAACCCCTGAGCTCACGGAGTTTGTCGTAAACTCCCAAACTGAAACCACGCGCCTCGCCACGCAAAGCAACTCTTCCTTCTCGTCCCACGACCGCCTACTGATCGCCAGAAACCAGAGAAAAGGTAAGGCTATTCTCTCTGTAAATGAAAAGATCCACACCAGATTCTTACGTTTTCCCTTCTTTCAAGTTTTTTCTTTTGGCTCTTAAGGTAGGAGATGACAACTGTTCACTATTTCGCCTTATTATCGCTAATTATTCACCAATGCTTCAAATCTTGATTTGAGATGGATAATTATCTCTAATCAGTCCCGTTCTTTATCATTTCTACTCATGAAACATGTCACATGAGCATGTTATATGCGTAGACTTTGTCACATCAGAATATTTATTTACTAAGACTGATAAATTTTTGAAATAAATAACTCAATTGGTTTTTGAATTTTACTAAATACTATAATGGTAGCTAGATTTTTGCGTAGATGGATTCCAACTATGAAACTTACTTCATCATCCGAGATCTAGAAAAATTTTGGGTTTTGATCGAAATTACGATTTTGCCATTTTTCCCGAAATTGGAATTTTCTCGGGTCTTACACCGTGAGCACCGGTTTCTTGGAGTTTTGACAAACTCTGTAAGGTAGGGGTTTTATCCTACTTGTTTTATTTTTTTTTTAAGTGTTTTGTGATGCTTGTGTTGGTTTGAGGTCGTGAGTGGTTGCCGATCGAGATCCCAAATCTCGGAACCGGCTGTGGAAATTTTGGAACTCCATTTGGGCAAATTCCGTGATTGAGTAAAATCGTTATGTTTGTTTCTTAATTTATGCACAAATGTGTTTTGGTGAGAAGGAGACCGAAATGGCCATGGAACCTAAGTTTCAAAAAGTGGAACAATACATGAGCTGCCGCCGCACGATGAAATTAATTTCAAGCCATTGGGACTCAAGTGAAACACTTCGGTTTACAGGGACACCGACCAAAACGCTCATTGTGGTGCAAGAGATTGGTCAAGGGAATGGCTAGTTTTATGGGAATTAGTAGGTTAATGCATGTTTGGAGGTGTTAATACGAGGTCACAATTATATGGAATGTAATCAGGTGTAGCCACTGGAGATGAGATTAGAATTGCTCAAGTGAGCTAATTGGGTGATGGTTGATATTGTTGAATTATATGTGGTGTGATTACAGAAATTAGAATATATGAGACATATATATTGGTATCAAAATGGTTGAAATGACATAATGCATTTCTATATGCACCCGTAACCTAGAAATTAGGTGTGTGAGTGCATGACATGAATTTTCCGAAAACTAACATGGTTGCGAAAGGAATTCTCAAGATGATTTTCCGAGAATGTGCATGGGAGATGGTCCCACACTACACTGCCGGAGGAGCCCATGTATTGTTTTGAAGGTTCTCCAACACATTCGCCTGAGGGTAGTCCCATATTTTTACCAAATTCAGGAGGTATTTCAAAAACAACAAGATTTGTTTGAAACGATTTTCAGTGGCTTAGGCAAGGAGGGGAGCTCTGTGAGGACCTCGAGACATGGAACGCATTTTAGACATTCAAGTAGGATCGAATTCATTTGAGTGAAACATTTTGGATCATTGCATATGCACTTAGCGGAGAATCATTGTGTAATTCACTTACTGGTGATAGCTCACCAATGAGGAATATTATTTCGTGCAATGAGCGTCGAGAAGAAGGCTCATTTTTAGATGCTCGATTTTGAAGAAATGCAAGTTGTGGCTTTGAGGTTATTTTGTATAACATGTATTGAAAATCGCAAACTTTAATATATGCTGGCAGAGTATAAAGAACCCTTGAACCTTATTGGTATATGGTTGATGAAATTTTAATGAGTAGTGATGTTTGGGCCCAAGTGGCCATTTTTACTCATTTTAATTGTATATGGACCCGAAGTGGTCATTGTGAATTGGGATATGTTAGAGCCTGCAGAGTTCCCGCACAAAAGGGAGACTCACCCACCAGGAGATGTTCGTCACCCATTAAAGAGTACTGCTGGTCGACGGCAGTCAACCCGACCCCGGATTTGGGCGCACAAAGATGGTATCGAGCATAGGCTTGGTAATACCATAGACTGGGTCGCCTGCCTGGTTAGGCTAGTGACTGATGGTTAGGGCACATACCTAGGGCTTGAGGGACTTGGGCTTAGGCCATGGTCATTGAGGTCTAAGAACATCACAGCTGGGTACAGCTCGATGTTAGAGTTTAGGTATGTGATTACCTAGGAAATCACGGGACAGGATTAGAACACTGCATGCACTGTGTTTTATGCATGATTGGGTGTATAACATGTTGATGTTCATGTATGTTGATGAATTGTGGTATATGTATGTGTGAATGGTGTGCATAACCTGGAGTGTTATGTGTTGAGTGAGTGTGTGCTTAGTGATTAGCACATAGATGTGTTGGAAAATTTTTGGAGTTTTATAGTGTGTAAAACTGGAAAAAGAAAATAAATGAAATAAATTTTAATAAATTTATTTGGTTTATTGGATAATAAAATAAAATTTTAATAAATTTTAAGGTTGAACACAAGGGTTAGTGTGAGAATAGGAGGTTTTGAGGAATTTTGGACAAAATGGTCCAGAATTAAAAAAAAAAAAATAAGGTGAAGAAAATTGTTTTCTATGTTTGGCGCTTTGTAAACTAAGAAAATCGAATAAAATAAATTTTTATAAGTTTATTTGCGGATCGAAAAAAATGGATGCGGCTTTCTGGTGTTTCCTGAGAGAAGAAATGAAAAAAAAATGTGTGAAAACTAAAAAAATGCAGTTGTAGTAATTTACCGGTTAATGGGCTTCAATTGCGGTCAAGATAAAGCCGGAAATTGTATTGTGACATGGCGCGGGCCGGAAGCCCGGTTTGCCTGGAGAGTCGTAATGATACAAATTTTGTATCGTGGATCAAGGGTTTGAATGGACTAGAGGTTGATCGCGTCACGTGGGGTGTATCGTGACAACGCGGTCGGTATGATGCGTTCACCATACACCTGATTGTATCGGCCACGAGGAGTCATCGCTGGAAGCATCATCACCGCGGTGGGATCAGACTGCTGGGAGCATGAGGTGCCATGTGTCACGATTCAGCACGACACGTGTCGTAGTTTCGCACGTGACCGCCACGATATCGCGCCGCGGCGGCTCGCTGACGCCCATTACGAACACGACACCGCTACAGGGCTGTCGCTGACACGGCCATGTACACGAGGCGCCTTGCCAGTGCCTCATACAGGTAATTGATCATGCAAATGATGGCGCTGAAAGCACTACATGTGCGCCCCGTCATTGTCGCACTTGGTGCACCCAACCAACTAGTTCAGTGTATTGCTTTAGGCTGCTGGACAACGTTTCATGAATCAAGTCACAAATTTTTTCGAAAAAAAAAAAAAAAAATTTTATAAAATGAGCTAAAATTTTTTTTATATGAAATTTTCAAAAATAAAATTTTGTTGATAAAAATGATTTGATATATTGAATAAATTGTCTTGCATTACTGAAAATGCATGGACATTGAGTATGAAATATTTTCTAATACTTGAATAGTAACTCTGGCTAATGCTACGCCTGTAGGTACTCGTGGTGACAGAAATTAACTTGCCATCGACATGTAGATGGTTAAACAGAGGCGAGGACGCAGGTCGCCTGATAATGAGAAATTTTGGCTGCACCACGACATCATCACCAATCGGCAGACGCGGGGCTCTCGTAAAGGCCATAGGATTAAGTGTTGCTAATGCTGCAATGTGCTAGTGCACAGGGTAGTCGTGGAGGTCCGAACTCCATATGGTTTAGGGCGCATCATCCTCTAACATTCACGGGAGGAGATCCGACAGTGGTAAACCATTGTCTCATGCACAGAAGGTGTTGAGGCCATGAGATTACCGGGATACCAACAAATAAGATTACTAGCCGCTGCTCCATCTAGAGGGTGAGTCTGGCATGGTGGAACCGGGCAAAGACCCCAAAGACCCAGAGGCAATGACATGGGCGTAATCTCCAAGAGTCGTTTCACGGGTGTTATTTATATCATGAGACATGCGTAAGGTCGTGAAGTTCAGAGTCGGGGCTGCGGACGATGACTGGATGATTATGTGGCTAGATTCAATTAGCCAGCCTGCTTATTGATGATTATGGCCACTGTGAGACATGGCTAAGGTTAGGAGATTCGAGAATGGGCTGAAGTTGTCCATTCGGGGCAAGATTGTAGACTTTCGCTTTACTGACATGGACTCATGGTCGGGATGGCCCCCAATTACGTAGAGAGATCGAGATGCTCTGGCACTCTCGGGATGCAAGTGCTGGAAGTCAAGAGGAGGAGAGTCATTTTCTTCTAGTTCTGGAAGAAGCCCAGGCTTTCTGAATTACCAGGGTTCCAGAGCCACGCACCAACCTGGTCGGGATCTGAGATCGAGCTGGGCGCGGTCGGGCAGACAAAAACACATTAAGTGCATCTCGGACATAGCGGCGAGACTGATCGCCCAGAGATGATCCGTGATTTTAAGATAAGCACGCCCCAAGAAATATAGGACGAGAGGGCGCAGTTCCACCACACCTCAATATGGGTCGAGGAACTATTTTTGGCCGTTGGTAAGACATAAGCACCTTCGGCAAAGACAGAGTGGCCAAAGGGACTGTGAGCGTGGTCGAGGCTAAGTACGTAGCCACAAGGCCAGATATCGAGGACCTGTAAGGAGCAGCTGTTCTCACGAGAGTTTAGCATGCAGACAAATGACATGCGGTAACGTTTATACCTCGCAATTATATTGTTGCATCATGTGGTACGCCGCAATCAAGAGAGGTTTGAAGCAGGTTGATGCCTTAGAGAGATGATGGGAAATTCTTCCTCAGATTAAAGTGAGAATCGTAAGATGTGTCAGATCGAGTCAGATCTCAAGATTCTCGCCATGGTGGATCGTAGGTGGTAGACATATTGGTGTTGATGTCATTCTTGATATGGATGAGTTAAATTAATCGGGTTAACAGCACTGACCACCAGTTGTCATACTGATACCGCCTTAGTCAAGTGAGGTTACATATGCACGTGGTTGATGCAGATGTGCTGGAATTTCGATGAAATTTCTTTTAAGGAGGGGAGAATGTAAAGACCCAGAAAAATTCCACTTTTCAAAAGGGCATAATGGTCATTTGGTAAAAATTCGAAATTTTTCTAGATCTTGATGACTAAATTTCACCATGGAATCGCCTCGCCAAATCTAGCTACCACGTCGAATTTTGTCAAATTCGAGATGTGAATTTGCACGCTGAGGCACTGTCGAGTGTCTAAAACGATACCGGATGTGACAAAAGTCACCTATAACATTGTACTCATGTGACACATGCTGCATGAGTAGAGAGATGATGTGAAAAATGTGACGTCGTAGAGTGCCAAGTGTCAAAACTGACAAAGAGAGAATGTATGACAGATAATATTTGAAAGTTAATGAGGAAAAAAGGACAAAAAATAACAGTGGTTTATCTCAATTAGCGAGGCCAAACGTGGGAAGACAGATGCTGAGTTAGGTTTTGTGATATTTTTAGAGAGAGGTGATGCCCAACCCGGGTCCATGATAAACCAGTCAACCCACTAAGATCAAAGGATGTCGAGTAACCTGATACCACACCATTTAGCCCCTTTTTCCGCAGAATTCGATTAATAAAATTCCGCAAAGTCTTCTTTGTACTCGGAGCTCACCCCGTAATACAACCTCAATTTCATGGTAACCTGTCCCAATATTATACAACGACCACATCGGGTCCACATACAAGTAAAAATGGTCACGTAGAGCCCATTTATCCATACTCAAACATATAAGCACATGACTATAAAACCATAGTCCATAAGAGTTTAAATTTACATCACACTTCCTTAGCAAACACATGAAAATTACAATTTAATACACATTTTACAAAAATATAAATCAAAGCCACAATCCCATTTTCTCCCTTAATATCGGCCTCTAGTGAGCGCTATCTCCCGCATTCCCCCGTACCAGTGGGGGTCCCATGACAAGGCGAAGCAATCTCAATAGAGATAAGTCCAACCGTATTATTTCCCACCTAAATGCACATTGAATGGTCAGTCACCAGCACAAATCCAAAGAAGTCATGAATGATGTCGCTTCTCATGATCCCCGCATCAAGTCCTCACCGACTTTCTCAACATGCGCACATGCCATGTATTGAAAATGTTTCAAAACAAAGGTTTTTGTTTTGCAATTCAAAACTATCGATGATATTCACAAATATAGTTTTATTAATGGCTATTGACAACCGACATCAATTATTCCCAGTGATTTGGCAATCTGATACCACTTGTTCAAAGATTTGACAATTCCTGCTAAAATTCGCCGGACAACTTCGATAAATTCATGTGACAACCATCCGATAAATCTATCGACAACCCGATAAATTCATGCGGACAACCCTCCTCGGAGAATTATCGATAACCTCCGATATAAAAGTCATGACAACCTCCTATAAACCATGGACAACCCTTCGAGAATTATTTGACCTTTAGACTTTGTCCCAGACCTAAACTACCATCATTACCAAACATTAATGTTGATCTTTCCATGCACCCTCACTCATTTACGCGATGTCAGAGGTATAAAACGTAATGTAATATGCTATTTCCTATTACCATGCTACATATATAAAAGAATGCTATATGTGCAAGCCTACTCATGCATTTAACCCATGCATCAATTGAAAAGCATCAATGAACACATAAATTCCAATTAATTCATACAATTCATGTTTCAATATATCAATACATCATATATTGAAGACATCAGAAGTCATTACCACTCGAGTAACAACATACTTTAACCTCTAGGCCTAATTGTGACATATCGAGTCCAGCGTAAGTAGCTCACAACAAGCCAAGTAATGGCCTCAATTATGACACAACTCACATTTCCCCAAGCCTCATGGATAATTATCATGTATATGATTACTTCGGGAAGATACATTTAATTTCTAGTTAATAACACATACATCACTGTTAACGGGCAATTTGCACACTTGCTCACCAAATTTTCAGAAAACACGCGTAAGTACCAAATGTCATTCATAGGCATATAGCCAGATTCTAGACTCAAGGTTCTTTCCATAGAGTTCAAGAACACCCCGAACAGAGTTCGGACGAGAAAGTTACGGCCGTCCGAAGTTTGAGGCCGAGCATGAACAAAGGACTCCACGATAAAAACCTATTGTGGGCCTTCACTGCTTCATGTTATTATTTTCGGACATAATATGAGCTCAAATTGTATTAAACTATATATGGATGGATTCTATACTCAAAGGGATTTCCATAGAGTCCAAGAACACCTAAAATGGAGTTCTTAGCGAGAAAGCAGGTCGTCCTAAGTTAGAGGCCTAACATGGATAAGCAATGGTACCATAAACCCATGCAATTGTGTTCTGGCTCCTTTAAAGTTCCTGCATACGCTATTTTCCTACCCAACCTATCCCGAACAACCCTTTCACCTGCAAATAAACCCTGCCGCCTAATTGAGTCCACACCATGAGTAAACATGGCACAAAACCTGGGTCCCAAACTCAAATTTCAAAATCAACTTAACAAACAACGCAAATCGAAGAAATACGATTTGTGAATGGAACAACTAAAGGTGCCCTTAGGGCCCAACCAAGACCAAAACATCATTTAGATAAGAAATAAACCCGAGTAGGAAGGTTCCCTACCTCTTTGAGCGAAGACGAAACTTTGAGTTCAAGACCGAGAGACTCCACAACGCCTCTTCCCGAATCTCCGCTTCGACCTTCACCAAAATTCTTACTTTACCACGCCATAAGCCTCGACGGGGTATTCCTACTTTAAGTCTTGGTCCGACGAAAATCAGTCATTGATCGCTTGAATCTAGAGAGAAGGTAGAGCTTCTTCACAGCTTTCTTCCAACCCCAAATCTTTGATGAACTCACAAGTGAGCTGGTATCCACACGTGAGCTCGTCTGAGTAGATGAACTTTCAAATCTGGCTCCATCTAATTCGACCAACTGATCTCCCATGATTGTAGAGTTTGAGAGCTGCATCTTTCTCTATCTAACTCACTCTCCTTCTTCACGCCTCCCACATCAGTTCGAGAATGGGGAGAAAATCCCTTCTTTTTTTTTTCTTTCTTTTATTCTTTCTTTCCTTTCTCTTTTATGTGTGGGTGTGGGGCCCACTCTTTTGCCTGAGTCCCGTTCTTCCTATTCGGGTTCACTTCCACCCAAACAGTTTAGTTTGTTTTCTTTTCATACTTTACCTTCAACTAATTTATGTTTTTCTTTAATCCTCGGTGTGATTTTCAAGAAAATTCGCTCCGGGTTATTAATACCAATCCTGCACCATAAAGAATTCTAACGCCAGGGAACGCTGAAACTTTTCCTGATTACCGTTTTCGCAAGACTGATCACGCCTGAAATGCTTTGCATCCGAGCTATAGGAATTTTCTAGGCTTCCCTGCTACTTCGTAATTATTTAATTTATACTTTAGAAAATTTTTATATTTTTAGAAAATTTTAAATTTTGGTTCGTGAGAGTATAACTTCAATCTAGATCCTAGACGATCAGATCATCGAATTTCTTTGCCAAGAAGGAAAGTTGTTCTATATAGACAAACGCTGCGGGCACGGTTTCTTGAGCTCGGCGAAACTCCGTGAGGTGGTTTATCCTACTTGTTTCAGGATTCAAAACCCGGGGTCCGCTGATCACCACAACCCACGGAAATACTGCGGAATGTCGGGTGACCCGACATCACGTAAAATCGGCAAGAGTCTCCTTTGTACCCGGAGCTCTACCCATACAAACATGTCCCAAACAATCCAATATATCCACAGTGGAGTGCAAATACACATCACTGGGCCCATATACCAATGCCATATCAAAATACACTAACTATATACCATAGTTTCAAGAGTTAATAATTTCATTTTATACAACATATATTAAAAGTTAAACATTCTAATACATGTATTCAACTAAAACCAAAGCCACAACCCATTCAAACGGCTTCTTAAGAAGAGTCGCCTCCTCGAACGCTCCCTATGCACTAAAATAATATCCCTCTATTGTGGTGAGCTATCACAAAGAGGGGGTGGAATCACCCGCGGGTTACTCCACCTCAAGTGCATAATGCCCAGCAAATACACAGATTCGCAAATTAGATCCTACTTGAATGTTTAAATGACCAACCCATGTCCCAGTCTCACCGCTTCCTCAAGCACTCACAAGCCATGTGGAGAGAACATTATTTTCAAAACAGGCTTGTTTTTAATCGTGGACAACCCTCCGATGAGGCAAGGGGACGACCGATGTTCTATTTAGCGGACAACCCCTCCCGATGTTTATCTAATTTGGTCGACCCGACGATTGATATTTATATGACTACCTCCGATATCGAATGGACACACTCGATAATTATTATTATTAGTCAACCTCCGAACAATTTCTCAGAAACCACCTCATTGCACTCACTCCTATTGTCTTAAGGTGCCCTAAAGGCAAAATGAAATGCATGATGCCACTCCAATACATTTCATATAACACATGCAAATATATATATAACATGATATACATTTACATAATTTAATCACACAAACATGTTATGCAATTTCACAATCCATTACACCAAAAAATTAGCTCACGTGGAAGACTTATAACCACTCTAGCACCGATTTGAATTACTCAACCAAACACATTATTTCACAAAAATATTTTGTAAATACTATTCACGTAAACAGTAAAACCATCGGTTTATTGTTCACGGCCAATCACCAATCATCGGTTCCGCTTCGTGAACCCGAATTCATAGCCATTTCCGGCCTCATATGCACCAACACACAATTTATTTCATAAATTATGAAATAAGCAATCTAAACAGCCCTCTTTACAGTCACTAACCATCCAATGGCCCCAAAATCTGACACCGTCCCAAGTTTTGGGATTCAATCAACGCCGTTTCAGTGGCCCTCAAACCAACCGAAACATTCATAAAACACTTAAACAAAGTGTAACTTCCAAGTAGGATGAACCTCACCTCATGGATTTGTCGAAACTCTAAAACGGAGCTCACCGCCGTAGGCCTTCGGGCCGTGATAGAGCAACCTCTTCCTTCTATCCAAGAATTCACTGTCGGATCGTCAAAACTTAGAGAGAAGCCACACTCTCTCTCTCTAAAAACACAACCTAAAAGCTCACTGTAAGTTCTTTTCCTTCTTGAACGTTTTCTTTTGGTCTTTTGTTGAGGGAGAGATGAACACCATTCGCACTGCCTTATTATCATTAAATCAACCAATAATGCCAATCAGTGTCCTCACTTTGATTTTTACATTTGGCAACTACCTCGTCCGGTCCATTTTTATCATTTCTTACTCATAAGATACCATGAGTGGTATGTTATAGGTGATTTCATCACATCACATGTCGCTTTACTCGCATCTCAAATTTGATGTCGAAAAGTAAATTCGACTGTTCTGAATTCAACAATTCACTGTTATATAGATTTAAGACGATTCTAAATGCTTGAATCGCTTCATTATCCGAGATCTAGAAAATTCTCGGTTTTGACCAAAATTACTATTTGCCCTTTCCAAATTTTAATTCTTCTTATTCAATTTTACCTTTGATTTAAGTGTTTTGTGATGCTGGGTTGGTTCGAGGTCGAGTGGTTATTGATCGTCCCAAATCTTGGAACGGCGTGGAAATTGAACCCATTTAAGCAACTGCGATCGGTAGGATCGTTGGGGTGTTTGTTTCATAATTTATGCAATAAATTGTGTTTTGGTAGAAGGAGACTCCTAGCGGGCCATAATCGTTTCAAAAGTGAACAAACAGCTTGATGAGTGGCTGCCCACGGACAGCTCCACTTGTTGCTGACCGTTAAAAACAAATTCCGGTTTATGTGAATTTGGATTCATAAAAACGTCCATTGTGGTGTGTATGAGATTGGTTGAAGGGAAGGGCTAGTTGTATGGGAATTAGTAGGCTAATGGCGTTTGAGGTGTTATGAGGCCGCCAATTATATGGAATGTAATTGTGTGTGAGATGGCTGGAGATGAGAGATTTGAATTGCTTCAACAGCTAATTGCGATGGTCGAGATTGCCGAATTACATGTGGTGTGATTTTAAAATCGAGAATATATGCATATTATATATATTGGTATAAAAATGGTTGAAATGGCATAATGCATTATCATATGCACCGGGTAACCTAGAAATTAGGTGTGATTGCATGACATGAATTTTCTGAAAAACGGACATGGTTACAAGGACTCTGACAAAGATATTTTCCAGAGAACAGGTTGAGATGTTCAACAATAATGTCGGAGGAGCCCTGTATTGTTTTGAAGGTTCTCCAACACACTCTCTCGAGGTAGTCCCATATTTTTAACTAAATCAGTAGTAGTATTTTCAAGAATAACAAGATTTGTTTTGAAATGATATTTTTCTCTTCATATTAACGCTAGGCAAGTGATAGGAGCTCATGAGAACCTCGAGACATGGAACTGCATTTATTATCTGCAGATCTGAATTGCATTTGAGGTGTGGTTATTTTGGATCACACTGGTATATGTCTAGTGGGGAGTGTTCCATTGCAGAGGCACTCACTATCACTATATATTTCACCCCAGCCAGGAATATTATTTTGCAGCAAAGGGAGAGTTCAGAAGAAACATTTGATGCCGATTTTGAAAAAAGTCGGGTTGTGGCTTTGATAGTTATTTTGTATAACATGTGATAGGGTTCGAAAAATGGGCTCGCAAGCCCACTCGCCAAACCCAAAGAAGAGGTATGCCCATTGAAACACCAAATTGACGCCACCAAATGAAGCGTCTAATCCGCTTATCTGGGGCCACCTGCTATTGGTAAATGGAGAAAGCCTACATTCAGCAAATCAAACTTAAATTCCATCATCAGGAATAGAATAATCCTCAATAACACATATCCTGAAAACCAACTAAATCTCACCAAAGAAGGAAAATAAGATACTCCACGGATATAATATCAGCTCTCATCCTCGTTTCGATCGTTCGATCCTACCAATGAGGTGAAAGATAATTTAAATAAATCGTTTTTCATTGGCCCTAATCAGGACCGATTCCGACAAAGAAAGAAAATCCTTCATCCAATAAGAGAATCCTATCACCATCCAATTGGGAAAACATATACTATAAATAACCAGGCCACCCCATCGCTGAAAGGTACGCGAACATTCGCCTGGCGCTTATCTTTTCTTAAAGAAACTGACTTAGCATCGGGAGCACATGGTGAAGCCCTGGCCGGGTTCTTTCTTATCGAGAGGAGTGCCACATCCGTAGCCCGCGAAACCTAACGGTAAGCTACATCCGTAGTCTGGCAGATCAACCCAATACCGCCCAACCGCTTAACGATTCAACATCGCCCGTACTCGGGCCCGCTGAAAAAGCATCACCGGCACCGCCTGGAACTAAAGTTCCTTTGATTACTAAAGATCGACCGCCATCGATGGTATCAACCCCGAACACGCGTAGAGCACCATCCAATTAAGGATGTGACCGCCAAAGACGAAACAAAGAAACCTCCCGCGCGTCGGGCGAAGGCAAGCCAACACGGTAAAGAGGGAGGCGCCCGCCTCACCAACCAACGCCCGATAGGAGAGCAGAGCAACCTCACCGTGCAGATGCAATGCCCACGGGAGGCACGCATAAAGCTAGAAGGTCACAACTTTCTCCTCAGAAGGCAACATAATCTGACTTCGAAAATAAACGTAAGGTATCCACTCAGCCGTGGCACGGGTTTAACGTCCCTAGAGAGGAGGCAACTTAGGTAACACTGGAAAGTACGGAACTTAAGAACTACGTCACCTCGCAAGAGGAGAGCAACATGGGCAGGTCGGCAAGAGCCTCCGCCGCAGAAGCCACTGCGGTGAAGGAGGTGGTAAGAGGACGCCCCATTAATTATGGACACCCGTACAACAAGACTAATCACCTTCACCGCCGAGGTGTTACTTCCTCTTCCGTAAAGAAAATTCGGATGCCACAAGTGGAAGACTGACAGGTCGAGATCCGCCGATCATCTCAACACTTACAAAAACCAATGGAGCTGTATGGGTATCAAGACCCTGCGCGATGCGTAGCTGCTATAACGCAAAGGCTCAAGCTGGCTCGGTTTAACAAGCCCGCTCATCAATCTCCTCATTCAGAGAGCTATCCATTGTGTTCGTCACTATTGAGCCGTGAAGTATAGAAAGCCGTTACCATCTATTGACCATCAAGCGTAGCTCATGGTAGAGAGCCTCGAGGTCCTGGTGTTCAAAGCGTTCAACGCAGAGTCTCGGTTGCAGATATTACCTGAGACTAAAAGTTCGCGACATCACCGTGCCATTCATTGCCGGATTAGGGGTGCGCCGAAAAGACTCATGTTTTTCCCATCTCTAAAAATCCAGCATGTCATGATCGCAAAGCGAGAAGCACATTAATGGCGAAGAAGCCTCATATCCAAGAAAGTGAGCTCCTCCACCCATAAAGAAAAACTGACAGACAAGCGACGGTGGACTCGAGTCTCAAAAGACAAAGCGCACGGAGGTCTCCAAAGAAAGATGGAGAACGGTTCCCAAAAAGGCGTGGAAACCTCAGAGATTGTCTGGGCCCACCTCAACTCGAGAGACGACAACGTTATTCACCTCGACGGCTCACTTTAATGCCCTTCGCAGGTCACGTGTCCTCGCCGGGCGCTTAAAACTAACGCTTCCCGAGGTGGCCAACTCAAATGAAGTCAGACCCCGCCACAAGAGACAACACCAAGTATTGCAAGTTCCATAGGGACTATGGGCACCGCACGGATGATTGCATACAGCTCAAGAAGGAAATATAGTACTTAATACGGCGTGGGTATCTCCGACGCTTCATAGCCCCTGAAAATCAATCCTCGACCGTCAACGCCCTCGTCGAATAACACCCAACACTCCTGATAGACAGCAACCGGGAAGATCATAGTTTTAGAAAATCCACGCGATCTCGAGGGATTCATGAGGAGGCTTAATCCGCACCAGCTCTAAGTGCTCCATCTACGCTAAAGACGTCACAGAGGTGGTGGAAGTGGCTGCCGTGTCCAAACTCCTTAGCTCGACACACCATAACGCTCGACTGGGATCCGAGGCACCTTCATGACGCACCCCCTTGGTACTGAAAGCAACAGGGTCAACCAAATCCATTCAGATCTGTCCCAATGACAACGGAGGTTCACCTTCCGGACATCATCTTCTCTCGGCCTTCGATAAGATGGGCATCTAAAGGGAAAGAATGAACTCACAAGACCCACTGCGAGATTCTCCCCGAGAAAAGTATTACCCGGGCTCAATACAACCAGCACTCACCTGGAGGATCCCCTCATGCAAAGTAACGACGACAACGAGATTCTAGCTGTGTAGACGCCCCATCCGCTTTATAATATGTTGTTAGCACCCTCTCTCAATGCAATAAAGCCATTCTTCGCCACCACATGATGATCAAGTTTCCTAATGTGTTTTATAGAAATGGTTCGAGAGACCAACGAGGGCCGTGGAATGCTACTCAAGATCCATGAAACAAAAGCTGGCCGATAACATATACTGGACGGCTCAACATGCGCCAGACGAGAAGCCTCGCCACCCTTACCCGAAATCCTCGAAGAGTCTGAACCCGCATCGTTGATGACGACCCCCGAACACCGCCACATCGGTCTAAGTTAGCAGAGACCTCAAAAGCCTCTCACCCATTTTTCGAGGACGTAACAAAGATGTCTTCACATGGAAGCAAAGATACGGGAGGGATTGACCCCCACAATAATCACACACATAGGTCAACGCGCCCATCCTTCAAGCCAATCAAAGAAAAAGGAGGAGCTTTCAAATTTAAGGTAAAAAAGAGATCAAATTGTGAGATTTCAAATTCTCCGCGAGTGTTTAATCGAGAGGTGGAACATCCTCCGACGGTTACGAACGTCGCACTTGTCAAAAAATCTAACGGCAAGTGGCGACCGCTTCTCGACTTCACCGACGCCAACAAAGATGCCGTGCGACGCTTTTGCCAATCACTCATCGCGATGCCACCGCCGCCCCGAACTCCTCGCCATGGATGCCTTCTCCGCTACAACCAGATCGAAGACGGACCCGCATCGCACAAGAAAAGACCCTCGTCGTCACGCCAGGAACTCATTGTCGCGGATGCCATTTAACGAACGCAGAGTTGCTCATCAGTGCCAGAAGGTGATGTTCCGGTTATTGCTAGAACAACCGCTGAGGCGTGTCATAGATGACATGTCAAAATCCCCCGCCGCCAAGCTCCACATAGCTCATCTAACCGAGGGCGTTCCAGACCTCGAGTATAACATGAAGTCAATCCGCCCAAGTGCGCCGAGTATCACCGAGCACTTCTTAGGTTTCATAGTCAACAACCGAGGAATCAGGCAACCAAACAAAATAAAGGCAATGACATGCCATCGCCCTCGTGCATCAAGGAGGTCCAACGCTTGACATGCGAAGGATTGTCGCTAAGTCTATCTTCGTATCCGTGGCTAGTGATAAGTGTCACCTTTCTTCCAAGTTTTAAAGAAGGCCTCAATGGGACACGGTTAAGAAGCATTCTCAGCATTGAAGACATATTTGAGTTCGCCCATTCTGGTAAGCCCCATTGAAGGGGAACCCTCACCTATACTTAGTCGTTTCGACTTAATCGTTCTCGCCGCTGACAAAGACCGGCACAAGACCCATTACTATTGCAAATGAGTTCGAGAGGAGCGGAGGAGAGGTATCCAAGGATGGAAAACTCATCTGCAAGACAGTAACCCAGCCTGGAAAGCTCCGCCTCATTTCCAAAGCTCATACTGATAGAAGTTCCAATATAATATCCGATGAAGCAAGTGTTACATGTTTATGACCTCAAGAAGGTCGATGAAGGGGTCATAGAGCTGCTTTTAGTTTGACATCGATATAATCAACCAAAATCGTAATAAAAGGGTAGGTTCTAGTGCATCATCATGGAATTCATCTCATCGGGAGCTCATCAAGAACGCTCAAACGCCGACTGACCTCCCCATCTGGAAACTTTCTATAGATGGGGCCACAAACACACAAGGAAAGCGGAGCCTGTCTAACTCGACTTCCCGTATGAATAGATATTGAGTACATCAGATTCAAATTCCAAGCCTCCAACAATGAGTTGGTTGATAGAGCTTTCGCCATAAAGCAGGCTCCCAACCCTTGCCCATTCATCGGAAAACTGACGCTCAGGTCACGCACTCAACCCGTGCAAGACAACAGAAGATACCACGAGGCCAAAAGTGGAAAAGAATGATCCATGCACCTGCAAATGGATTTTAATGAAAGTTCTGTGGCGGGTCCAGCCGTACATATCCCATAATGTAGAACCCTGAGCCAATGCTTCAAACACAACCAAGGGGAAGACCTCGCCAGTCAACTGGTTTAATACCTGCGTGAGCCTTCTGATAGATTCTATGAAGTTTCCCTCAATCTGTCTCCAGCCGAGTTGATAGACCCATTTAATTATATAATGTGATTTTGACGTCGCAATTCAAACACTTCAAAGAGGCATCAAAATTGGGGATAAGGTCGGCCACCACTAATCATAAGGGAAGCCTTTACAAGAGAGGTTTCTTCACACCCATTCTTATGCATCACGGAAAAACACCGACTATGTGCTAAGGGAAGTACATGAAGGTGTATAAATCATATCGAGTTCAGGCATTAGCGGAAGGTCTTAAGGCGTGGATACCATCGCCCACAATACTCGCCGTAGACGGATCGACCTAGTCGAGATGCAAGATTCGCCAGAGCATGCCAAGATCTCTCGCCCCGATCTGAGCCTGACACGATCGAAAGCCCAGTTCTTCCGGGGTCACGGTTTAGACATACCGACCGCCTATTGAAGAGCCATGGTGATTTACTCATCGCGGCAAGACCATTTGACCGGCGTGGGTCGAGGTCAACCTATGGCCACACAATCACAGAACAAAGACACGCGAATTTGTGTGGCAGCCATTATATGCGTTTAAGATCCCAAGAGCCCCCCGGCATCGCATACTGAGTACCTGACAACACCAAGTTCAGGGATTTTTGTGCTGAGCTTGGAATTAAGAATTATTACTCGTCAAGAATGATATCCAGCCTAATGGTCGACATAAGTCACCATCAACCCCAAGACCGCATTGAAGACCAAATTGAAAGACCTTTAGCAAATGGGTAGAATACCTCCCGAGGTGTTATGGGGCCCACAGATCACGGTAAGTCGCGAACCTGTAGAAACTCCACATTCGCTCAGCCTTTGGCAACGGGCGAGTCCCCCGCCGAGGTCCGGTTAAAGTCCCCACGCATCGAAGTCGCAATAGTGAACACAATGACAAGGTTCTCCACCTAAATTTAGACCTCTTAGATGAAAAGCGTGAGCAGGTCCTAAGGCTATTCAAAGATTACCAAAGGAAGATCTTACCGAGGTATTATAAATCAAAAGTCAAACCCATGAGCTACATGCCAGTGACCTTAGTTCTCAAGAAGTTCATCAAGAAGGAAGAATCCAACATATTGAAAACTAGGCCCAACCGAGAAGGTTCCTTACATCATATCCGCTGGCCATCAACCGGCAATTACGATCTCCGCATGGTAGGAGGAAAATTCTACATCATGCTTGAACGTGAACACCTAAGCGTTTATCAAGAGACTTCGCTTGTAATCTTTAAACAGCTAATTATCAATTTTCGATGATGATTTGAGCTGCACGGGTTATTTTATTAGACGCTCTCAAAACAACAACATGAATGCTCGTAGTACCATTACATACAATGTAATGTGAAAGTTCATGATCAAAAGGAAGAGTCTCTTCTTGTCTAATCACCACATTCACTACAATAGTAGTGCTCATTCATTACACCCTAAGATGACACAAGCGGTTCCCCCAAAAAAAAAAACTCAAGAAGGAAAAGGAGAAAGGAAATCCAGATGAAAATAAAGAGAAGGAGAACATAGAGGTGGGAAAAGCAGGAGAAGAAGAAAAAGCGATGAAAGAGTTTGTGCGAAAGTGGAAGGAAAAAGGGAGAACAGATGGAAGAAAGAGAAGGTGAAGGAAGGGAGTAGAATAAAAGAGCAAAGAAAGTAAGAAAGGATAAGAGAAAGAAGAATAGAAAATGTAGAAAGCGGCACAAGAAAATGTACCGCCTTCGACGACCCCCAGCACACCAGGTTAGGAAGCCAACATACCTACTAAAGGGGACTAGGGAAAACACAACTCTATAAAGGTAGGTCCAACAAAATCAACTTAATCCTCAAAGTGACCCTGAAGACGCATCAAGCTCTCGAATGCCGCGACAAATCTCGCCACGTTAATCAAAGGGGCGCATTATTCAAGTATAAACTCCATAACAATGAAGCCGCCATTTATAAGAAGGCCAGCACTCAAATTTGAAAAATTGCTTCAATTCTCCATGAACGCAAGACAAAGACACTCATCTTCCAAAAATCGGTCGAATGGATGCACGCAATCTGGCCGACGATCGACCATCGCACACGTTACACACCCTAAGAGTCGATCACCAAAGCTGCCCACGTCAAATGGCTTCGAGCCTGGAATAGGCCGTTTTCGACGGCAGATTTACTTCAGACGTGCCATGCAAACCCAAGAGTCGATCACCAGTTTCCAAATTTCACAAGGCCTTCACGACCCGCAGCTCAGCAGCTCGGGCTTTTGATGAGCCAGACTCACTCGCACGTCATGCGTACTTAAGAGTCGATCACCAAAGCTCGTGCCACAAGGCCTCGTGCGGTTCGAGCCCAACAATTTCGGGCTTGACGAGTCGACCATCAGACAGCCACGCGAATTTAAGAGTCAACCACCAAAGCACCACAAGGTCTTCACGCTTTACTCAAGAATTTCGGGCTGACGAGTTCTGAGCCACTCACATTCAGCCACAGCCTAAGAGTCGATTAGCTAGGGCTTTCCAAATTGCCAAGGTTTCGCCTGAGCTCAGTAAACACTGGACGATTTACTTCATCTGCAGACAGTGCCACAATTTAAGAGTCAAATCAACTCAGACTTCAACATTAAGGTCGTCCAGCCCAAGAATTTCATTGACGAGTTCTGACCATTCCTCAGACAAACATACAGCCTTAAGAGCCGATCGCCACAAGCTCAACCACATGCCTTCACACTTAGTCAACCCAATGACGAGTTCGACTTCACTTTCGCACAAGCCACGGAAACAAGATTGATCATCAAAGTTTCCAGAACACATAGCCTCACCGAGCCCCAAGATTCGGGCCACGAGTCGACACTTCAAGAGTTTATGCAAACTAAGAGTCGATCACTCAGGCTGCACCATGTCTCACAGCGCCTGTCAAAGAAACACTGACAGTTGGACTACTCATAGTCGTGATGATGCACTAAGAGTCGATCAACAAAGATGCCCACCACAAGGCTCCGGCCTGAGCTCAAAGAACAACAGAGTCGACTACTTTGCTCAGCCACGCAGCTCTTATGAGTCGATCACCAGTTATTCACTGAGGTACCGGCAGGAGCCCAGATCAATTACGAGAGTCAACCCGCTAATCCTAGCCATACAAACTTCAGGAGTCGCTTCAACTCAAACGCCAACTCAAAGCAGGCAATGTAGCCAAGAAATTAATTTAGTTCACGGTAACAGCCATAAGTGTAGACAAAGGTGGTAAAAGAACATTTATTATGAAAAGAAGACATGTCCGGTCCCAGACTCAAAGAAAAAGAAGAAACTAGACGTCGATACATGCTACCGACGATTCATCAAAGGAGGAGCTGAGGGTGAAGAAGGGGGAGCGGCTCCAAACAAGTGTCCCAGGCTTCTTGTCAATAGTGAGACTCATCTCCTGTCGCCAGAGTCGTCAAAGTTGTTCAGCCGGTAGGCATTAGTAGCTTCTCCTTTGAAAGGCAAGTCACCCGTAAGCCCATTGAGTGATGTGCTCAACCCCAATTCTTCGTATAACTTGTCCCATGAGTAACCAGTTACTGGCTGATGGAGGTCCCATCGCAGCCTCACGAACTCCTCACCAGCGTTCAATGAAGCTGACACTTCAACTATGACCAGCCCCATCCACACTTTCACCTGACGTGTTAGCTTCACTGACTCCACGTAGCCTTCCTTGTGACTCTCAGTCACCCTAAGATGTGGCAAATAACCCTAACCATCTGAAGTCATAATTGCGTGATCAATACCCACTTCCAAGAAAATTGGCTTCGCGTGAGTCTGCAGCCTCTCATCCTCGAACCTCCCGAGTCATTTTCGCAGCTCTCGTCGTTTTCGCCTCACTTTCTTAATGCCCACGTCGACACGCGAAGGCTTCAACCGATGTTTCACCGCTTCCTGCATACGCAGACCCGATTCCTCATCTCACTCGGCTTCATAAAGGAAGCCACCCTTCACCTGAAACTGGATATCCATCGCTTAGATCGCTTTTGAGTCAAACTCACAAACGAGTAGAAGCAATTCCCACACCCGGGCCATAAAGATCAACGCTCTAACACAGATCAACACCAACTCGTCAATCGATAACGACAAGATATGGAAACTTACAGCAGGCAACCCCCGAGAGAGTTAAAGCTTCCTCAACAGCAATGGTCCGCCTTGAGATCAAGAATCTTGGCGATGGACCAGATGCTACCGCCGTCATGCCAGAGGCGGTGAGTCGCGATCCGCGCTTGAACCCTTTCTTCTGTCCTTCAATCAGAAAAGATGGCTTAACGCCATGCGTAGTGGATTCGCAAACCGTGAGGGGCATTTATCGCCACGTACGCTTCACGCCTTCCGGGAGGAGCTTCGCCAAGAACGACCAACCCGGATTGGCAGATCCCGAGCTTTTACACCTCCAGGTGAGTAAATATCCGCTGATGTTCAGAATGTGGTAGAAGGAGAAGAGAAGACGCCCTAATTTCTAACCTCGCTTCGTGCCGGAAGTTGGTCTTCTTCTAATTTTGAGTCCGCGGTTTTCCCATTTCACGCCGATTTGAGACATTGCTTCACTAACCAGAAGTTTCCCTTGGTAGGCTTGGCAAATAAAACCCGATGGGAGAGACTATAGTGGAAGGAGGCGGCGCCTCAAAACGCAGAGCAAGCCGACCTTCGCGCTAGAAGGCCGTAGAATATCCCACTTGATCGCCCGCGTAGCGACGCCAAATACTCACCAACACCGCGACTATGACGTTATCTTTGGGTCGAGATCGAGTCGAAAGACCTCGAGAGGCACGTGGACAATGCGTAATTGAGATATCCAATGACCTCATAAAGATTATACCAAAACAAAGCGACACTCACGATTCTTGGGAAATTGAGCGAACCGGAACGCCGTCGTGTTTGTCAAGAGGGTCGTATTCCCACCGCGCCACCGACAAAGAAGTGCAACGCCCTTCCAAAGCCTGCGGAGAGGAAGATTGGAAATCACCGCAGAAGTGCCAGACGCCGAAAAATAGGAAGCCCTCGGCCGTTTCTTCAGCATAAAGGAGCAGTTATGTTTGAACGCCAGCCCTCGATCCCTAAAGAAACCAATAACGCATCAAAATACCCCAGCCATTGGGCGAAGTTGAGAGGGACAGACATTGAAGTGTCAGCAAACCCCTTTACGTATGACGCAGGGCGTATAAAAATGCCAGTTCTTCGCTTGACCATATCGAAGCACTTAAGATACGTCATCTAGGTACCAAACCACATGGGAGGTCAGCATCGTGGGACTGACTCTGAGGGTTTGGGGCGAGGTCGGTAACGCTCAGCTAGTACCGGCAAAGAGGCCAATCTTGTTAGGCCCCACCACCAAAGCATTCTGAACGGCGGATTTTAGGTATTCACCCCCCAGATACTTAATCTGGTCTACTCTCCCCTTACCTCGTTTAAGGGTGGCGCCTTGAGCATCTCAAGATCGACCCCATTAACGAAGAAGGCGCCAAGGCCGCTTCGAATCGCAGCAACCGGCGAGTCACTCAATACCGAGAAGAAGAACGACCCGGACCTATGGTGATAAAGCGGGTAATGAGAACGAACCGTCAGATCAACTAACGCTTCATTATCGCCCAAAGATGCACCAGAGAGAAAGACGCAGCGTCCCAAGAATAAACGGAAAAGTCACATCTCAGAAAAGACAAAAGACTCGTATAAAAGAACATAAACGGTGGTGAGGAACCAACGCCGCACAGAAAACAAGAACAATACAGGCACGGTGAACATAAGGAAACTAAAAGAAGTGGGAAAGATGGAGCACAAACCCAGAGTCATCATTATCGTGGGAAGACACAAGGACGGAGACAATGCCCTAATCACCCAACCCTAGAGCGCATAACGTGAGAAATCGCGATCTGATACAAGAAACGCATGCACTACCACGCACACCATACAAGGGTCAAGACCGATGTGGTTTGAAAATGGGCTCCTCGTTGTGCCCACCACCAAACCCAAAGAAGAGGTAATCGCCATTGAACCGACATAAGACCCCGACCGAAACCCTCCTAAGATCTCCGTGGTCTCGCTTCAGTGAAAGTTCACCATACAATCCCTTGTGAATGTCCACTAAATCTCAACCTTTAAGAAAGAGCAAAACACCCTAGTGATTAATATAATACCTCAATATATATATATATATATAAAAGATACACAACCGCCAAATCCACAACCTCCACCCATCTTATTGTAGGCTTCATAACTAATAAACACACATGATAAAGACTCATATGAGTTCAATACTAAGATCGTGAAAGCATTTAAGAGTGTTTAATTTATGGGTACAATGAAAATACATAAGTCCAATAAAAGAAAGGCGTATAGATAAGATAGAATACCGAGAATCGCCGCAGAACGTGACGAAGCTGAAGGCCAGGTGTGGTGATCTCTACTTGACCGCCTCGGACTCAGAGAGAACGATTTAAACAATAAAACATGAGACAATAAATTTGAGGGCATAATTTATAAGGAAAATAATGTTTTATTTTTCAACATCTTCAAGACCTCACGCCCACTCTTTATAAGGTTCTGCTGAAATCATTTCACAAAACCCAAATTTATACCCAATAACAATGTGTGAAATTATGCTCAAAATTTAAACTTATGATTACTACTAAATTATAACCACTGTTCACAAAGAGGAGGCAAATTCTAGCATAAAATATATATAAATCATCATGTTTAAAATAATCAAGAAAATACAATAAATTATAAATATTGAAATGGTTTTACCTACTTAAACTGAATGTATTGCACCGTAATTGGCTATACTATATAGTAAACCATCGTAACCCAAATCCCACGCATACCGCGGTAATCAATAAAACTTTCTGTGAACCCGACATCACGTGGGCAACTAATAAAACCTTCGTAAACCCTCCGACATCACGCAGTAATCACAAACCTTCGTAAACCGGCATCGCATGGAAACTAATAAAACTGGTGTAACCGACATCACGTGTCAACTATCAAACTCCAAACCCGACATCATAATCATTTCACAAGTCTCAAAATCCATTTTTAACCAATAACTACAAAATGGTTTAAACCTCAATCCATGTACCAAAATGTTTGAATACCAATAAATTTATCCATAGAATTACAGTAAAATTTCAAATATTTAAATGTCGATAAACTACTACGAAATGATAACTTGTTTATATAAAAACCTATAATTATATTCACGCATAATCAACTCGTTTCGATCAAATAAGCTATATATATAATAATTAACTAATTATATCATAATAATACCTCAAAGCATTTTTAAAAACATGCAACCATCACGTATTCATAGATGTTTGGCCTGCCTTCATGTAAACGTTTCTCCCTTGCTCAACAGGAGCTCAGAATATAATAAAAATACCATTAGGTCTATTAATTAAACCAAAGACATTGGGACACCCCAAATGTCTTTTGAATAATCTTTAGAACTGAAACTATTCAAATTGACCCCGACAAGTCCACCATACACAGGCCCATAGACCCCAGTATCAAAATTTGGGGCTTGAACCCTGAGGCTGGACCTTCGAAATTGAACTTCCAATAACTCATAAAAATGTCTAATTTCAATTAATCAAACTCAATTTGCTCACTTGACCAATTGTGCCCACTGGCCCAAACCTTTTCAGAATTACCCTAAATGACCCAAAAATGGAACCAACCAAACCACTTCCAAAATTTACAAACTATATCAACTAAAGCCCAAGAGACCAAGAACACAGCGCATTCTTACCTTGGTCCAAAGGTTGTCGTGGGGTGGCTTAAAACTCAATCCAACAATACAACTTTGTTGCACAGATTTTCAAACAAGAGGAATCGCAAGGGACCACTGAATGAGTTCGGGAGGGTCCAAAAATGGTAGAGAAGGGCCTACCGAATGGGCCGAAAAATATGAAAACCGGCGACCCACCGTGGCGCCTCACGTCAGACATCGCCGCCGTATCCGAAGCGTGGTTCAGCGGCGTTGGCCGAAATTTTGACCGCTAGGTCACCCCGCTCCTCCTCCCCCGGCCGGGCGCTGCGGTGCGGTGTAAGGGTCAGATCACTCCCCACGGCCAACCCCGTTGCCTAAAATGTCAAACCACCTAGTTTCAGTCCACTGTGTTTTGGGAATTTTTAGGTTTGGAGCCCAAAATGAGTGTGTTGGGGTTGTGGTCTTTCTTGCATCGCAAACTATGCTGGTGATAGTTTAGGCCGCCGTAAAACTGAAAGACAACTTTGGACACTAGCAAATGTTATCGTTGTTCCTGTGTATTATGTTCTTTTATCCGAAGTCGGATTGACATTCAACCGCCTATAAACTCGTGACGAATGAAAATACGGAATGGTGGTATCTTAATCAACCTGTAATGCACCATCCTTGAAAGTCAACTGGCCAACATACTAATTGCTTCGCCAAATCATCAAACGTTTTGCAAACTTTAATATCTTAAATGGCTACATAGAAAACACAAAGTTTTTGACGCCAAACAAATGAAGGCTCACTCTACCAAAGGGACGGTCATGGGCAATGGAGAAAGCCTACATTCAGCAAATCAAACTAAATCCCATCGATAAGGGAATAAAATAATCCCCAATAACATATTATCCTGCAAATCTAACTAAATCTCACCAGCAAGGAAAATAAGATAATTCACTTATATACGTTTTTCATCTCACGATCAAACCGATCCCCAATTTAACAATGAGGAGGAAAGATAATTCTAAATAAACTGCTCTTTCAATATCCTTAATCGAATCCAATTCCGATAAAAGAAAGAAAATCCTCCATCCAATAAGAGAGAATCCTTATCACCATCCAATTGGGAAAACATACAATTATAAATACCGTGCCACCCTTATCGCTGAAAGGTACACAAACACATTCGCCTCTGCGCCTATCTTTCTTTAAAGAATTGACTTAGATCTGAGCGCCACGCGGCCCCCGTCGGGCCTTTCTTTTTCTTGTCTTGCAGAGTAGCTGCCACATCCAGAGCCTGCACGATGCCACATCCGCAGCCCCGTGCACCAGCTCGCCAGCCACCCGTGTCCCGCCACCACCCTAACACGTCTAGCCTGGGCCCATGACCTAACACGCCCAACCCACCGGCTTGGATAAAGCATCATCAACATGTATTGAAAATCGTATACTTTTAATATATGTTGTATTAAGAGTAATGTAAAAGAACCCTTGAACCTTATTGGTATATGGTTGATGAAATTTTAATGAGTAGTGATGTTTAGGCCCAAGTGGCCATTTTTACTCATTTTAATTGTATATGGACCGGCGTGGTCGCAGGAATTATTGGGACGTGTTCTATTCGGGTAGAGCTCCCCAGACAGGAGACTCTGCCCACTTTCGCGGGAGATGCTCATCACCTGACATTAAAGAGTATTTTTGCAGGATGACGGGTAGCTCTAATTTTAACCCGAGATTGGGCCACATAGAATGACACATAGTATTAATAGAAAAACCTAACTTATTACAAAATGAATTCTAACAATGATGGGATATTAAAAATTAATTAGAAAAATTTTAAACCCATAATATCTTTACAAGAATCAATGACAATAATATAATTAAATCTCCCTCAAGAAATGAAAGAAGAAATATTATTAAAAGTCAAAATAGAAATTTAAGAAAAAATATACTTAATGATAATTACTTAAATTTAAATAAGGATAGGATGACAATAATAATATTCAAGAAGTTTACAATCAGAACAAGATCTGAAGTGAATGGTAAGTTGAATAATTTAAAATAGAAATCACAAAAACAAGAATAAATCTAACAAAATCACTATTAAATATCATATGGAAGAGTTATAGATTGTATGACTAGATAGAACAATTAGACTATTAACAAATATAAAAGCATTCTTAGAAACTTATGATAACAATGTATATTAAAAGGTAAATAATTGAATAGAAAAGAAGAAAATTGAATAGTAAAAACAAATAATACAAAAATACAAAAGTCAAAAGTTAAAGAATCACAAATTGTAATAGTTTTAAATGATAGTAAATATGGTAGGTATAATAACTTTTGATAAAGATATTCAACTAACAATAAATCAACTAATCAATAAAAATTTAAGTACCTAAAAACGAAAAAATCTAAATCCAAGCATAAAGGTTAAAGCATGAAGATAATAAAAGAAAATTATGATTATGATCTTAATGATATAGTATTAATAGAATGCCTAACTTATTACAAAATAGAATTCTTAACAAATGATTGGATATTAAAAAACACTAGCATATTTAAACCCCAAATATCTTTACAAGAATCAATGACAATATACTAAATCTCCTCAAGAAATGAAAGAAGAAATATTGTTAAATAACAGAAAAATTTAAGAACAAAATATACTTAATGATAACAGCTAGATTTAATACATAGATGACAATAATATTCAAGAAGCTCATAATCAGGAAGAAGATCTATGAAAATCGAAAATTGAATAATTTAAAACAACAATCACAAAATCGTAATAAATCTTAATGTAAAATCTATTAAAAGATTAGATACTAGACTATTAACAAATATAAAAGTATTCTGAAACTTTATGATAAATAATGTATAATAAAAGGAAAATAGTAATTGAATAAAAGCAAATAGAAATGAATAGGGTAAAAAAAATAATGTAATTATGAGTTTAAAGTTGTAAGAATCACAAACGTGTTTGTTTAAAATGATAGGTAAATACAGGTATAATAACTTTGATAGTATATTAACTAATATAATCAACTAATCATTAAAATTGGCATCAAAATGAAAAATCTAAACTAAGCATAAAAGATTAAAGCATGAAGATAATAAAGAAATGATAGATTATGTCTAATGACATAGTATTAATAATACCTAACTTTTATTACAAAATGGGAATTCTTAATAAATGATTGGATATTAAAAAACACTATATATTTTTAAACCCCAAATATATTTAAGCAAGAATCAGATAATAATATAATTAAATTCTCAAGAATGAAAGAAGAAATATTATTAAAAGGCAAATAGAAAATTTAAGAACAAAATATACTTTAATGATGGAATTTTCAGTTTAGATTTTTAAATCTGATGTGATGACAATAACATCGCAGCTTCTTACACCGTGAAGAAGATCTAAGTGAAAATCAAAAGTTGAAGAATTTAAAACAAATCACAAAAAACAAGTAATAAATCTAACAGAAAATCATATTAAATATCATATGGAAGAGTTACGTGATTGAGAAGAATTTGATAGAACAATTAGACTATTAACAAATATAAAAGCATTCTTAGAAATTTTATGATAAATAATGTATAATATGTGACGCCCCAAATCCCGGGTCCGTTGGATTCACCGTCAACTCAAGGGATGAGTTTGAATAAATGGGTAACCCGACACTATCATTTAAAACGGCAGAAGTTCCTTCAGATTCCGGGAGCTCTACCCAAAGTACATAACTCAGTTCCAACGACCGTTACTGTGGTCCACATACATAGATAAAAGGAGTAAAAATGCCTCGCTTCCCAGACAATACTCAGCCAATAATCTGGTGTCCCAAATCCAAATACATATATCATGGTTCAAGAGCGGCACTACCTATACAACATATATTAAAATTTAGAACATTCTAATACATGTCTTACTAAAACCAGGTGCTTTTCACAATTCTGGCTCAAAATCGGTCTCTAAGAAGAGCCGCCTTTCTCGAAATACTGCACCGAAAAATAATATCCCTCGACGTGGTGAGTTATCGCCAAGAGTGGAATCACCTTAACACATTCTCACCTGCGCATATGCAATGCTCCAGTAAACAAACATTCAAGCAATTCAGATCCATTTGAATGTCTAAATGACCAACCCACGTCCTAAGTCCTCACCGACTCCTCACACTGCCTAAGCCATGGCGAGAAAACATCTTTTTTTCAAACAATTTCTTGTTGTTTTGAAACTATACTACCAAAGTATCGGCACAAAATATGGGACTACCCTCCGTATGGGACATTGCCAGTAACCTTCCAACGGGCCATGGTCCTCATCCGAATGACTGGGTTGACTGCCCCAACCCCACTCCGAAATTCATCCCATGAATCTCTTTAAAAAACGCTGCTTTTCTTCAATTTTATTGTCATGCACTCACCTAATTTGTGGCTACCAAGGCATATGAGACGCATTTTCATGCCATTTCACACAATATATACAACACATGCAAATATACCATCATGCATATATTTACATAATTTTTTACAAATACACCACATGTAATTCAACAATATCAACTATCACCCAAATTAGCTCACTTGAGCTAAACACACAATCTCATCTCCAATGGCTCATACACACACTATATTCCATATAATTCATGAGCAAATCGCAATTTCCTCATTCTCCACGAAACATATCACTGCAATTATATTCCATATACTGACATCATATTAATACAAGAAGTTCATGCATTAACCTATCCATTTCCACACAAATCAAGCCATTCATTTCATCAATTTCAAGCACCCAACCCATGGATGTTTTTGGTCCATTTCACACAAACCCGAGACTATTTTTACAGTCCCAAAACAGAGCAAGTGGGCTGTCCACGGGCAGCCCACTCCTCCTACATCCGCCTTCATTGAACTAATTTCCATGGCTATCTCCTGGCCATACACTAATAAAACACAATTTTTATCGTGATAAACTCAATTTCTAGTCGCCCAAACAGCTGATCGCAGACTCGGGGTCTGCATCCCAGATTCGTAAAATTCCCAGCCACCTGAAACCATTTTTAGTAGATTCCATCAAACGGTCCTCACGGCCTCAACCAACTCAAACATTACAAAACACTTAAATAAAGTGTAAAACAAGTAGGATGAAATTTTCTACTCAACGGAGTTTGTCAAAACTCCTTAAATCGGGTACCACACGCTGCTCCTCACCGCAGAGAACCACTTTCCTTCTTGAGTTTCGAATGAATCCCGGACAAAATGGATTGGGGCTTCGGAATCTGGGAGAGAAGGAGGTCCTTCTCTAAAATCAAAATCACACCGATCTCCACAGTACTACGCACTGCTCGTCTTCATTTCAAGGAAGAAGCTGACCACACACATTCTGTTCTCTTCCTCATTAATCTTTCCAAATGGATATCTTGCGGTCCAAGTTTCTTGATTTTCTATTATTTGGCACTACCACGACCGCCCATCATCGTCATTTCACCACCTAGTAAGATGGCACATGAGCAATACGTTATGCACTTTGCATCAGGCTTTTTCTGCTTGCGACCGTAAACATGCCTCTAAAAACGCAAATCCTACCGCTCTCGAATTGACGCATAGCTAGATTTCTCGAGACGACACAACTATGAAATCCATTTCATCATCCCAGATCTAGAGAATAAATTTCGATTTTTTATCTACCAGTTTATATTTTATTATTTTTTCCTGAATTGTTTTTTTTATTCATATATTAGTAATTAGTGAATGAAGAGAAAAAAATAGGAAATGAATAGTAAAAAACAAATAATACAAAATACAAAAGTCAAAAGTTTTGGAAGAATCACTTGAAAACGTGTTTGTTTAAAATGATAGTAACATGGTAAGAAGAACTTTGATAAAGATATCAATCAATAACAAACAATTTAATCAATAAAATTATGCACTAAAACAAAAACTAATCAAAAAGATTGAAAGGCTGTTATGATAAAAGAAAAATATTATCAGATCTTACTTATGTATATTAGAATGAATAACATCTATTACAAAATGACTTTTAATAATGATTGATATTAAAAACAATATATTTCTAAACCCCAAATATCTTTACGAATCAATACATTACTATAATTAATCTTTTTTCAAAAGGAAAGAATATTATTAAAGCCAAAATAGAAAATTTAAGAACAAAATATACTTAATGATAATTAGTTTAGATTTCAATCATAGATGACAATACAATATTCAAGAAGCATATAACCAGGAAGAAGATCTAAGTGAAAATCGAAAAGTTGAAGAATTTAAAACATAAATCATAAAAACAGTAATAAATCTAACAGAAAATCATATTAAATATCATATGGAAGAGTTATGTGATTGTGAAGAATTTGATAAAACAATTAGACTATTAACAAATATAGCATTCTTAGAAACTTTATGATAACAATGTATAAATAAAAGGTGTAACAGTAATTGAATAGAAAAAGCAAATAGGAAATAAATAGTAAAAACAAATAATACAAAAATACAAAAGTCAAAAGTTTTAAGAATCACAAAACGTGTTTGTTTAAAATGATAGTAAATATGGTAGGTATAATAACTTTCGATAAAGATATTCAATCAACAACAATAAATCAACTAATCAATAAAAATTTAAGTACCTAAAAACGAAAAAATCTAAATCCAAGCATAAAGATTGAAGCATGAAGATAATAAAAGAAAATGATGATTATGATCTTAATGATATAGTATTAATAGAATACCTAACTTATTACAAAATGGAATTCTTAATAAATGATTGGATATTAAAAATACTATATATTTCTAAACCCCAAATATCTTTACGAGAATCAATGACAATAATACAATTAAATCTCTTTCAAAAAATGAAAAAAGAAATATTATTAAAAGCCAAAATAGAAAATTTAAGAACAAAAATATACTTAATGATAATTAGTTTAGATTAAATTCGGATGATAATAATATTCAAAAGCCTATAATCAGAAGAAGATCGGAAAGAAAATCTAAAAGTTACACTTAAAACATAAATCACAAAACAAGAGAATAAATCTAATGTAAAATCATATTAAATATCATATGGAAGAGTTATGTGATTGTGAAGAATTCTGATAGAACAATTAGACTAACAACATAAAAAGTATTCTAGAAGTCCTATGATAACAATGTATAAAGGTAAATAGTAATTGAATAGGAAAAGCAAATAGAAATGAATAGTAAAAACAAATAATACAAAAATACAAAGCTAAAAGTTAAGAATCAAACGTAAGTTTGAGAAAATGATAGTAAATATGGTAGGCATAATAACTTTTGATAAAGATGTTCAACTAACAATAAATCAACTAATCAATAAAAATTTAAGTACCTAAAAACGAAAAAATCTAAATCCAAGCATAAAGATTAAAGCATGAAGATAATAAAAGAAAATGATGATTATGATCTTAATGACATAGTATTAATAGAATACCTAACTTATTACAAAATGGAATTATTAACAAATGATTGGATATTAAAAACACTATATATTTCTAAACCCCAAATATCTTTACGAGAATCAATGACAATAATACAATTAAATCTCCTTCAAAAAATGAAAGAAGAAATATTATTAAAAGCCAAAATATAAAATTTAAGAACAAAAATATACTTAATGATAATTAGTTTATATTTAAATCTGATAGATGACAATAATAATATTCAAGAAGCCTATAATCAGGAAGAAGATCTAAGTGAAAATCGAAAAGTTGAAATACAAAAACACCGGATGATGTAATAGCAATGTACAACCTCCCAAGGGGGAATTTAGGAACTCAGAGTTTCGATACTGTCGATAAGACTCACCCTGAAACCCTTCCAAGATTCCCAGGTGGTCCTCGCAGGAAAGTTCAATCAGACAACTTTAGGATTGTCCAATGAACCCCAACTTTAAGAAAGAAAGTAAACACTGCAGACAATATAATACCTCACGATGTATGTACACCCACAACCGCTTCAAATCCACAACCGACATCCATCTTACCGTAGGTCATAACCACAAACATATGATAAAAACTCATAAGAGTTCACTAAGATCAGAGTAGCATTCTAAGAGTGTTTAAGTGAATTTAGGGGTACAATGAAATACATAACCAATGAAATAAAGGTATAGATAAGATAGAATAATCGCGAATCGCTTATATCGAGCGACGTAGGAGTCACACAGGTGTGTTCCTCACGGGAATCGTTCTGCGACTGTAGAGAACGATTTAAAACAATAAAAACGTGAGATAATAAATCTCGTGAGTGTGATAATTTATAAGGAGTGCACGCTTTATTTTCGGGGTACTTTCAAGACTTTCACGCCCACTCTTTTGTAAGGTTCCCCGTTTGGAATCATTTCACAAAACCCAAAGTTATACCCAAATCAACAATATGAAATTCATGCTCAAAAAATTTAACCGACATCTTTATCAATAACCTTATAACCTGAATTTATTCACAACATAAAAATTGAGTTATTAAGATATATATAAATCATCACAAGAAAATAATCATGAAAATACAATAACCATAAATATTGAAATGGTTATACCTACTGTAAACCAACAATGTAATCGCACCATACGCCATAGTAAACCGTTTGGTAAACTCCAACTCAACAGAAGCACCTGCGGGCAACTAATAAACCTTGCAACCCGGCGATCACGCGGTCAACTAACAACCGTAACCCGACACTACGTAAGTAACCATTAAACCTTCGGTAAACCCGACATCACGCAAGTAAATCAATAAACTTCAAACTCAACATCACACGAAGGTAAACCCAACATCACATGGAAACTAATAAACCTTCGGGTAAACCCGATGATCGTGACAACTAATAAACCGTAAACCCACATCACGGGCAACCACAACTCTTCCGCAACATAGCTCGTGATTATAATCATTTTCACAGTCTCAAAATCCATTTCTTAAATCAATAACTTTTCAAAATGGTTTAACCTAATCCGCATGGTAGTAAAATGTTTGAATACTACCAATTTTATATGAACTCAGTAAAATTTCAAATATTTAAAATGTTGACAAATTCATTACTGAAATGATAACTTGTTTATATAAAAACGTATAATTATATTTACGCGATAATCAACCGTCGATCAAATAAGTTATATATATAATAATCAACCATAATATATATCACAATAATACCTCAAAACATTTAAAACATGTAAAACCACTCATAGACTACAGATAATGCAATTCTGCTTCCCTAGATCAGTTTTCAAAGTTCAAGCAGAGTGCCTGTGAATATAGCAATAACAATTCCATTTAGGCTCCATTGTTCAAACCAAAGACATCGACGCCCAGCTGTCTAGGATACTTTTTAGAACTATGAAACTATTCAATGACTGACGGTCCAATTATACAGTAGCTCTATAGACCGTATCCAAAATTGGGGCTTTTCGTTCTAGGCAATTTTTGAAATTGAACTCCAATAACTCAACAAAATATCCAATTTCACTAATCCAACTTCACTCTTGCCTAATTTGACCAATTGCAGTCCACCAACCTCCAAACCTTTTCGTACTGCCAATCTTATAATCGGAAGAAAACTAACCAAACGACGTCCAAAATTTACAAACTTTATATCAACGGAAAGCCCAAGAGACCAGGAACACAGCAGTACCCTTACCTTGGTCCAACAGTTGCTGTGGTGGTCGGAAAACTCGATCCAACCGTCGGCCAAACTTGTTTTCGTTGTATCTTTCAAACTGTGAGGAATCTAAGAAAAAGGACCACGGGAATGAGTTCAGAGGGTCCAAAAATGGGGGGAGGGAGGTATGGGTCGGCCTGAAATGGCTGGAAAATGACGCAAATTCGGCGACGAACAGGGCGATCGCCGCGTCACGGGTTCGATCCGGGCGCTGTCCGCCGCGGGTTGGTCGTGAAATTCGGGTGATGGCCGTCCGGTGGTGGCTCTCCTCCCTGGCCAGCGCGTGTAGCAAGGTGGTGGCCGGAAGCATCCCCCACGGCCAAAACCCTTTTGGCCTAAAAATGGTTCAAAACGACCCAGTTCGGGGTCCACAGGTTTTGGAGAATTTCTCTAGGGTTTTGGAGCTCAAAATGAGTGTGTTGGGGCTAGGTTCTATTTGGCACGTAAAACTAGGTTTTATATAGAGCCTAGGTCGCTTCGTGCAAACCTCAATTCCATTTAATACTACAAAAACACTGTTGTTTGAACTCCCCATTGTAACTTTTATCCTAAGTGGATTTTTAACGTTCTATTCATGAACTCGTATCACGAGGCCTAAGAAATGGTGTCTTAGTCAACCCAAAATTCTTCATACTTGAAAAAGTCAACTTGGGCCCATACTAATTGTTGGTCAAACTTGGTCAAACTTGGTCAAACGTTTTAAAAACTTGTATTATTTAATGTCACATGATGATAAATCCTCACTTCTTGAGACTTAAACCATCAAAAGGTAGTTGATACGCTGGTCTCCATTCGAAAAGCCAAAGAGAACAATTGTTAATAATGATATACAGAGATGGTTCTTGCCTAAAAGCAACATATCCCTAAAAGGTACTCGTGTAGAGTTGCCTATCCTTCAAAAGGATAAAAGCTCGAAAATACCGCCAGAAAAGACAAAATCTCTTAAGTGGAGATAATAGTCCCTCAAAGGACAAACTCCTCTCTAAATGAGAAAATTCCGATGATATCCTCTTTTTTCCAAAGGAAAAATCAGAAAACAGTGTCATAAATACATCTTCATTCATCTTGTCTGACATGGAGAGAAAGTATTTGACTTTCTCCGAATTCATTTATAACAATCCATTGGTGATGGTATTACTGCATTCTAATGAGTTCAGTATTTACCCAAGAATAATAATCACAAAAAAGACAGACCCCTTATTTATTCAAGATGCCATGGATTTTGGTTTTGTTGACCGAATCTATTTGAGTCCAAATTGTGATGAAATACTCAATGACACTCTTAGAACCCAATTATGCAAAATGACAAGTCATCAAAATGTCTATATAAAATTCTTCACTATTAGTCCAGAATATAATGAAGATATTGGGATGAAGCCAAAGCTATCTCATAACAATAAATGGGAATTGAAGAATCTAGATTCCAACAAGAAATTAAACCCAAAAAGTTGGGGTATTATAACAGGCAATGGACAAAAACAAGAAAAGTATTGGGGATAAAAGTTCGTTTAATGGACAGATTAAGAAAGAATTGTCACTAATCGTGCAACAAATAACTGGATGATAGTCCTAGGTGATGGGAAAGGTAGAGGACAAAGAATGATAATGTGATAAGATCAATGAGTCGATCAATCGCACGCAACAGCGATGACAAAAATGAAGCTATAAAATTCATGAAAGACAAAGAGTGATATCAAGGTCGGATAACCCTGGGAAAGATAATCCCTAATCCCAAGTGGTTCGATTTAACATGTCTACCACTAAATGTAATGATTAAATATGAATCAATAATGCCAACTTACTATAATTGTAATTTATTCTTTTCTCGTAGATATTAAGAAAAATGTCAAAAATACACAATCAATGTGAAAGATCCAAGGCACATATTTTAGTGCTACTGCACAATAAAGAAGAGAAAGAAGAAAGAGAAGGATGACATGACGTAGTAGAAAGTATAAATAATGATATGACAAATTATGACTGAAGAAAGAAGAAAAAGATGGCAGTAAATCAATCGATAGGATCAACACAATATGTTGAAGATAAAGAAGAATCTGATAACAGTAAATAATCTCGTCTATAAATATAGAAGACTTCTCAGTTTGAAAATCATTAGAAAAAATCCGTAATCCTCTTTTGTATCAAAAGTGTTAGATTGAGGTGCTGCTTTCCTAGTAGCTTATACAAGATAGAGGTCAATGAAATGAAAAACGAAATTTCCCCGTAAACTTTTCGTGTTGATCTTATACAATGTAGTGTTCTCGACACCGACTCTTGTCCCCAAAGACCATGGGAGTCGAAGGCGTTAGGGAAGAAGGGATCGCTGTCGGTAAAGATACGGTCATTGGATTGCCGCGATACAACGTGCAACTCGAGGAACCGAGGGTTACTTTATTATTTAAAACCTTATCTCGCATGGCAAGTATTCTCTAGTCTTATAAATTCCATCTAGTTCTAATCTATTTCTTATAAAAGAAAAACGGTTTTAAAAAATATATATAAAAGAAAATCAAATATAATCAAAATTTCTCAAAATTTTATATATTTTAAAATTTATTAGTCTATATAATAGAATAAACAAATAATAAGTTTAATAAAATAGAATTAATTATTAAGTTTAAACCTGTTTTATTTTCCTTCTAAATTTCTTCTTTCCATTTTCCTCACTATTTTCTTTCCTTATATTTTCAACAACGGGTCTAGGTTTCCTTTTGAATCTAGGTCACTGAAGAGAGAAAAAATATTAAGAAAATTTATTTTCTCATGTTTGATTTAATTCGTAAAAAGAATATGTAATCAGCACATAATCAAATTTCTCAAAATTTACATATTTTTTAATTTCTTAATTATATATAAAGACATAAAAAATAAAAATGAGTTTAAATAAATGTATAGAAATGCCTTATTAAGTTTAAAACCTATTTTTTTATTTTTTACAAAATTTTTTCTTTCACATTTCTTTTTCTATTTTATCATTTTGTATTTTCCTGTTCCAAATCAAGCCTTAGTCGAAGGTTTTTTATTTTTTTGAAGACAAGAAGAAAAAGAAGAATTTTGGGATTTAAGTACATCTATCTCACTTGTACGTAGCTCATAGGTAAGACTATATATTATATTCTTAAGGAAGCTCAACCTGCCTCCCTTCCAATGTTTCACCCAACCTTTAACCACTCAAAATGGGCTCATTAGCAATGTGAGTTGATTTACTTCAACTTTTGTATTCTTGGTGATGGATTGCTTGCCAAATGGTATTCATTATGTTATATAGGTTATGCTAAAATAAACTATGTTTCAAATATTTTTCAATAAGCTCATCAATTGAATCTTAGAAGAAAAAGATGTTCGAATATCTTAGCTAAAATCTTAGAATAATGAGCAAAAACTTTTTGAGTACCAATTTCATCTATATTTTGTGTTCAGAAAATTTTAGGGAAAATACAAGGAAAAGAAAATAGAAAGGAAAAGTAGAATAAAAAAATAAAGAAAAATAATAATAGAGCAATTCAATATATATTTTTGCTACTACTTCAAACCCACTTTATTTATATTAACTCATCAATATGAATATAACCCACATTATTTTGGTTAATATAACCCACTTTATTTATATTAACTCATCAATATGAAAATAAATACTTAGTATTTCATTTATATTTGAGATTTTTTCTTAACCAATCAAACATAAAAAAATAATTTTTCTTAACAATTTCTTTTTTTGTTCTTATTACTCTCAGGAACCAACACACAATTTTGCTGTTTCAACCAACAACTAATTACCACTCAGATCAATTTTTTCAATAACTAATTTTTTTTTTTTTTTATGGACGAGGCTACCTGGAGGCACAGAGATCGTCATGAAAGGAATTTAAGAATTCAAAGGCAATCAAAACTAAGCCAAGAGAGTCCAGCTCAAGAAGAAAAAGAAAGCTGAAAGGAAAAAGAAAATAACAGGAGTTGACTTCCTCAACTCATTCGAACTTCAAAAGAGCCACAGATTAGAGGTGTCCAATTAGAAATTTGCCTGCACAAAGTTAATGCTATAAGTTAATATCATAAAATAAAATACAAGGTGGTTAGTAACCATTTCACTATTTTTTTAACTCTGCATCATCCACAAGATTAAATAATATAGAAAGCTACCTTAACAATAGTCCCAGATATTCTATAAATAAGTGTTTTTGGGATCCCTTAGACACAACAGTTCCACCCATAACCAGAATTCCTTTCAGCCATTTGTGTGATCTTCCTAATGTTCATTATCACGCCCATATTCATTTCCACACAACAGTTGTTGTACTAGCCAAGGTGCAGCTTTACGGACGTGACTGAAAGTTCGCTAAAGAAGGGGCGGGAAGACTAAGTCCGTGACAATCAACTAGACATAGGCACTCGTCATCGTCGGTATCATAGCAAATGAGTAAGCCTCAGTAGCAAACGTTAGTTCAACAGATCGAACCATTTGGACATCGATTAGTAGCTATCGACAAAGAGGTCATGCATGGAAGGCGCGTTTAACCTCTTTGAGATTTGGGATCATGATGCATGCGGAAATAATCAGCAACCGGATGAACTTATTCTACTACGCTAATAAGTTAGGAGGTAAGAACTCAAGGTGGTGATATTGACACTACTGGATACTCTTTCTGGTATCAAAGATGTTAATCAATCTACCCTCAAGAAAATTCAAAAGTCTTGGGAAAATCCGTTCAAAGAATTTATCTCATCAAGGGATCAAATCGAAAAATGGAAAAGATGCATGACTTAAGAAAATACAAGAGCAAATCAAGGAAATAAGGTTTCAGAAGATCTAGAGACCAAGATATCAAACGATAGAAAAGCGAGTTGGAGGGACTTGTCCATAAACTGGTAAAAAGCAGTTGCCGACAAGTTTGCTATTCTCCACCGGTGAAGAGGATCTTCAGCAGAAGGGCTGTTTTGTCTGCGTGTAATTTCTTGTTTTGTCTGCGTGAATTTTCTGTTTTGTCTGCAAAGCTAAAAAAGGGAATATATATTTCTTACTTCGTTCTTGTATGTACTGGAGAAACTATGTATTGTAAAATAGACATCAATAATATGGAGTCTAGAGAGAGGTCTCTTCATGTAATTTCGTAAAATAGACACCAATAATATGGAGTTTCACGTAGAAGTTCTTATGCTCTCATTCCTTCACAGTTTATCAGTGTTATCAGAATCAACCTGATCCAAAGACACCACATTGAAATATTGGTTGTGTGAGTAACAAAGAAAATAACTCATTTATTAAACAGATGATTACTAATTCAACCCAAACACAATTATAGTCAACCTGAACCCATCTAGTCGTAGATTTAATCTAAGGGCCATATTCGAATATTCAGCTTTTATTTGAAGTTATTAGACTTTCAAAATCACAACTATAAAGTCAATGATTGTAATAACTTGTGGGATTCATATAATATCGCAATTCACCACTGTGGCAACTTTAAAAATTTCAATGTCTCAATCACTCGATCACGCATTGGTCGCTTAAAAACCAAGGAGCGCTCTTCTTCCCCATTTGCTCTTCTCCTTTTTCCTTTTTCTCCTCCTCCAGTTTCTTCCGCAATTGGGGCTGATTTTACCGTTATTGAAGCTTAAGTCGCATCAACTAATTTGTATTCTGATATAATCGTAGCCCTCCTCCACAACAAGTAACCTACTTACTCATTTTAGGGTTTTTTTATGCTGGTAGAAAACCACATTAAGATATAGGTTGAGTTTTTCATACAAAGTCTAAGATAGAACTCATAGCAGTTGAATATGTTTTTTCCCACACATTTTGTTGTTCATTTTTGTAATGTGTGATTTCTTCTCTGTTTTTAGGTTATTTGAAAATTAAACATTATTCTTCATCTAAAAACTATTCTTCGTAAAACCTTAATTTTTTTTCTACTCTATTATTGATGTTATCTAAAAACTATTTGGTACCTCCACAACAACTAATCTATTATGAGTTTATGATTACTAGAGCTTTTCTCTAAAGGTTAGAACCTTAAAGATCCAGCATGATATAAGAGAAGAGAAAATTGTTTGGAAATTCCACCTAGTAGTACTGGTTGGTAATGGGGGAAGACTAGGTAAAGGAAAAAGAAATCTCTAGTTTGTCTTTCAGGGTCACATGTACCACTTCATTACATCAACTACTTATGGCCATAACATTTAGTACATCTACAACATCAGACTACACCACCAAAATGTCATATTGAGTTAATCACTTCCCAACCATCAATTTTCTTCTTCATTGTAACTTTCTTGAAACTAATGAAGACTCTTTTTTTCTTTTATGTGATCACAACCATAAATTGCATTATTCTTTCCTTATGTGTGAATACATTTGTGATTGCACATTTTCACCTTTATATGTTTTGGGTTTAATTAGAATTTTTTTCATTATTTGAATTAATTGATTTACAAAGTTGTTTTGGTAACTGGCATTCCACTTGGTGTGTTTGTTCTTCTTGAAGACAAATTTGTACGATATTATCTTATGAATACATTTAGTAAATACAAAGACTTCATTATTCCCATCATATGTTTTTATAATGGAAAAACCAAAAAGACTTAAACATATGTGAAATATGTTGGGAACAAAGTTATATGCTAAGTTTAGATACCACTGATTGCATATATGATCACAGCTACTACATATACTCAAGGACATGTATCGATAAAGTGAATGCCTAATTAATCATCACTTCAGTGCATCCCTTGGTAATGAAATAGGTCTAACCCTGTCTCAATTTTTATGGACTGACAATAGTGTGTACTAATGTTAAATTATAACACAAACTAATAAATTAAAGAATTGACTGTATCTTTCACGCATTAAGCCACAGTTAATCAATCAATGGGTAATGGGAAAGGGAATTACTGGAGAAAATTAATATGAGGGAATTGGACTTATGGTGGCTTAAGAGCGCTCCCAAGAATGTAACCCAGATGATGAAGTAACTGGATTAACTTGATGCGAGGTGAGTATAAGATGCAGAATGAAAGAGATGTGAGATGACATGTTCAAGTTGATTTGACATGTTTTGTTCCTTACAACTTAACCAACCTTTATAGACAAATGAATCATGGATATATATCTCTTATAGATATGCAGAGTGATGTCTCAAATAACCCAAAATTTGAGGACCCTAGATTCGAGACCCCTGATCCAGACCTGCACTAGAGGGAAACCAAAGAATTGTTACTATAACAACAAACTTTAATTTAAAAGGTGGAAAACTGGGAATAGTTAAGCCCATGGACTGACTCGAAGGAGGAATCATAGTGCCGCACAAACCCCAAATGAGAATCGTAGTTGGCTGTTACTTCAAACTTGTTGGTAAGATCGTTGTTGTGAATTTATTAAAGTACAACAAACATGTATTGTTGCATCTTCAAAAAATTGTTAGTGTTAAACAAGAAAGCTTCGGCAGGAAGTGTCAATGTACATGAAGTTTCATATGGTTGTGAAAGATACACATTTCAATCAGTCAGCGCAACCATTACCTTCAGCCAACCGTTTAACTCAGATCATCAACAATTATTCCAACCGTTGTTTGATCAAGAACAGCGCGTTTGGCACGTTCACTTGTCAGCGCTGGTCCACGCAATCACGCGAGCAATTGGCTATGAAACATCACCGCGCAGCGTCATTAAAAACGGCAAAGACTTAGCGAACTTTATTTGGGACTTGTAAGTCGGTGCGTAACTACCGCTTCCACGGCATTAGAAAGGTAAATCGGATGCTGAACTCAAAGTTTCATTTGATGACGCGCGTGGCCATTTGTATCAACCGCTTTTGGGCAGATCCATTCATCATGATCCAAACATTATACCGCTACCGCACATTAAATGGTATATCGGTTTGTAATGAAATGCACGCGCACGACGCTATGGTCGTGAAACAACGCTTTCTCATTTCACCAGTACGCGATGCTAACAGAACATTGATTAGTCGTATAATTTTTGGCATGTAAGAGAAACATAAAGTAATCAAGACTGATGAGACTTTATGAGATCTCAAACATCCAGTATTATATAAAGAATGATCCATGTTCATCTTAGAGATGTAACTATATATATCTATGATTACAACATCTCAGTAACCTTTAAGAACTGTATCCAAAGATAAAACTCAGCAATAATGGATGCAAGATCAAACTACAAACTAAATAAATCAATGTTGATACAACAATAATTATGAGAATTTAATTTAAATTAACGATATTTGGAGACAACCCTCTTTATGTCGGAACTTCAATACGATAGAATGAAGATTATGACAATGAATTATAAATGGTGCATGAAGGTTTCGTAGTGGTCTAGTAAGGAGCCTGAGCTTTCATCATAACCTCATTGTCCACTGACTTCTAAGTTTAATAGTTACTTCGCTGCAAAGAAGAAAACGTTATAAACATACTTGTATACAGATGATAAAGATAATTTTATGAAGAATAAGATTAAGGCACGGCTGACAGACTGATCTTATTTAGATTGTTTCAAGATTCATAACTAGACTATTATACACAAGAGTCGTGGAACATTGCCTTTAACTTATACACTATAAATGCACCAAAAGACACTTATCGTGGTGATTTAAGATTATTAAGATACGTCATTCGTAGATTACTATTTGAATTGAAGCATTATAATAGATCATTCAGACTATAGATATATAAAATATTGAATCAATCCGATCTTCAATGACATAATGTCCTTACATGTCCAAACCATTATGCTTTAGTTGAAGAAACAGATGATCACGTGATCGTCTCTAATGAACCATCAGATTATGAATGATAGAGCATCACATTTAGAGTCGTAAACAACTATCAATCCCTGATCATAGTCAAATGTTAGAAATCAGTTGACTGGAACATGTATGTTTCTTTGTTGACATACTGTTCAACAGATTGAGTATCATATAATAAAGATACTAGTCATCATTAATCAAATATCGTTAGATATTATAGAGATAGAATACTCCAAGTATTTTAAGATGCATCCTAGATAGGACCATCTTTGTTTACAGGACACATCACTCATCATAGGTGATATCACTAGGTAGATACTTTCAGATCAGAAAATATTGTTTACAATATTGTGTAATTACATGGAACTTACTTACTTGATAGCTTAGACTGTAGCTTTGTCATCGCACGCCCAATAGAAAATGTTCAAAGAGAAGTGTGTATGGATCCCCAGAGATTGCCTTTGGATCCACTGTGATTCGCTGGTCTGTACCAACGGTACTTACATCAACAATGAATGAACAGTTTGGTTTGATGGGGTCCAAGACACACATTTTGATAATTTTACTGTATGAATGATCATATTACTACAGATACACAGTTATCTGATCTGATCTGATGATCTACCAACTTGTTATGACTGAATATGTCATACATTAGGTTTATTTAAAAGATCCCACTTTTAATAACCCAAATATATGTTTGATTTGTATTGGTTTGTCTCAATGACTTATCTGACTCAACCAAGAAGTAAATTGAGGTATATTGGTATTTATATACATGGTCATCCTGAATTGTTAGATCCTTTCTATTATAGATAAGAAGGTATGATGTTCAATCTGTTTCCTCCATGCTGTAGATTTTACCATCATCATGCAACAGGTAAGTGGTCGTAGTAACACTATATCAAGAGTTTAGTCATGAATGCTGAATGGTATACCAAGATTTTCGACTGTAATAAGATCATAAGGGGAGTATTGTGTCTTTGGCAATGACATATAAAAGTCAACGACGTGATGTTGCTAATATTGAATGCTCTTTCTTATTCAGCTCCGTCTGGAAATACCACAATAATGGGTGACCGATTACTTCAATGCAAGATACCTCTACGTCAAACACTTTCAAGAAGATGAGCGGTGATGCAATTGATGGAAATGCAACCCAGGTCCATGTTATGATGGTAGTCGAGGCTGGTGCCATTTGCAAAGCGAGCCTGATCAGCCGATCCATTAGTTTCGCCAGAGAGTACCTTATCATGGTGAAGAACCATCCGCAGCTCTTAGTACTCAGATCAGTCGATATTAGTAGACTCAATGATCGTGGTAATTATAGCGTTAATATATATTATTTTTAGTCGCTAACTCACAGAACACACTTAACATATTATGTATTCAGCTGCGGATATTTAGAGGTATGGAGCCATAAGAACGAGAGCCCACGTCATCTAATGGAGGTATGTTCATCTGATGGTGATTTCGCGACAAATGTCTCACTGATTCACTTATCGATGCACGCCCCGGCAGCGAAGTCCACCGCTCAACCTTCATCGTGATACCTTCATCGGTTTCGGCAGAATAAGAGCTACATCATTGACAAATGATGGTCACGTAACATCATAGAAGATCATGCAATAATACGCTACTTTTATAATGTTATTTAAAAGATGATCATCACACATAACCTCATAACTAGATTATGGACTTCCATACAGATCCATGAAATGTATTTATTATAGTGCAATTAACGCTGATCACCACCAATTTTATAATTAAATGAGGTATCATAATATAGTCACAAAGATCCAATTTGTCAGGTAAGAACTAAATTTTAATTATTTCCAAAATTTGAATATAGATAAAAATTTCATTTTATTTGGTTTGTTTAGACTTTTAAGTAGATGGTAGACACGCTAATATATCTCATGGGGCTTCTGCTTAGGTCACATTCATCACATTGCTAGCTGGGGATCAATTTGCACGCTTCCATCGGAGGAGCATCGGGTGATCGTCATGATACATGAGGAGGTACCAACCATGAACCATCCATTTTAATTTCCCACTCTCATCCACTGTAGTTAGGATGCAACCGATTTGAGGTCGAGGGAGAGGGAGAGGGAGAGGTAGTGGGTGAGGCCGGGCTGAGTTGAGCGAGGGCTCGGTCGAGTCAGAGCAGGTGGCTGGGTGGTCGTACTGTGTGTCTCCAGAACAATGAGACTTCCAGTTACCACCTCCTGAGTGACTCTGGTGACCGAGGGGAGATTCCACACCCACCTCAAGACTTCCAACATGTCACCCCTCTCAGAATACTGCTTCATAACACCAAGATTCCAGTATTAACCACCTCAAAGATTTC
>JAEQBH010000801.1:0-100828 GCA_016808115.1 Tetrastigma voinierianum
AGCAACAAATGCTCTCCCCCTGAGTTGAAGAAATAGTGCATGCTCATAACTGAGCAGAAAGAGGGAAGAGAAGAGCAAAAGAGCAAGAAAGCAGCAATTCTGAGCTGTTCTCTTTACTAACAGAGATGAAGATGAGAGATGAGCAGTTCAAGGAAGAGCTGAGATGGAGAGATGAAATTATGGCTGCAAAAAATAAGACAAGAGAAGAAAACCTAGTAGCACTCATCCAACAAAGGGATGAGAAGTGGGGAGAAGAGATAGCAAAGAGGGATAAAGCCTTAAGGGCAGAGCTGAAAGAAAGGGAGGGCATTTTTCAATGATCAACTCATGAGAGATCAGGAGCTAATCAAGATCATGGAGGTCAAGGAAAAAGAAATGGAGAAGAATCGGCTCCAGAAAGCAGAAGCATTTGGATACCTCTACAAGGAAAACCAGAAGGAAATCATAGCTACCATTCAAAAGAGGGATGAAGAGCTAGAGTCCACCCTGAACTACAAGGAGAAACTGTGGACAAAGAGCATTGATCTAGTAAACCAGAACATGGTCAAAATGTATAAGACTAGGGTGAGTTTGAGTAGTCCCTGAATTCACTTGGGTAGAGGCAAAATGAGCTCATCGAGTAGCACATTCGAACACAAGAGTGGTACCTCTTTGACAAGGGTGATGGTGGCTCAATTGGAAAACTAGAACCCTCCATCCCTGAATTCACACCCTCTAGTGCTAGCTACAAGTTCAAACCTGTCAACCTCAAGCCCTCAAAATACCAAAGAAGAAAAAAATAGGCTCTATTCCTCTCTATCTCTCCATCTCTCTATCTTCTCTGTATTGCTCTCTCTCACTTGTAATCTATACAATGTAATTCTTCCCTCTATAAATAAAAGGCAATTTCTGAAATTTGTGTACATAATTTTCTTAATTTTTATTTTCTTTTAATTTTACAATATGAGAATTAAAATAAATTTAATGCTTAAGTTTGTTTTAAATAAATGAGAATTTTAGGTGTGTCGACAAAACAAGCCAGAATTGAAAATTTTTGTATGTTATCGTGACAATTTATGAATGGATGTCAGAATTGCCGCTGAGGACTGTGAACATTTGTTAAGATGGGTAAGGCATCACTGTGACCAATTGAACCGAATTCTTAATCAAATGAATCAAATAATAATAATAAAACAATGATGTCAAACAAATCAGCTCAAGTCTCAACGAAAATGGGTCGAAAAATTGAGACTGATTTTTAAGTTGTGATGTCAAGGATGAAGCAATTTTTATCTTTGAAAACTCAAATTGAAATCAAACTAATAAGGTTATTAATTCTAATAAATTGAAATAAAGGTTTGTAAAGTGATCAAACTAACACATTTTTCATAACTACCTTAAAAATCGATCAGGTTTAAAGTTTAGAAAAATTGATAATCATCATCAAAAAATCTTTAAAGAGTCCTAGAACTTGATACATTATTATTCGTTGAGAAATCCTAGACATCAACCAACAAAAACTATTTTAGCCATCCTTAGGACAAAGCTTCAGACTTTAAAGCTTCACCTTTGATATGATATATACAGATTTAAAATTACTTGAGCTCAATACCGCCATCATCGTAACCACAAAGAATAACCTTAAACCTTCTTTAAATCTCACCTTACAAGAAAGATTTAATTTTACCCCAACTATAGATCAAACAGAGTATAATTGATCAAGAGGATAAGTTTGGGGGAGTACAAATTTGGATTGAAATAAAGGAGGAGAATTTAGGATGAAAAAGGAAGACAATTAAGAAAAATTTATACTAAAGGAGGTGAAAAACAAATAATGAGAAGTTTAAAAGAATGATGCTGAAGATGAGTTTTACCTTGTAGCCTATCGACCTTGAGCAAATAAGTCCTTAGGGGTGTTCACACCTAAGAATTTAATGCCAACTGGTATGGGAGTTACTGACCCAAAGCTTGTTAAGAGGAAGTAGAAAGCTTAAAAAGGTAAAACATTGCACCACTCCAAACTTGAAACAAAATGACAGAAAAGAGCTTTTAGAGCAGAATTGAAAATAGCAGAGGAAAAGATAAGAAAATACGAAATTAATAGAATAAGTTCATGGGCTGAGTCATTATAAAAGAGATGAGCAAAGTGAAGGCAAATGTTGGACAAGGCATGCAGCTTGGGTAAACTTGAGCCTAAATGTCCAATTTTCACCATGCCTTAGCCACATTATAAGCCTAGAACACCTATTTGATTATAAGGGCTGTATATGCCTACATTAGTAGATAATAATATGACCAACAAGCTGCTGGACCTAGATCACTCTGAAAGATCTCATTCTATATAGTAACTCTCATAAAGCTAACTAATCTGCAAATTAGTCATAAAAGGAAGACCAACACACACTCATAGAGTCAAGAACTATATTTGTTTAGTAACTATGAATTACATGTTGTATTGAATAATTTAAATTAAAACAATTTAGGATTCTGAAAATGAAGCTTAATTAGAATTGATGTCACAACTGAAATACTACTAAGGCCCACTACCGATCCGATTAAGATGATTTAATTAAAATGTCCTTAAGAATTAATTGATTGTTTAAGGACAAACAAAAGCCTTTTCTTTTGAAAGTAGACAAGCAAAACATTAAGTTTGGGGAGGTACAGAGTCAAAACTCACTATTTTTAAGCCCATTTTTCAAATATATTTTAGCTTAAAAGTTCAGCTTTAGTGTAAAATCATGAGCTACCCATATTTATGTTTTTATGTGAAATTATGAAAGAAGTAGAATTAAAGATAAAAAGGAGCATAAATTGAGCATTGTGTGTGAAAAGGGCCAATGTTAAGTATATTATGAGGTCTAGATTACTAAGCAATTGTCAACATAGCCACGACATCAATAAGAGGGAAAGGGGCAGATGCCAATGTCGCGATATCATAAAGACATTGTCACAACATCAAGTCAAAAGCTGCCTTAGTAGTCAAACTACATCAGACATCCAATGTCGCGACATCGACACGACATGGCTCGGTTATCGTCGCGCGGCGAAGAAGAACCGGAATGCTTAATGTCATTACATCGCGCCAAACTCACCGTCGCGACATCACCAAGGATCGCCAAGGGTGTTATCGCTAATCCACGTCACAACATTGTCGCACATAGCGCACATAAGAACAAGTCAAACTCAGTGAAGACATCGCCGAATCGGTCGCCATTACTGACAAGAAGACTAATGGTGCAATGTCGCATACTACCAAGGTAGTTATGCGGAAGTTAACCCGACCAATGTCAAGAAGATCAGTTAGAAATGTTATGACATCACCGAAATGATCGTCAATAGAGGCAATGTCGTGACATCAACAAGTGAACTATAAGCAATGTCGCGACATTAGGGTAAGAATGTGAGATTAAAGACATCAGTTAACAATGTCCTGACATCAAATTAGTGTCGCGACATTAACTAAATGTCGCAACATCATAACAGTGAACCACGTAATGTCACATCAAACCCGAGAATCCGTTGAAACATCAAGAGCCAACATACATCAACCGGCAGAGGTAAACTCAACATGCAAAAGCAATGTTGCGACATCAGAGTTAATCTACAATACTGCATTTTGATGTCGCAACATCATCACAATATTGATTTATCACTAGAAATTGAGAATTGCCCAGCAAACTTTCAATGTCACAACATCAGATGCGATCCACTATTATCGACAACTGTCACACAGCTATAAACATCAACATATCACACAGGGCAAATTCAGGCTTTCGGCGTTGATTCTAGCTCGTTTTTAGCCCAAGACTTGTGCCTAAATAGAAGCTTTCCTAGGAATAGTACGCCTGGTTTTTCATCAGTCTGTGTTTTTTATTTGTCCATTGTATTTTTTTTTTTTTAGTTTGTTTTCTAGATTTATTTTTCTTTCTTTAGACTAGAGTAGTGATCCGGATCGATTCTGAGTCGGATGAATGTAAATCGGCTTTAAATTAATGGTCCTAATTTCAATGGAATATGGGAATTTTTCTGAATTCATTTTTCTTTTTCTGCAGCTTGATTACAATTTCACCGAATTTGTTTGATCAACTAGTCATTGTCATTTGTAATCAGATTGACAGGTCTATATCCTCCTAAAGAATCATTAGGGATTAATAGTTTAGTGTTATAATGTTGATTTTGGGTATGAGTTTATGATTTAATTGATATTATTCCTACGCATTTGAGCACTGAATATCAGCAGTTATAATCAAAAAGAGTTTAACACTGTATCTACTGTGAACCTCCCGAAAGCGGGCATATAGAGATGGACCACCGAGAGCAAAGAGTAGTCACTAGGTAAACACATTGATATAAGGTTTGAACTAGTTCAAACTTGATCACCCTGCATATCACCTGTAAGATGACAACTTCGACTTCAAGGTCCCTCCAGTGATGCAAAGAGAGTGTCTGATAAAACCACCACCATCTTAATAGTTTGGCCCAAAAGAGGGTTTCCACCCTAATTGAAATAACAAACTCAATCAGGCTGGCACAGATCTAACTATGAGAGGTGATTCCGTTAATGACTGAATTATACTATTGAGATCATAAGGCTCTGATAACTCGTCATCAAGGCAAATTTCAAAACCCAAGAGAGATACGTGGAAGTAATTAGAAAGAAAACCTGTTAGACCTTAAAGAGGATCAGCCCACAAGTAGCTTTTCACCCATTGTCTAGAGAGAAATGTGGCAAGCTAGAGAGTGAAACAAAAAGAGCGAGAAACCACGGCGTACTATCTACTCCTCCTTTATCAAACTCAAAGTTCAGTGTCCACTCTATATTTTATTTGGAAACTTGTAAAACATGGGTCACAACACCTTATCATTCATAGTATATTTCAGTTCGACACTTATGTAATTTCATATGTATTATTATAATATTATCTTATTAAATTTTTAGACATATAATTTTTATGGAAATTGAGAGGTTCAAATAGTGATGAGCTTTGAGTAATTATACAGAAGATCTGATTTCTAAATCAATCTTTAATGATATCCATCTATTTATCCACACTTTATTACTTGTATGATTCGTAATTTGTAGTATTTACTAAACCAAATATTACTTCAAAATCAATAATTATAAAGAAAAAGTAGATTTTTTATACATCCACCAAATGTTTTGTATATAACCACGGATTAACTAATCTCTAGGTGTACAGAATCATCAGAGCTTTGTTCATATAACCACTCCTCAAATCAACTTGAACTCTCGCCTCGCCATACGCCGCCGCATCGCCACCAAGCAGCTAATTTTGAAGCCATATTTACCCACCCTTTCCTTTCTCCATCCAGGTAATCTTCTCCATACCGCCAGTCACTTCCATGTTTTCGCACTGACTTCGCTCGCCATGAAGCGCCTAAAGTTTAAAGTGCTTGGAGATGGCTAACCGGAAGAGCTGAAGTTATCATTCAACCGGATTAATTTAATAGCAAGCCATGTTATAATACACCACACCGAAAAAGTGATGTAAAAATCAACAGCAATTAATAATGTATGAAAACAAAATCGGCCACCATTTAATTGGCAATTAGATTTAGCGGATATCCGCCTTCAAATAAGACGCGAAGGTCTCATCCGTAGCCGTAGAAACGATGGAATACCGCCAGATAAGCGCCAACGATCAAGAGATGGGAGAGGTCGATACGCATCAAGATTCTCCGCTGAAGGGCCTAACGATCACGATTTCCCGGGCGCCTTTGACTAAGAGCCACCGTGTCTACGTGGCGATGGACCCACTCCCCGCGGAAACATATTGGTGCTAGCAAAGAATCGTCAACACCTCGCTGAGGGCCACACTGCGAGCTTAGGACAAGAATTGCATGAAGTAGCGGCTACCTCTACCGTAGAGCTCTACCATGACTCCCCAAGACGGAAATCCCCCCGGCTAGGATCCCACCCTCCACTGGTGCACAAGCCTCTCTGCAGAAGGCATCCCGGGGGGCAACCATTATACCACAAAGACCGGTTGTCGCCCGGAGTCCACATTAATACCTGGTCGGACTTCTAAATTCTTCATCAGGCCTGATAACTTGATGCCTCCACTGTGCAATTTCAGCCAAGGGCACCCCGAAAGTGCCACTCCACTCACTTGCGTGAGATCCTCGCAAAGAAGCAAACAACACATCTCGCCTCCTCACCGACTCCCGGCTTAACACCCCATACATTCGTCCAAAGGCACGAACCCCGCAATTCAAAGACAGGTTGCCTTGGCCAGTTAGTCTTCTTTTTTACTTTTTCTTTTTACGCGTTTGGGATAAGCTTCAGTCCTACACGACTGTGCTGTAGATGATCCGGCTGACAAAGGGCTTCGTGAGCGGCCACCTCTTGGGAAGAACCTCCTGGCAATGACTTCAAAAGGTCCGTAAGAATAAAGTGCTCACACTTGATGACCTCGTTGGGCAAAGGATGAGGAAGAATAGGCACTATGTAGGGGAAAGGACTGGCGCTCAACTCCTACCAGTTCTTCATAGACAAAAGGAGCTCGTGGATCGCTCCCTTCAGGATCTCAAGCAACCAGCGATGGTTCAACCTCGCCTTTCCACCTGGGCTGACCAAATTTCGCCTCACCTACGCCTATCTACAAATCATCAAGAACATAGGTATGTCAATACACCTACAACAGGAATGAGACAAACATGGAAACAAAAGGGAATGCTTCAGATCAAAAGGAAGCCCTGAAGAGCCAGGGGTCTCATACCACGTGCCCTTAACTAGGCCGACCCCTTTCGCCTCCGTCTTGGGGGAGTCAAGGAGTCAGGTTACAAATTGCAGCTGAAGACCGTGGGCCGACATGGACAGGGGGCCCCTAATCCCAAGCTTCAAAGTGTAAATGAAACAGATCTCCACCAACAAGATATCCAACTAGTAGAGAGAGTTCATCACACTCCAACCCATCAAAATCCGAAAAACTGTTATAGGGATGTGGCGGAGCGTAGGGAGGTGCTTCGTGAAATGAAGCCGCTTACTAGCGATGGAACGAGAGGCGGGCTTCACCAAAGAATTGCTCCGTAAAGTGTACGACATTACCCGCCTCCCTACGCTGAGGTAGCAGGACCTGTCTGACGATCCGCATTGGCTTTGCAGGAATTGATGTATAACCTCGCCCCTCAGACATGGCAAAGAACTAAACTCCACTGGCAAGAAGCCGAGGAGTACCCCTCCTACGCCCATCCGATCGAAACCTCTTCGTGACCTCTTACCATTCTGGCTGTGCAAATAAAAAAATAAAATAAAAGAAGAAGAAGAAGTAAACTCGAGGTCCATAGCGACAAAACCCTGGAAGGAAAAAAGAAATCTCCCTTGGAGATTTTACAACCCACCAAGGACAAAACCTAAAGATCGTAAACCAAAAACCCAAAAACCTTCGCAGAAACCAGGACGCCTCCAACAACAAAGACACCTGCTTAACCAAAGGATTCAAAAGGCTCAGTTGCAAACACTCACCGAAAATCGTGTCGCTAGCTTTCGAGTCTCCAATGTCTCTAAAGGGAAGTTTGGCGCTTAGGCAGCGTAAAGGTGAATAAAAATAAGAAGATTCCAAATTAAATCACTTTCAAAACCACTACCCTTATTTATCGGGTGTTGTCAAGCGCATTAAATGCGCCGTCATAACGAGATGTGCAGGATGCATATTGGGAGGCATGCGTCTCCCATGCCCCTTAAACACACGCGAACATCGCCTCCGAACGTATTAAATGCTCTAATCATTTCTCCCAAACCTTTCAACTCTCAACATCTAACATTTGAACAATAATAATATTTTCCTAATGACCGAGAGACAACACAAAAACTCCAATTGGAGAAAATGGGGCATAGTGAGGCCATGATCTTAAGATCCCACTGCCCCGAGCTGCTTGGGTTTGTGGGTTAAGGAACGCCCGACCACTTCCTGCCTCAATTAAATCCGCGACACCCGACGAGAGAGTCTAAAGAGATCGCTTGGGAAAACAAAGTCAAACTTTTCTAAAGCCTGCTTGAGGCGGTCCGCTGGGATTTCAAGTCCCCACCGCTATTCTAATTCTATATAAAGTTTGTTACGCATTGGCACCTAGGAGCGGAAAACTAAGAAAAGCGATATTATCACGAATTTTCCAACTTTCGAACTCCTTACCCTCGTAGAGATAAATCCTAGATAAGGGAAGGATAATCCCCGACGAGGAAGAATTAGTCTTTGACAAGGAAAGAGAAATTTCATTCCTAAAAAAGAGGAGATCCTTTCCAAACCACCCTTTATAAATCAGGAGGATCTCCACGATGAGAGGTATGCAATCAGAACTGTGTGAACTTTCTTCTTCCTCCTCTCCGTATTTTTGTTAACTTAATCATTGGAGAGACAACGCTCTCCAATCGCAGACTCGCTCTTTTGGCAGTTTCATTGTGTCACATTGATGCCCTGGAGGTTCGACGATCAAGATAAATGTCACTAATAACTAACTATTCCAACTGGCAAAGATACTCATTTGATGGCCTGGCATCCCAGCTAGTGAGATGATCTGGCTACTCCACTATAACCTGAGAAAAATGGCATCCCTTTTGTAATTAAAGGTTTATTGTTTATATCAATTTTCTCCTGACTTCTTAAGATTGCTTGTTCTTCATTTCCTATCATACACTTAAGTAGGAGGGATTTTGATACTCACTCAAATTAGTTCTTGTTTTTTTTCTATTTTTCTATTTTATCAAATTGGCTCCAAAAAGAACCATGCAAGTAACCTCAGAATCCATTACAAGCCACATGTCTTTTTAGGATAGAATGTGTTTCATTAAGTGAATTTTTCTCAAAACAGATAAACATGCAGATTTATTATCATTAAATTGTAATAATCACATTTGTTCGAATCCCATCCTCGATGTTGTTCTCTTAGATTGGTATGTGTATCCCATCTAACTGAGATTAAGAGAGTTTGTATTATGTTGACCTCAAGCATCTCCGTTAAAACTCTGCCCAAACTGATATAATGAGGACAAAGGAACATTAAGCTGACTTTGTGGCATATGCCATGTGATAATTTAAAAAGGGAACGCAAGATCAAGTATATTGACTTAGGAATGCAAATGAGAAAAATTCCATTGCATAAGCCTAGTGAAAATAAAGAAACTAGAAGCACAATTGGTAACATAGTTATGACATCTGATCCAATCATAACTTAGCCCAATCATGAGCAGACCAAATAAAGTAACCTCTGAAACCTAATCCCAAGGTTATTAGTACATCCTTCTATTGAGCTTTACAATTTCAGTCAAGTCCTGCTACACAAGGTTGGTGATGGTTTACAAATCCAATTTGGGAGGGTACTTTGATGAGGGAACCAAATACTTGAGCACCCTCTGCCTAGTCTTCGCAACTGGTCTATACAAGAGACTCTGTCCCTGAGATTACACTCTCTGAATTACTTTCTGAGTAGCTTCTTTACCAAAGAACATTATCTCTCTTCCATATTGTTCCTGCTAATGAACCCTATATTATAGTGATAATTTGAGACCCTAGATTTACAGTTTCAAGAAAAATAGGGTTTTTCACTTGCATGATAGTTATAACTTTCACATACCAAAACCATGTCAGGAAGGCATGAAAAGTATTCAAGATACAACGGAGAGTGAGAGAAAGAGACAGATTAAAGCTTTCCAACAGTAGGTTGGTCATTTCCCTCTTCAATGATCACCACTAAGCTGAGATGTTCCTTCCTCAGCTACTTGTATCAAACATTTCTGTCCCCTTGAATTCCTACCCCAAAAACTTTTCCTTGATGACATTCAGTTCCATGCCACATCTTTGATGTCCATCCGATCCACCAGGTGATGCTTCGGACATGATACTCAATTCTGCCAATCAAAACCAGGCAATCATGCATTATACCTTCCATTTCCTCTTGATTTCCTCCATTTGTTGATTGGCTGCCTAAATCCCCCGCAAGTTTGAATCTACAATCTCCATCACATTCTGTAATGCCATGTAGAGAAACTGTAGAGAGCTCAAACCATCTGAAAACATGGGTCTATTGGTCTCTTTTCCGTGACATCTCCAGCAAAGGACGTCGTAGCTGTATGCACATCTCCCTAAAGGCCACATTGAGCCTGTCAGAATTCTGTCATGACTCATGCATATATTCATTCATCTTTTAACTTAAAAATCCATTTAGCGAAATTAAAAGTAGCTACACTATCCTGCTAATTTAAACAATAACTTCTAAATTATTTTTTAGGAATGAGAAAAACTGATGAGAAAGTACCTGGAGCAATATAACCGATGGACCCAGCCCCACCAGCAGAGGCTGAACTGTTTTGATCACCACTAAGAATCTCGTTGGCATTAGGAAGGAACTTGGCTGGCAAAATCTAACATGGGCAACCATGTCATCATCAAGAAAAAGAACATTACTTGGCTTTAGATCTCCGTGAACAATTGGTGTCTCGCATTGATGATGAAGGTAGCATTAGCCAGATCGATTGCAATATCTAATCTTTCTCTGAAGCTTATACTTCTGGATCCATGAAGAGGCCAGTTATCTAGGTTCCCATTCCACCTGTACTTAAATACTAGAGCCTTAAATTCACTGCCTTTATGGTCTATACTCAATTTACAAAGTTGATTATGATGCTGAGGGTCGGTGCTGAATTTTCCCCTGAGGACCTGCATTCAGCCATGAAACTCTTGGCAGCTCCACGCTGTTGAAGGTTTAGTACCTTCACTGCAACTAGTCTTTCATCTTGACCAAGAATTCCTTTGTATACTGAGCCAAAACTTCCCGTGCCAACCAAGTTGGAGGAAGAGAATCCAGCAGTTGCTTTGAGAAGCTCTTGGTAAGAAACCCTCAAGTACCCATATCCCAAAGAAGCTCTTGAAGAAGAAGACTTCGTTAATGTCTTTTTTTTTTTCTCCCATGGAGGCCACTAGGAAAGCCAGGCAAGAAACACCAGCAATGCTTATGGCTATAATTTTGATTGAAAGAGTCTTCCCTTCCCATTCTTTCCTGATAATGATACGTCAGAGCATGGTGGCACAATTGAGGTTCCTCCTGGCTTCTTGTTTCCGTGACTGAAATCACTCACGTTTCTAAAGCTCCTCAGTGGAACTTCACCTTCCAGATGGTTAAAGACAGATTCAAACTCTGCAAAATGGAGATTTTGTAGTTCTTTGGAATTTCAGACAGAGTTGTTGCTTGAAAGATCCTAGGAGTTGAATTCCTCGCAAAAGCTAAAGGACAGGAATGTTTCCCTGGAAGAGTTTCTTGCACGTCGAGGTATTCTAGCCACCCGACAACTGCCAAGTTCGGCGATTTCCTGACAAGTTGTTATCAGAAACATGTAACTCATTTAGGTTTTCAGTCGACCAACATCTGATGGAAGAGAGATGAATGAGTTTTGTTGAAGGTAGAGTGATGTCAACTTGTTTGAAATGAGCAATGACATTTTAGGAATACTTCCACTCAACTTATTGTGACTGAGGTCCAAAAATTTCCATATTGTGTGGCAGAAACTGAGAGATGTAGGAATGTTCCCTTCAAATTATTGTCGCTCATGTTAAGGAAGAACATTTGACTTTAGTTTCCTAGGGAGGATGGGAGCAGACCTGACAGCTTGTTCCTATTTAATGTCAATATTCTTAAGTTCTGAAGCTTGCCAGCTGAGTGGGATTGCACCAGTGAGATCATTCTGATGTGCAGCGAAAACAGTTAAGTTGATGAGTTTCCAATTTCTTCTGGGATGTTTCCAAATGTTGTTATCTTCTAGGTGGAGTTTCCTGCAGTTGGGTTGAGAGATTTACAATGGAGATGGGTAACATACCCCCAAAGTTGTTGATACTTAGAGCGAGAAACCTTAAACCGCTGATGTTGGTGAGAGAATTTAGAAAATTTAAATCCCCAGACATGCCCCTTCTAACCACTGCCAAGTCCCAACCAATAGAAATCCGTGAGCATTCCATACTGTAGGGACTTGTCCTGTTAGATAATTGGGTGCAAGTCCATAAGTTCAAGTCCTGAAATATTGGTTAGCGTTTCTGGAATGATTCCGGTAAACTGATTCAATGCTATGCTTAACTTACGGAGTTGAGGAAAACTGAACTTCCTCATGTTTGCCAGAAAATTTCCAGACAGAGTGTTTTGAGTTACCGCAAATTCAATGAGAGTTGACAAATTATAGAGGGAAGGAGGAACGTACCAGAGAAGTTATTTGCAGATAGATATAAATACGTCAAACTTTTAAACGTCCTAAATCATGTGGAATACCTCCCTGCAAATGATTAAACGGCACTGAAAACCGTTGAAGAGATGAGAGGTTCCCCATTGTAAACGGGATAACCCCTGTTAGGCTGTTTCCCCCGAGCCTAAGAACTAGGAGTTTCGACATATGCCCAACATGGAATGGAATCTGCCTAGTCAGATTGTTCTTTGTCAAGTCCATGGTAATGAGGTTTGAGCAGTTTGTGAGTTCAGCCGGAATCTGGCCTTGAAGGGAATTCCAACTGAGATTGAGATGCTGCAATCGTCGCAAAAGACCAATGTCAGAGGGGATAGAACCTTGCAAATTATTGTTGGACAACAACAACTCTCTAAGGAATGTTAGGCCCCGTTTAGTTCACGAAAATTTTCAACTCTATCCAAAATTCAGAATATGAAAATTTTCAATGTATTTTAATCTTTAGTTTTCATTTTTGAGAAAATACGTTTCGTACTTGAATTTGATTAAATACGTTTTAAATTACCGATCAATTTGGTTGAATTTGGTTGAATTTAATTAAAGCGAGGAAAACGAACACTACCGTTTTCGATTCGTATAAAAATGTTGAAAATAATTGATTCGTTTTAACTTGTTTTCAAAATTTGTTTCGTCTTATTCTCGTAACTAAGCAGCGTTTTCCTTGTTTGAAAAGTTCTGAATAGAAAACGAAAATTTTCTACCTATAAACGGGGCCTTAAGTTCCCAATCCTGATAGAGTAAGGAACCACCTAAACTACGATCCTTAACCTTAACTTTGTGACCCTCTCCTCATTTCCATTGCATGTAACCCCCATCCCTCACAATGCGAGAGTCGTTCCGGGGAGACCACTCTGAGAGTGAGCTTTTAGTTGGGGTCACTTTCGCACGGCCGAAAGTAAAGGCCAAAGTCTTAATCATATGATATAGATCTGAAGAAAATGCTAGAACAGTAGGCGTGGCTATAGGGAGCATAACTAAAAGTTATAGTTCTGGTGCAGTGCTTGGCCCCTACTAAAAGGTGGTTTGTGGCAATGGATGGAATTTTAAGCCTCAACTAAAAGAGATGACTATGGATGAGTTTACTTCTTCAGTATGATTAAAAGGTGTCTATAGATGGGGCTATTTCCTAAGCATAACTAAAAATTTGACTATGGATAGGGACATTTATACATTTGCAACTAAAAAATTGTTCATCAACTATGAGAGATGAAAATCTTTTCTTGGCCCATGACTATAGGGGTGACTATGGATGGGGCTATTTTATCGCAACTAAAGGTAATGGATGGGGGAATTTTTTGGCCGCAGCTAAAGGGTGGCTTTGGATGAGGTTATTTTCTAGCCGCAGCTAAAAAGAGTGGTATGGATGGAACATTTTTTAGACAACTAAAAATAGCTATAGATGGGGTTGACTTTTGTAAGTACATAGCTAAAATGGGGACTATGGATGGGGACTTTTTGCGCAACTAAAAAAGAGGTTAACTCACGGATGTTATCGTTTCATGGCATAACTATAAGAGGATATTTGGTGATGAAAACAATTTGGATTTATCGAGAATGTTGTTTATTTTAAAATTAATTTAATTTGGATTGACCCTTGGCGACAAAGAAGCAGTGAGATAGCGTTAACAAAGTATTGACCAAAATATCAGTTACAAAATATACGAAAAACCTTCACATCAACAAAAAAGAATAGATAGCATTGAAAACAAAGTATTCGAGCTCTTAAGCGATGTAATATTGTTTTTAGCTCAAGAGCTACACCTAAGCTTGAGGGGCGTCGTATGATGTTGCATTCAAATAAACCAAATAATTACTTGACAAAGAAGAGGATCTGAATGCATCCTGTGTTGAATGTTAAGTGAAACTGTTCTTCAAGAGAAATTGCAAAAAGTCCTCTTTGGTGCCTTTGAATATTCTTTTGGTCTTATTGGTACAATAGCTAAATCTTGCAGCATCCCTATCAGGAAAATCCGAATATAAAGTACTGAATAAATAAATATGTTAAGCCACTGCAATGCAGAGATCTTACTGGTCTGCATCCCTAAAATCGCCCCATCCTTTTCTTCTGAATCTGCATAATGTCAAACCAAAAACTGATTTAGAGTAAATAAAAGTGCACCAATATAAACAATTAATGTCCTTGACTGACATTCTCTAATAACAACATCATAAATTCAATCTCTTTTGAGATATACAAAGAAAGATGGGAATATGCAACAACCAGATTCTACAGGAACATTTGCTTTCCAGTCAATTTTTTTTTTTTTTATAGATAGAAGCATTTCTAGGTATCTCTCTGTTCTCTGTTGAGCTAGGGTTTTATTTTTTAGGGTTTAAGGAGAGGAACAAAGAATAAAGTTCATGATAGAAAATAATAAATAACAAAATTAGGAAGAATAAGGTGAGAATAGATGAAATCATAGAGCGTCTCACTAAGGCCTTAGGAGCCTCATTTAGAAGAAAGTTGTGGAGTCTCACTATTAAAGATTGCAAAGAAAACGAAATATTATTACTCAATTAAATCTCTCTTCTGATTTATATCAATTAGTCTTATTTCATGTTTTTTTTTTAAAGAAATCCAAAATGTACTAAAATTCTAATAACCTATTACAACTCTAATCCTAATTTCACTCTGACTACGCTATTCCATCTTTGCTTCTTGAAGACGGACCAAATCACCTTTGGGATCTAAGAAGAAGAGTCTTATGAGTTTTCTTTATTCACATTAGTAACCCTTCTCAAATTCTAAGAAATTATTCTAATTTCATTAATCAAATGGGACAACTGTATGCCTAATCATCACCTTATTGCTCATAATTTCCAGGTTATATATCATTGTACCAAAAGAATTGAAGCTCACGGATCTCCCTTTTCCTGTCTTGAGCTACTTCGGTTCCTCGTCTTTAACACCAAACTCAACCTGCTCTAATGATCTTGGATGAAACATACTCTTGTGCTTATTGGGTATTGAAATTCACAAAGAAATAGAGTTCCCTGTTGGTTTAAGTAAAAACTCCACCAACTACTAGAGCCAGGTGCCCCTATTTTCATTATAAACACATCCGCTGCATGCCCAGCTGGAAAAATCCCCACCTTGAGACTCCCTTAACCCCTTGTCTCCATGTGGTTTCCTCGACTATGAAACGAAGAAAGAAAAGCGAAGAAGAAACTCCATTTGAATTCACAATAGGAAGCTCTTTTCGCAAACTTTTTCAAACCAACTAGATTCAAATTCCTAGTATAAAGCGATCATGGTAAACGTGAATAAAGAATAGAATCTAAGACAGGCCCCATTCTTAAATTGGTCGTTTTCATTAAAATAAACAAAGATTAATCTTTTAAAATATGATTCAAACCATAAACATGACAAAAGCTGATGATACTTTCCAAATACACCAACTGTGATTAACATGAAAAGAAATAGAAAATGCAATCTTTTCATAAGATGTATATAGGAAAATAACAAAATCTAAAAGAATGTCCACAAATTGAATTCTATATATCATTTCTAACTTATTTCTTCTCTCTTACTACACTTTCTCGAAAAGCTTATAACTGATAATTATATTACAAAAAAAAAAAAACATATCTTTGAATAAGACGAATCTCCCCGAAAAAATCGGTTTAGATATTACTGAGGAGTACAATAAATCAACCTGCAGAAAGGCTAAACAACGGAAACAAAAAGTTAAATTAAACAAAACATAAAAAAGAAATTTATAAGAATCACTATGCCAATAAAATCCTAAAATAGAAAGAAAATTAAACTAGCATTATAATAACTTGAAATCGGATTGAATTGAACATCAACTCTGAAGAAAAACATCGGCCTTAATTTACAGAAAGCTGATATAACACTATCCATTTGAATTGATACTAGATGCCATAATGAGAATCTAGATGTAAAGGAAAAATTACCAGGTAAGCTATCCAATCAATGAGACCTAGCTCACGAGGTTACCAGCAAGCTTTATTCCAAACCTGCATAATAAGAAAATTCTTGTGGTATAATACAATAAAAAGGTCAAAAGAGTTTCAGTGCATAACCTTTGATGCATAAGTAACCACACAACAAAAAAACAAAGTGTATCTATATTCTATGCATACTCAACTCCCTTTTCACAAATATTGGCCTTATTGGTCATGGTGTCTTTGCTGAAATTGAAGCATTTGTTGCAACATGTTCTGCATTTGTTGCATGTGTTGTTGCATTATCTCCATTTGTTGTTGTTGTTATTTGTTGTAGTTGTTCCACCCCCATTTGTTATTCTCGATTGTCCTTGTTATTTGTTAGAATTTTGTTCATTGCATTTGCTCTCATTCTTGTGTTTCAACTTAGCTTTGATGCAAGGGCTGCATTTGTCTCTTTTTTTGTTACACTAAATACGGATGTAAGAGTTGCACCATATCCTAAACTACGTACCTGAATATGCATGTTAGACTGATACTTCGTGTATATGCCGTCTGCGACAATGGAGTGGGTGATGAAGACTCCACATTTGTGATTGTGTTTGAGCAACCACAATCTCCTGAAGTGGAGCTACAAAAAATGATGTTAAGAAGATTCGCTCTTAGATTAATATAGAAATGCATATAAGATTTTTTATTTATTAAAAACGAAGTTTAGTACTTACCATAACTTCACGGGATGCATCATTAATAAGTGTTTCATCCCTCCGTGTATGTGTGAGCTTGAACATTTCTATTATGTTAGGCTTTGTGTCATCCCCCCTAACTCGTGTCTTTCATGTTAAAAATAAATAAATAATTTTTGTTAAATCATTGTACCATAATAAACTTACTACAAGTAACAAAATTAATAAAATGATTAACTAGCACTCAAACGTAAGCGAGCAAAGCTCTTAGACCCGGATGTATGATGAATCTTCTGCTTAGCTCTATTTTCCTTGTTTCTTTTCGACATAAGTTTGTGTTGTTCTAAGAAAATTTGAGGAAAATAAGAATTAGTAAATGTCACTAGCAAACACATATTGAGTCTTACTTGTGCTCCTTCGAACTCCGAATTGTGTACAAACTATTTCCAATCACTATCAGATGCAATGGGGGCTTATATCTCATTTTCCTCATCACGGCCAAAAGGGTCATAGAAGGCAGCTTTCATTTTGTTTCAATAGCTTCTATATTTTGTGAGGCTAAGAACAGTATAGAGAGAGAGATCTTTGATCTCATTATAAAAACTATATGATGATTTGAAGAGTTAATTGAAATGAAGGATAATAATGATATTTCATTCCATAAGAATATTAAAGAAAACATACCAAAACAAGGGCCCATATCTTTTCCTTTGCCTCAATTGAAACACATGACCAACCAATAACTTGGAGTGGTACATTGTGTAGATTGCATACAAGGGTCCCCAAGTAGCTTGTCAAGCAGCGCCCTTTATTTCATCACCAGTTTCCCGTATTGTTGAATGAGACTTTCTTCTCTCATGGTCTCAATCCTAATAACCAATATTTCGTGGTGGGCCACGTGTCCTTTTTGATCAAAAAATGGATGAGATGTCACTGATAAAACAAAAAATTAGAAAAATATTGTTGTAACTTATGAATATATAAATATAATTGTGTTAAAAAAATCTAAATATAGTTGTCATACCAGAAATACTTTAGACTCGAAATATCGTTGGTGGTAGGCAAACTAGAGTAACCATACAAGACCATGAGTAGGCTAGAAAAAGAACATATAGATTTGTTAGAAATAAGATAACATTTAAAAAAAATTATTCTAAGCAAATATAAAAGTTCAAATAAATTAAAATACATTTACAAAATGTCTAACCAATTTTGTATGTATCAACAAGAAAGTTATGACCCTTGCAGGGAATTACATCAATCCTCTCCATTTCATTTGGTGAGGATTAACGTTATTTCAAAATGACCTTTGAATATCATTTTTCTATTCCACACAATTACATCATCAGCTAACTCTAAATATACAGGTGATCATCTTGTAATTCACTTTGTTGAAGTGGTTTAGGATCACCATTAGATATTTTCTCACTCATTTGATATAGGTCTCGGGGTTGCATCTATATAATAGTATGCCAATTTGATTCATTTGCATTCTTCACATAGATCATTTGCTGCTTGAGATGCAAGCATAAGTAGATATCTGTGGACAAAGTTCGGTAATGAAATTAACAGAAATATAGCCATACTCGATCTAAATTTTATTCTCTTCAATATTTATAACAGCATCCACCAATCACATTTGAATAAAACAACCTATTTCACCAAGGTAGTGTAATTCAACTTGTAGCTTAGGTTAGGACACCATAGTAGGGGACATCGCCTGTAATTGGATTCATATCCCGCGCACTTGCAAAGCTTGAGGTTTCTACAACTACCAAAACTCCGCTATTTTGAGTCTTTCTTTTTGCCTCATAATCCTTGGTGTGGAATCTAAACCCATTAATAATATATCCTTTGAGGCATGTAACCAATGTATTCGGACCACGAGACAACATTAGAAGGTGTTCGGATATACAACCTTCATGATGAAATCAGGTAACCCAAGCAATTCAATAATTTGTTTGAATTTAATATGTCAGTGTACATTCAATATATCCCACAATAAAGAAGATAACTTACACGTTTTTCAAACCACTTTATAGATTCTTTATTATGAATCAAATCTATATCTCGAGTAGATATACGAGGCATAGATTTGATGGTTTGTTTATGCTCCCTGAGAATCAAAGAAACATTGATTTAGGAATTAAACAAAACTTTTACTTAAAATTCAAATAAATAACATCTTTACTCAATAAAGGGAATGACATCTTCATAATTTATTAGCATATAAATAAAGTTATGCCCACTTTTCGACGGTCTCACGAAAAGTAGATTTTCCCAATGCAAGCCCAACGCATTTAATGATAATCAACCTTTCATCTCTTATGTTTTTCAAATCAACATAATTTCTATCACAACGATTGTACTTTGTTTCCACATCATTCAAGTATCTTGAACAAAATGTTGTACATTCCTCCGCTAGATACCCTTATGTTATACAACCTTCTGGATATGCCTTATTACGCACATATGACTTTAAAGTTTGTAGGTACCTATTATACACCATGTGTATACCAACACACATGGTAATGGTTTGAAAATAATATCAACCAATATTACATCAAAAAATGGAATCAATAGTAATATCGTTCAATTGGGTACATCAAACGATATTGCACAGGATAAACAATCTTTGCTTCACTTGCTAGATGCACAGGTAAATGCATCATAATGTCAAAGAATGATGGAGGAAATTTTCGCTCTAGTTTGCATAGATTAACAACAACATCATTCTCTAGCTTTTGTAATTGATATGTCGTTAACACCTTAGAGCATAATTGTTTGAAAAAATTGTATAGCCCAATGATAGCTTCACATACATTCTTATGCAAGACTCACTTAATCATGAAAGTGGAGAAGTTGTCGACGTAACACGACAATCTTTGCGTGACTTTAGCCCATATAACTTTTTTTCATTGAGTTGCACACATCGAGATATATTTGAAGAATAACCATCAGGAACTTTTATCGATTTTAAAATCTTGCAAAATTCTTTTTTCTCATCCACAGTTAGCAAGTAGCATGCAGTGGGTAAAATAAATTTGTTCCCCATTTCTATTGGGTGAAGTTGCTTTCTAATGCCCATAGCTTGTAAATCTAGACGACTATTTAGGTTGTCCTTAGTTTTTCCTTCAATGTTCAACAATGTCCCAATTATACTATCACACACATTCTTCTCAATATGCATTACGTCTAAATTATGACGTAAAAGGAGCGTTTTCCAATATGGTAATTGAAAGAAGATGCTTTTTTTTCTTCCAATTGTGTTGATGTGTAACATTTTCCCGTTTTCTTTTTAGTGACCTCCCCAAAATAATCGTTCAAGATGCTCTAATTGTTGCAAACACATCAACCCCGTGATAATCATGTCAAGCACTAGTCTAAGTTATGCTTTCTATTAAAGCGACCTCTATCATGTCTAAGGTTGCATGCATGCGAAAATTTTGTTTACTTGCAACATCATATGTAATAACTCCATGCTCCCATAGTTCTTATAACTCATATATTAAGGGTTGTAAGTACACATCAATGTCATTTCCAGGAGCAGTCGGGCCAGGGATGAGCAATGATAACATGAAAAATTGTTACTTCATACACATCCAAGGTGATAAGTTGTATGGAATAAGAACAACTGGCCAGGTGCTATAGGCAATAGACATGCTACTAAATGGATTGAAACCATCACTACTTAACCCTAGCCTGACATTGCGATGCCTCGATGAAAATGTAGGATGTAAAGCATCAAATGTTTTCCAAGACAAGGAGTCTACTGGATGTCTCATCAAGTCATTAGTAGCACGACCTTGTGCATGCCATGTCATGTAGGAAGTTGTATTTGATGACATAAACTATCTTTGAAGCCTTGGCATTAGAGGAAAGTGTCGTAAAACCTTAGATGAAATTTTCTTACCCTTTGAACATGTTCTTAAACCATCGGTAGAGTTAGACTCAACATTTTTCCATCTAGAGGTACCACAAATGTTACATTTGTCGGCATTTGCATTCTCCTTTGTAAACAACATGCAATTTTGTGGGCATGCATCTATCTTTTTGTAATCAAGCCCAAGATCATGAAGAATTTTCTTTACCTCATAATAATTACTTGGAAAAGTATCACCCTTAGGAAGTGCCTCCTTCAATAATTCTAATAACATTGTGAATGATTTATTGCTCCATCCATTAAGGCACTTCATGTGAATCAATCTTATGATAAATGCTAACTTCGTGAATTTAGTACAACCAGGATATAATTCCTTTTCTGCATCCTCTAAAAAAGTTAAATCCGTTTCATCATTCTGCCGTAACTAATATGAACATGTGGAATTTCATTTTCTTTTGACATATTAGTAGTATTTTAAAATTCCAAATGCATCATGTATCAACCATCTATATCGTCATAAGGTTCATCTTCAAAGACATCATTATTTGTTGACTCATCAAACTCATATTCACCATGCATCACCCGTCGGACATAGTTTCGAGCTATCCCATAGTTTTTGCAAATGACTTTGCATAACTTGTCTATTATGTAATAGACAATTGTTACAATCGAACAAAAGCGAAGGTAGCTTGTCGCTTTGAGGTGCAAGGTTAAAGGCAAATTCCAAGAACCTCTAAGACCCCATTACGTATTCCAAGCTCACCTCACTCTCTTTGCATCCATGACTTGTCTATTGACATTTCTACAATTTTTTCTTTTAACTACATGAAAACAATTTAAGCATGTCAATTACGATGCATGATATGTACATTGCAACATCTCTAACATGCTAATTGAGGTGGTGGTTCCTATCCCATATAAGAATACATAATCCTAATGAGTTCGACTCTAATATGTTTCATTTTATTTTAAGAAAATTTCGACAGCATTTCCCCGTAGTTCTCCAAGTGCTCAAAATGGGCAAGGCATATTAATTGTCCTTGTCCAAATATGCACCTAGAGAACAAAGGGATGACTTCCAAAATCTCTTAAAAATGAATCAAACATAAGAGAATAACTTCATAGGAATTGAGTTTTTCGGCATCGTCTAATCAGGATAATTCAAGTATTATTTGTAGGCAAACAATTCTTGATTACATACTAGACAAATAGAGAAGTTGTCAACTTGAGATAAGTTCATTGATAAAACCAATTCACTCTTTGACAACTTCAATGTCTTTAGTATGAAACAAAATAAATTTTTGTCTCCTAATGATACTTGAACGGGAAGTCTAAGGTTGACAAGTTTGTGTTCTCTAATTGTATTACTTGTTTGAATCAATTAATTCTATCACTTAATTTAATTCGATTAAAAAGGAGACCCTAAAAAATAGGATGCAAAGAAATGAGCATAGTAATCGCTTATCAACTTAGGTTCAACTATAAGAACAAATCCGATTCTCTCAAACGACCTAACAATATAAATATCCCAAAATATAGTAATCACAATAATAATAAATCTAAAAAGTTATAAACCTATAACCAAAAGCAGCTAATCACCATAAGAACAAAGAAACTAGAAGATAGACTTGATAATTCCACCAGAAACTTGGTCAAACCACCATTTCACCAATTGAAAATAGATAAAAACACCTTAGAACCATTTAAAATCCATCATGCACATCCTTAGAACCTTCATGAACACTATTCATCATAATTTTAAAAAAGATAAAAATTAATTTTCAAAGAAGTAAAGAGATTAAGGTCTGTTTCTTAAAACTGTTTCTTGCTACACAAAGAATTCATAAAACACTCGAACACCGTATTAAACAAACATAAAGAGATGCCTAAGGATGACCTATCCTTATAGTTCTAAACATTCCACAAGGATTCAACAAACTTGGAACACGCCTGCAACTTACAAATAGAAGTGCCATATATTATTAAGGCCACGTTTGATTCAAAATTTAAGATTAATCCACTAAACATTGACCCGAAAAAGCAATTTACCCGTTCTGCAACCAGGAGACCTCACCACAATAAAGAAGATAGTAAAACCTAGCAAAGAACGCCAGAAAAATCTGGGGAGACTACTTTCACCAGGAGTAGACTAAGTAAGATTAATCCACCGTGGAGTCGCCGGAAGATTAACCAACCTTTATTAAAATCTAGTGAATCAAATAATGATTTGCATCAATTCAGCATCATAGCAACCAAAATCACTGCATTAATTAATCTAGCATTTAATTTAAAAGGCATCATTAAATACCCAGCGGTTAAGGCATTACCAATCATCCTCAAAAGGAGCAATGAAAATCACGAACATAAATCGAGGGTGTTTTCAACCAAAAATCCAGATCACTGCTTCGCAAAGAGGAAACACAAGCAAGAAACTAGAAAATGCAAAGATGAATGTATTCAACTGTAAATCCAAATCACGATTGGCAAGGAGGAAATAATTTTAAAGAAACCAAAAAGAAAAAACAAAGAAAGAAAGTACTACAAGATTCCATCGACATCGAAAGCAATCGCCATTGCGCCGTGATTTGCGTAACGGTCCGAAGGCGGAAATGGGACAGGAGAACAAAATCTTCCATACAACACACACCGCATATGGGATGGCTTAGTTTTTTTTTTTTTTAAGAAAACGGATGTTCAAATAATCATTTCGATCGACTGTGGATGAGCATTTTGAAATTGTAGCCTTTGGAAATTCAAAATTCATAGGACATGAGCTCCGGTTATAAGAGTTACAAGAAGACAGATAGAATCCATACAAAATTAGTCCGTGGATGTTGAGTCACAGATCGGTTAATTTTGATGACCATTTCATTTTTAATTTCCTTTATTTTTTGTTCGACAAGCAGATTGGAACCGTATTTAGCTGGCATTTTACTTCCAACTTTATCACTGGGGTTGTTGATGTTTGAAATATATATAACCATTCAATGCTCCTAATAGCGGTTTATGTGTCTTCACAATTATTGTGTTCTTTTTTAAAAACAACATCTTAATATTCTATTTTCTTTTATTTAATGCTCAAAATCATGCAAAGATAATGGGCCCGTATGTGTCAAAGCAATTTCTAATTTAAATATATGACAAACAATTAGAGGGTGACAAGTTAATTCAAAAACTAAAATTTTGCAAATGAAATTAAATATTCTTCTATTGTATACTAAGATATAAACTTAGTAAAATCTAAAATTTACATAAGAGTTACCATGCATAAAGATAAATGGTCCGGCATGATTTAATATGAGGCGCATTTTATCGGGAAAGGATCTCATCTCAATTTATTTAAAAATTAGGAATAAAAGACCTAAAAATCAAAACAAGGTCACCTATTTAAAAATATTTAATAAAAATATAAAACATTTTAGGAAAAATAGTATTAAAATTCGAACTTTCAAGATTTTTACATTTAAATCCCTAATAAATCCCAATATTTGCAAAAATTCATCAACAATTTGTAGTCGTAGTTGCAAATTAAGTCTATTCACGCCTATATACAAAGAACTTTACAATTGCAACTCGAAAGTAGCTCAAGTTTATTCAGCCTATACGTAGAACTTGCGCTTGCAACTCAAGTCTACTCGCAACAATAGAGTCATTTTTAGTTGCACTCAATCTTTACCGTAACTATAGAGTCACTTTTATCGAGACTCAACTTGCTATGCAACTATAAAGTCACTTTTATTGAGAATCAATCATATCCACGTGAATAATCTCAAAATATACCCTAGTCGTTTTATTATTTAGGTATTTTGTAAGCAAAATTTAACCTGCTTTGTGAGTTAAATGCGAAATATAGAAACGAGAGACCCGAAGTTAAAACTTAAGGACAAAATTGTAATTTATTCAAAAAGGGGCCTAAAAGACATGAATTGATGAGTTCGAGGCCAAATGAAATAAAGGAAACTTTGGAATACAACAGCGGAGTTGGAAGGCTTAAAAGCAATTAATGAAACTTAACCCAAAAATGGGCTTTGAGGCCAAACAAGGCCTTAGCAACATGGGTTTTAAAAAGCACCAAAGCGGTCTCTATTTGGGAGGAGAAAAAACGTGAAGGAGGAGTGAGAAGAGAAGAGGAAGAGGAACAAGATGGAGGAGCTGGAAGATCAAGCCAACAAGGTATGGAACTTGATTTTGCAATGGATCTATATGGTTTCGTATGGATTTCTTGTCTAGATATATGTTCGTTGGTCGGGAAACCAACCCTAGAATGAATTTATGTATGGAAATCCCTTTGTTTCTCTAGTGGTTTTGCTATGAGAGGACCTAGAGCTCTCATTACTTGTGTTGGTTTTATGGTTGGTGGAAGTATGAACACAATTGTTCTTGTTCTAGGTTTGAAAGGACCCTAGATTTAAGTCGGGGCTGAGCAAAACCCTAGGCTTTCAGATAAGAGATGAATAGAAAACATGTTTGAGTTTAAATGAGTGCATAAGATAAGAATTGAAAGATGATTTGAGTATAAAAGAGTTTACAAGGTGAATTTGAAATGGTTTTGAGGTGTATATGGAGTATATGTGAGTTGATCAAGGCAACATATGGAAAATGTGAGAAACACACATTTTAGGGCATTTCGTGACTTCAGATCGCAGACACTTTGAAAGTGTACCGTACACTTTCGCTTCTGGTCGTTTGCCAACATGTAACCGGTACATGTTAGACATGTACCAAGACACCCCGTTCGCTCTCCCAGCTTTCGACTAGCGTATTTGGCCATAACTGCCTATTTCTTATCCGATTTGAGGATTCAAGTGGCTACGTAAAATACACTTCAAGGAGAAACAAAATTAAAGAATAGAATCGCCAAATTCGATCCTAATTGGCCTAAAATTCACTCAAAGTGGGGGCCATATGTGCAAGCTACCCTGTCTCCAGCCTTTGAACATAGAGTAGTCCTGGTTGTTTCGACGTATCCTGACTTTGGTAATTCAATCGGGTGATTCCAATTGAATAGTAACCCTTAGCACCTTAGCTTTAAATGAGTACAAAGACCTCGTGTCAAATATGAAGAACCCCGTAAAAATTAGTAATACAAACTGTTCTAGTGTAATCCGTAAACACTAGTTTGGCATGAAAATGCCATAACTTTAGCTCGATGATCCGATTGGATGGATTCCACCCTAAGTAAATTAGATTCATAGAGGAATAAGAATATATGAATGAGGTGTGATTTCATAGACATAATACTTTTGAAGAATATGAAGTTTCATGTGTATAGGGCTTGAAACAAGGAAATGTAGAAATGAAAATGTATAGATGTGTTCATGAAACATGAAAATGATATGGAAAATGAAAATGAAAAAACGAATTGAAACATGAATGGCAATATGTCATGAACACATAATGTGGTTAAGTGATATATGATTATTATCACATATAACCAGAAAATGATAACAAATGATAGGAATATATGAATGAGTATACATGAATGAGTGTATGTGAATGAGTATATGAACGAGTATACGTAAATGAGTACACATGAATGAGTATACGTGAATGAATATATGAATAAGTATACCTGAATGAGTATGTGAAATAATTATAGAGATTGAGTATATCTTTGAAAAGATAATACGAGAGTGAAATTGGAATTGAAATGTGGATTGTGATCTAAGTTATGAATGCTATTTGCGTAAATATATAAGTATATATATGATGATTTGAATCATCGTTATTCGGAATGTTTGTCATACATACTCATGTATGCGTGTATTCGCACTACAAGTGAAATTATCGCATGCAAGTAAACTGACGGAAATGTGATATTGACGACCAACATGACCTAGGATTCACCAACTCCGAATTGGCATTTAAGGTAACTTAATTGTTAAATGCAAAATCACATTGCTACCGAATGACTACCGCATAGGATTCAACAATCGAATCACGCACGTCGACCTATAGCTAAATGTGAGATTCGTTGATATATTGAATGTGAGATCACATTGCTACCGAATGACAAATGCATGTGATTCGTACACAGCATGGTGATCCTAATCAATAAAATTTATATCCTGTTCCCTCCCACGCCGTAGTCAAGCTAATGCAAAGATAAAGGGTCTGCAGGAACATTCCGATGGCTATCCTATGAATGACTTGCATCGTTGTTGAAAATGGTGAGGCTTTTTTATTCGATTTTGGATTTTGCTTTGTTTCAAAACAAAGGGGAATTGTTTGTGTGTCGAGATTGAACTCCGTAAAACCGAAAGTGAAGTGTGAAAAGGTAACTTTGAAGATTTAGGTCACTAACTTGATAACATAGGCAAAAACAAGTGTCCCTAAGCTTATCCTCGCATTATGACAAGCAACTCCATAGTCCAAGCCATAACCGGGATCTTTGTTTAACTAGCAAACGAACTCCTAGAATCAATTCTATTTGAGTCAACACAAGTAACATGCATCTACAGCCTCCCTTTTAGTTTGAAACTTAACATTCAACATCATTTTAAATGGCCAGAAGCGTTTACTCTCCAGCAACTACGTGACATCTAGCAATAAGTATGCACCGTATCCTAAAGCATGTAAGTATTGGCCAAATTAATAACATTAAATGGTATTCAACCCTAGTTTGAGAAGATGGGAGCCATAAATACAGTAAGCCAGATCATTTAACACATGAGGACAACTCCCGCAACCCGCCCCACAACCAAGCTGGGCCTACCTTCCTCTTCAAAGAAAAGTGGCGAGAGGGCTAAGATCTCTTGAGTTGTCATCCCCAAGAGGGTGTTTGCAGCTCAGAAAATAAGGGAAAGAAGAGAGAGAAGAGAGAAAACTAAACCCTAAAATGAAAGTCATGAGATATTTACATAAAGTGAAAATTTTTACCACACCATTGCCTCCCAAGTCGCTTTAGGGTTACAAAACTATGTTTATATAGACCACCCAATGTATGAAAATACAAGAAAGCCTAACATTTTGGCTAAAAATAAGGACAAGGAAGCAATACACCAAAATGAGGCCTGGCTTGCATTAATTACAAAAGGATGATTAATGCAGAGATTTCGCTTAGGCAGTAACAATTTCGCAGTAGCTTAAAATTTCATTGGGTTTCAAATCTAAAATTCCACTAGGTAGCTAAATTGCACAGAGATAGCGTAAACGAGAATTTCGCTTAGCACCGGCAATTGGCTAGTTACAAATTTCGCTACCTTAGCTAAAATTTTTTAGGTGATAGCGAATGTGTAATTCGTCAAAGAACAAAGGCTCAGCTAAATTCTCAAGCCTAGCTAGTTCTTCATTCGCTTAGGATTGCGAATTCAAGATTGCGAAATTTTTAATCCCAACAAATTTTCGCAATCTTAGCTTAAATTCCCCGGGTTTCCATATTCACTATCGCACACCGCACATCGCATCATTTCTTCTCTTCACTTTGCTCTTCATTCCTTCTTTTTAAATTTTCGAGATGTTCAAGGTCGATAAATGAGTTCGATCTTCATGGTTCAGCACATGGTTTCGATATTGAACTCTCAAGGTATGCAAAAACCCGCAAACAAATCAAAAATAACCTCTAACGAGATAAGTGATACTAAGAAGACTTGAACACTTAATCAAGATATCGACATGATTAGTGCTAAAGCACTCAAAACCTATATAAAATACAGGCCACAAAATAAGACTTTTCGCACTAATCACACCTTAACCGAACGCTAGTTAGTTCTTTAGCAATGCAAAATAATAAAGGCATGCATGCAAAGGATTTTCAAAAGCTTAAGGATTCAAAAAGGTGTATACAAATATAAACACACCTTTAAACCCGAAAAAAATTGACACCCAAGGTGAAACCGACATTAAAGAGCCAAAACCTATAAGAACAATTTAGGTCAACATTGGTTCCATGATTCTCAACTTGAATTTCCACCAAAGTCTAGCGATTCTAATTATAACCAGACGAGTCAATAAAATGGAAAATTCACCCTCCCCAACCTAGCACTAATATGCCTTAAGTTGTCGAACAACTTAGATAGGGATAGCTACACCTCATTTCTTTTTATTCAACTACATTTCAGGGTGCAATGCTTAAACTGACTTCACTTAAAGTCCGTAACGGGGTCCACCGATGACTCTAACCACTAAGGTTTAGGCATCAAGCCAAAAGGATCACCGATCACAAACTCTACAGTTTCACCCTCGGGACCGAATACGATTTCCGAAGTCAAGCTCCAACACCGTTAAACTCTACCTATCCACCCATGTAACGAACACTAAATCGATGACTCCCAACCAATTAAGGCTTAGGGCATCTAACTTCAAAGGCTTTACCATACACCCCACTGACTGTTCTGCTTCAAGGCAAAGTGTCACGACTTTATTTTTCTTTTTCTTTCTTTCCTTTCTTTTTCTCTTTCGCTTCTTTCTTTCTTTTTCCTTCGAAGACTACATTGGTCTTCAAATGTGGGTACACAAACCTATCCTAGGTTGCCAACATGCTCAAGGCCTACTTATGCAAAGTGAAAGGAAGCAACTAATTGACAAATTTATTGAAACAACTGGGCGCGGCAAAGGTGTGAATTAGCTTATTGAGAAATGTTCAAGTTGAGCATGTTGGAACTTCAACTGACCAAAAATTATTTCAAACATGGAATTTGTTCTAACATAAAGGTAACTTACAATGATTCAATTTTCTAACAAAAGGTAATTCAATTGTCCAATTAAAGCAATTCAATCGCTCAACTGGCAATTCAATCGGTTCAATCAAGCACCAATCGGCCCAATCAAGACAAAAAACAAGCATATTATGGCGGCTGCACAAACATGATATGGAAAAAGTCTCAGAATATATACCGAATAGCTTTTGATATAGTCAAATGGCTAGTACATGAATACAAAGCTAAACATAGCCAAAAAGTATCACCGCCTACTACGGCTAACACATAAATCCTAACTAAAATCGCAGCGCTGATAAAGCCGGTAACCATACAAAAACATAAAAGAAACCTAACCACCCCACCGCTGCGGGTGGTGGTGGGATCCAGAATCGCGCCGTCAGAGCCAACACATCCAAAGATGCCGGGCCACGGTGGGCGGGCTCCTCTCTCCTCGACCGAACACGAGGAAGACCTGTAAGTCATAATCCGCCGCAAAGCATGGAGTGACACCGAGCCAACTCGATCCTCGTGTCGCCTCGAGTAGTCAGCTAAAGAACAAATAGCATCCATCACACCGCCATTCTCTCGAAATGGGCATGAACGCATCTCACACGATGTGATGTATATGATGGGCCAGTATCTGGGCCGCACCATGATCGCAAAGACGTGGACGAGGAGACGGAGAGACATGGCGCTAACCTGGACTCCGCTCTACCTCGCTCGGGCACGACACTATCATCCGTGGGAGCTGCTCGCCTCCGAACTGAACCTCCTGGTCTCGCTGAGGAGAAAAGATACGCATGGTCATAATCAAGCTCCAATGACAGAACTAAAGCGGGCATCGATCCTCCTCTCTATCCCGGCTCCTCCGAAACCTGGGCGCTCAAGGACCGCATGGGTGAGTCTCGCGATCGCTATGGTGCACCCTTCCGCCGCAATCCAAAGTTCTTCCGGTGGACCTTTTCTTCGAAATGCATTAGCGAGGTCATCACTAGCTCAGAGGGACTAAACCAAGAGTCCTCCGAGATCCCAGAAAGAGCCTCAGACGGCCCCCTCCGTATTACTAATGTTGTAAAGTGGAATAGCCGTCCCCTGGTCAGTGATCAATCAACAAAGATCCGGGCGGCGAGCCGCTCCTAAAGAGTACTGGCCCCGCTGTGATGTCTCGGGCCAGTATGCGAACCATCTCCCGCTGAGGTGGGTAGCTCCGCTCAGAATTCTCCGACCGCTACGGTGATACGCAGCTCTGCCGCCGGGAATATTTCTCCGTCGCCTAAGTACTGGCTATCATCTATGGTAACTCGGCTCGAGCGACTATCCGCTTCCCCGTGATGTCATCGAACGTAGAACCGCAGCGACCACCGGGGTACACATCGCCGGTCATGAAGGCCAGGGAATAGTCTCAATCAACTCCTATGTAATCCCCGACCGATCACCGCCACAATGCCGGACATCGCAGAAGACTTCACGGAAGTCCCTCGAGCGTACGCGACATTCCCTGAACGGGTGCCCGACAAACAACGTACCTCCTAATCTCGGAAGCAGTAACAACTGGAGGGTGAAGATGTCGCCTCCGCCGTTGATGTGGATCGGGCGGCGATGAGGCTCAGACGAGGATGACCCCGGCCCGATGCGGGCTCGCTGAGGGCCTGCCCTCCTAGCTCAAGCAACAGGTACAGGACTCGCCCGGTCCCATCCAGTCTCGAGACCGCTCAATCCCCGAGGCTCGTGGATCGAGATGGCATCGGGGCCTGGATCGAGATTGAATCGGCCACCGCCTCCTTCGCCGGGTGCACTGACCGAGGCCAAGGCAGACCACTGTACGAATCCATAGCTATGTAATCAAAAGAACCGGAATAAAGCTCGCACGAAAATGAAATGCGGTACCGCAGTGGCTAATCTGGGCTCTCGGGGGCGGTGGAGACCAGGCACTGGACGAAAAGCGTTAGGCGAGGCTGGGCACTACTAGTGTGGCCTGTGGACCGCAAGTACGCACACGTGCATGGTCAGAATGGCTAGTGGTGACGCTTCTGGGCCGGGCAACAAGAGTTACGAAAAAACCGTGGCTCGTGGCGCCTAGGAGCTCGTGCAAGGCTCTACTGCGGACTGACCGTATGGCGGTAAGGCGCAAACTCGGTTAAGGGCATAGTTACTGAAATGGGCAAAGGTGAGCACGCGGATGGCCCCAGCTGGGCAAGTGGATCTGGCAATAAACAATCCGCGATAATCTCCTATGGCTCGTCATGAAGGGCAAATAAACTCGTGGCACTACAGGTCGAGCAGGAAAATGAAAGGCGTGAAAACAAAAACCCTCCCTCCTCTTATGACCTCAAGGGTACCGGAAGGGTCTTTGCACTTAATTCGCTAGTGTAGCGAATTTGGCTAAACTTGCTTCACCACCTGCACTTCAAAATTTTTAATTTTTAATTATAATGGAATATAAGAAATAAAAATTATTATTGTACAAAATTATTATATGATACTCAGAATTAAAAAAAAATTATAAGATACCATTATAATTACAAAGTTACTAAAATGTAAAACTGCTAAGTTAAGAAACTTTCTAAAATCACCGAAAGTATTAAAATCGACTCACATTAAAACAAAAAGCAAAAAATCATGAGCTGCAACGGTTTGTGAGAACACTAAATTAGCTCAATCTTTACCAAATTGCTCGGCGAGGTCAAGAGGATGATCTCTCAAACCCTAGCTGGTCCGGAAATAACTTCGTGTCGATTTCCCATCGTTCTGGCTTTCACCGATGGATTCACCGAGCAATTGCCTTACAAAGGCTTCGAAGGCACCACAACACCGCTTCACCGGTTATATCCCGTGAGTTCTCGTCATTCAAATTTTCCTCGAGATCCCTAATACACCGAACATACTCCATCAGAATTTGATTTTCGCTTCCAACTCAGGTTTGTTGTTCAAATGAAATATGTTCAACCCAAGGTCATGTTACCAAATGTAAGTTGCATGACTCCACTTCAAAGAATTGATACCGTATCGCGCTACGAATGGTCTTCCAAGGATGATTGGTACATGGTCGGTTCATTCCTCTATCGTCTCAGAAATAAGTACGATACAAAAATCTATCGGGTAGTAGAATTTGTCTATCTTTACTAAGACATCCTCAACTATCCCCTTAGGATTTTCACCGATCTATCGGCCAAATGAAAGTGTGATGTTGGCTCATGGTTCACCCAAACCTAATCGCCAGACAATGCACACTAGTGAGGTTCACACCGCCCTAAATCAAGCAATGACTTGTCTATGCAATTCCCACCAATATTAACCGAAATTGTGGGAGATCCTGATCCTCAGATTTGACAAAGGTTCTTGCTTTCTCGATTATGGCACCGACTCTGTTTAGTTAGGAAATGCCTTCTTCTCAATGCCTAATCCCTTCTTGATTTGCAAAGATCTTTCAAAAATTTCAGATAGTGTGGACTGTTTGATATGTCCAAAAGAGGTATATTGACTTTTACTCCGCCTTAGACTTCTAGGATGCCCATTATTGATGCCTTTTCTTGCCTCTAAGTGCTTGGGAAATGGAGGTGGCATGTCAGATTATTGAGTCCTCCTTCAGGAGAATATGCCTGCCCATTTCTTCCTTCTCGGCTCTCAATGTGTTTCGCATCGTCAGATCAACCCTTTTCCACTCCTAAGGGTGATTATGTTTTAATTTCATCCATTCCCGACCGCTAGATGAACCTACACTGCGGACTCCTTTGGATTTGGCAATGCCTGAGAAGGAACCCTTCCTCTCTCATGTACGCCCGTAATGGCTGATCTTGTGATCGGGAAGTTCTGTAGTCATTAATTCCTTTGTTTAGATTGCCTCAAGCCTCGTCTATTCTCTGCTCCGTTGTGCTCTCTACAGCGCTTTCAACTTTCAGGCGCTGCATATTGATTCCTTTTGTTTTCCATTAAAGTTACCCACCACCTTACTCAAATTTAGATGGCTTGCTCTACAGAGAAGAGGATGGTGGTCAGTTGTATCGAGCGTGAGCCAAATTGTTGTCTGCACCTCGGGGGTACATAAAGTAGGGATTGGGTTTCGTGGAGAGTGTTGGGTGATTCCTCTCAATTGGAATTGTAGGTATTGCCATATTGGGTATTAGGTTGTGGTGGCTTGTATTGACCTACAACATTTGCTTGCTCATCAAATCCCCATCACGGAGCACTCAGATCATGCTCTCCCGGATTACCTACGGGTTGGAACCGTGAACGGGTCAGCTCAGGCAAAGTTTTCTTGGCCACTACATGCACTTCATGGAGCCTTTTCCTTCAAGCTCCTCCACTTCTGCAAATTTAAGGTTGAAATCCTAGCTTTCATTTCCATTTCTCTCATTACAGCATACATCCCACCCCTAGTGGTCAGGCTAAAGGTCTCATTTTTCCATATCTTTAGTATTCGCCTATCCCAACCCTTTGAAGTTTCAGCCACATAATTTAAAAATCCATGGCTTCATCAGATGCTTACTTAAAATCTCCCCACACATGGTTTCCACAATCAAGCTTCATGGCAGAGCATATACCACCATGTAGGTGGTTTACCAAAGATCCATGTATCAAAACTCCATGATGCGGACAAGCACCGATGGTCTCCATGAATCTATCCCAAAGACTGTAAAACCTTTCACCATCTTGAGCTGTAAAAGTTGTAAATTTGTCTCTTCAAATCGTTGGTCTTATGAGACCGAAGAATTTTTTTAAAACTCGTCATAGCCTCAAAATTTCACTTATGTAATGAAGTTCAGCTGAGTTGCTCTAAATTGGCTCTCATTCCCTTAGTGGTCAATGGAAATGCTTTCAAATTTTTGCCAAATCCATGTCAATCATATACCTTCCCAGCTGGGCAAACTTCCTCAAAATCCCTCTTATGTGATGGCGGATTTTCATTTTCCATACCATGATATGTGGGGAGTAGAGGTACCCGATAGTGGCCTCACCGCTACATCTTCAATAGAGGTACGACGCAGAAGGGGCAATTAACCTCAGAGGGTGAATATGGTCCTCATCGACCCATAGTCGCTAGATCTATCGGCACCGACCGACTCCTCGCCTCGGCTCGTAGGGATCCATGTTTTCACTATGTGTACCGACCGGGTGTACCGATCCTTCAGACCCAATTGCTATTCCTCCGCCTCGCATTGCATACCAAAACTCGTTACACAACCGAGACACAACAAACAACACAAACCAACTTGCAAAACGGGTTGTTAGCTGTAATAAACCGATCGTATGAAAAACAAAAACAAAGGCGCGCATCGCAAAGTGATGAACACTTGCAGCTACAAAGAATCGAATAGAAAAGATTAAAAAGGTCACCACTTGTAAATGGTGGATTACAAGGCACTTCCAACTTATCAAAACGTAGCTCGCACCATCCCCGAAGAACGCGCCATTTGGATTCGCGCTACGCAGGTGATTCTGAATCAACAAAATTTATATCCTGTTCTTCACGCCGTGAGTCAAGCTAACGCAAAGATGCTGGCTCCAGGATCGAACACTCTGGACGGGAGCCATCCTATGAATGACTCAGACGTTGAAAATGCAGGAGGCTTTTTATTCGATTTTTTGGATTTTGTTTGTTTCAAAACAAGTGGGAATTGTTTGTGTAAGCCGATTAACTCAGAACCGAAAGTGGAAGGCAAAGGTAACTTTGAAGATTTAGGTCACTAACTTGATAACATAGTGGCAAACAAGGTCCCTGCGATTATCTCGTGATTGGCGACAAGCAATCCCAGTCCAAGCCATAACCTATCTTTGTTTAACTAGCAAACCTAACCCTAGGACCACTCCTATTTGAGTCAACACAAGTAATATGCATCTACAACCCTTTTAGTTTGAAACCCTAACATTCAACATCATTTCTGGCTCAGAAGGCCATCTGAAGAACCACAAAGACATCTAGCAATAAGTATGCACTCAGATCCTAAAGCATGGTAGTATCGGGCTGGAATGACAACATTAAATGGTATTCAACCCTAGTTTGAGAAGATGGGAGCCATAAATATAGTGCTCGTGATCATTTAACACACATGAGGACAACCCGCAACTCCATTTCACAATCAAGCTCAGCCTACCTCTTCAAAGAAAGGGGCTTAGCTAAGCATCTCGAGTTGCTGTCCAAGAGGAATGTCGTGTTCTAGAAAATATGCAGAAGAGAGAGAAGAGAGAAACAAACCCTAAATGAAAGATGCGGAGATATTTACATAAAGTGAAAATTTTTACCACACCATTGCCTCTCCCAAGTTGCTTAGGGTTACAAAAACTAAGGGGGTTTATATAGACCACCCAATGTATGAAAATACAAGAAAGCCTAACATTTTGGCTAAAAATAAGGGACATAAAGTAATACACCAAATGAGGTCTGGGCTGCATTAATTACAAAAAGGATGACAATGCAAGATTTAGCTTAAGGCAATAATTTCATTTAGGTAGTTTGTGGTTTTGCTAGCTAGTTTAAAATACTTCGTTGTAGTAGCGTAAACTACGTAGATAAATAAATCGAGAATTTCACAGGCACCGCACTCTTGTTAGCTAGCTTAAATTCTCGCCAGCTTAGCCAAATTTTTAGTGATAGCTTAAAATGTGTAATTTCGCTAGAACAAGGCCTAGCTTAGTTCTTGAAGCCTAGCGAAATTCTGACTTAGATCGCGAATTTTCGTTATGATCATAAATTTTCGTAATCCCAAATAAATTTTCGCAGAATCTTAGCAAATTCCGGGTTTGCATATTCTTCACCGTCGCACACTACATCCTCAACAGATCATTTCTTCACTTTGCCTTCATTCCTTCTTTAAATTTTCAGATGTTTGAAGGCCGATATAAATGAGTTCGATCTTCATGGTTCAAGACATATTTCTATTATCAACTCAAGGTATGCAAAACCAGCAAAACAACCAAAAATAACCTCTAAACTTGATATGATTTAAGAAGACCTGAACACTCTAATTGGCATTATTGACATGATTAGTGCGCAACAAAGACTCAAACCCATATAAAATAGTGGCTAAAATAGCACTTTTGGGGACTAATCAGGATTCAAGAACTTAATCATTAATAATGTCAATTTATGCTAGCTAATCATATTTAAATGCGAATCACATTAAGTATCGAATGACAAAAATGCATGTGATTCAACAACTGAATTTGTCGTGGATTGCCTAATTCTATGAATATATGTGAGATCTATGAGACAATGTGAGATCACATTGTTATCATCGACATATACGCATGTGGATTCAACAATCGACCGCCATAATGCCACCCCGCTATATGTGAAATCACAAACTAAAGCCAAATGATGGTACTGGAAAAGTGTATTTGTATAAAGATTTTTACATTACACTCGATATTGTATAAAGGAATTGTTTTGTAAATGCATTTTGTTAAATGTGAATGTTATGGGTCTTTGAATTTGTAATGGTCATGGGATTGCCTGGCGTTATGCTTTCGCTTAATTAAAATGTCTAAAATGTATCAACATAAACAACATGTTTTTGGAAAGATAATTGAAAATGCCTGAGTAAACCGTTTCTAGTTTCGATCCGCCAACCGGTCAAGCTCTGTGGATTCCACCGCCACACTTTTGAAAATAAAAATTTAATAAAATGAAACAAATGTTTTGATTGAAAACGTCGAGTAAACCTGGTTTCACTGATCCGCTAAACGTTAAGTCTGTGGATTCGTCGCGACACTTTTGAAAATGAAAATTTAATAAAACGATAACTAAAGGAATTAAACGGGCATCCCAGAACATGAAATGTAATTGCAACAAGGGATTTAATTAAGGGCTTCGGTCGTGATAGTGATAAAGAGTCTAATATGTATTGGTATTAGTCTGATTTGAACCTGTATGAAATTGATATGATTTGATTTGTTCTGAATTGCCATTGTATATAAGTTTACTTTGAATATGATTTGATCTATCATACATGTAGTAGATATGAGTTACAACCTGTAAAATACATGACACAGGAAAGTAATATGAACAAGATAATGATAAGGAATCTGAAAAGAATAAAATCTACATGTATAATATGAGATGAGTTAGAAGTCACATTCCACACCAGAGGTACGGGCCATCTCAGAGATAGGTGCTCACCAGCATTTTTTCCGCAATCTCTGATGTTTGTATTAGATATGTACATGTATAAGTAATTGTATAAGTAATCGGGACTTAGCATATGTGTAGAGAGATTTTAATGGATACCCAATTCAAAGGGTAACTCCTTTGTATATGTGAATGACTTTGGTTATTACAAAATTATTTGTATACCCACAGGTATAAGTTAAGCTCGAAAAATATTGTTCAGATAAAAAAATAAAAATAAAGAAATTCCCAAAGATACTGCCGCACTCGAAACCTAAGGTCGATTCGCTCAATCGGCCTGACCCAGACCCGGCGTGACATCCGCAACTATAGAGTCACTTTTAATTGAGACTCAATCCTAAATGCAACTATAGAATCACTTTTAGTTGAGACGTAAGCCTATCCAAGAACTATAGAATCACTTTACTGGTGACTCAATCCTAAAACGTAACTATAATCACTTTTGGGCCAGACACAATCTTATCCGCAACTATGTAGCCACTAGAAGGTAGCTCAATAAATATGAAACTAAAAATATGCTTTTAGCCCAAATTTTTTCGCCCCAACTAAAGTAATGTCCCTATAAGTCACTTTTCAGTTGAACTCGCAGCCCTCCATTCGAACATCAACTAGATGATTCTTGATGACCAGCAAATCATGTTTGTCAGTTTCATTTCCGAAGGTGGGCATGCTGCAAGAGACAGATTCCAACTTAAATGAACTAATTATAGAAATGATAAGGCTAACAAGAAGAAACCACCATTGTAATCTAAAGCTAAAGACTGCCATCTCCATTAGCTGAGTTGATTTGCTCATCAGGATACGTACTTTCTCGTTTCTATTAAAGACGAGCCACTCTGTTAATTGGGGAAGAGCACGAAAAGCTACGTGAGATGTCGTTGTTGATTGGGTGGATGGACGGGATTTCAAGGCGTTGATTCAGTACACAAAGTTGAAGCAGATAGATATTCTCCCTTCCTCTCTGACTTTTAATAATGTATTGGTTGGCTGGTGGGCTGTGATCCTGAGAGTGGAGACTGGCAAATTCTGGAAAATTGTTGAATCATTGACTGACAAACAAAGGCGATAGGCTAGACTTTTCTTATAGAGCTCTCTATTCTAGTTTACCTTTGTCTTTACACATTTTTTTTTTCTTTTATATATTTCAAACTTATTCTTAATGCCAAGGAGATTTTGAATAGTGGTGATCAAACCAGTTCTTCGCTGGTGATGGATCCAGAAGGGAAGGTCTGAAATTTTATTTAAACTTAGCCTGTTGAACTTGATACTTTTCTAAGCTTTGGTTTGCAATAAAAAATGTAAAGATAATATTGCATTGAAGAATACGGAGTAGGAGGCTTGGTTTCGCCTCAAGGAGATGTGTACAACTATGGCATCCTTATGTTGGAGAGGTTGACAGGAAAGAGACCGACAGAGGACATGTTTTCGGATGGACTGAGCCTTCATAAGTTATCTAAGATGGAATTGCCGGAACGAGTGATGGAGATTGTGGATTCAAGCTTGATTGAGGATTCGGACAAAGATAGAATGAAGCATTTCTTGACATCCATTGCTAGAATTGGAGTAGCATGTTTTGAAGATTCAACTAGCGATAGAATGGACATCAAGGATGTGGTGATAGAATTGAATATCATTAAGGAAGCATACGTTGGGGTAAGAATCCATGGGGAGAGACCTATCAGGATGCAATCAGCTATGGAAGGAGCATCTCATAACGGGGCAACTGAACGAGAAAGAAACTGATCTACTACATAGTCCATCCATCCAGATGTCTCGTAGAGGAGGACAACCCTTGTTTTATTTTGAATTTTGATGCATTCCTTTACATTTGTATCTTTCTATTTTGTGAATATGTAAGACTCATGTTTTAAGAATCTAATAGTTTGTATCTTTTCTGTTCTCTATAACATTTATGTTTCCTTCATGGTTATTGTTGGAGATTTGAATTGGCTTCTCTCCTTGTCAAAAATAAATATTGTTTCTATTGTAGTTGGAGAGCTTAATGGTAAGTGACGAATACACAATTGAGTGATAATTATAACGGAATCTAACACATTTAAATCATAATGTACTCACATTTGGCATAAGAACACGTACTTCTAATCTCTTCTGTGTTTTTAGATTTGTGCAGGTCTTTCAAAGTTTAAAACGTAAGTGCACAAGGATGTAAGCTCGAAGCCAATATGAAGCAATGTGGATGTGGGTGAGAATGATTTGGGTTTCGGGAACCCCAAATAAGGAGCACAGAGGATTTATGTCCCACCGGTAGAACTTCAAGTCCTACCCAAGAACTTGGTTGAATTGGTGGACAAGTCTCACCTAGAATCCTCTGGTCCCACCCCAGAGAACTTGCTGAAAATTGGCAAGAAGGTGTCCCACTCTGTGAGTAGAACTTAAAGTCCTACCGGTAGAACTTTATGGAACTTGCGGAATTGTCCAAGAATTCAATCCGACGTGAGGGCACTTTCGTAGTTTAACCAAAATGGGAAAATCACTTCGATGTGGGCTATAAAAGGAGGAGGACACAAGCACAGAGGATCCCTTGAGTCCTTTTTAGTTAACTCTCGAAGTTTTGAGTTCTTCACTTCTAGGGTTTAGTTTTAAGAGTTTTTCCATTTTTTTGAGTGGTACTTGTAGATCCAGATTCGATTTCCATTCTTTTAGAAGTTTGATCAAGAGTTTGTAATCTTTCAAAGCATCAATATTTATTCTGCTTTCAATCTTAGCATTCCATATTTTCTATTCTCAGTTCTACAAGTCAATTCTGATTTCTCGCAAGGTACTGTTTTTATGTTTAATCGTTCTTCATCTTTAATTGTTCATACAAGTTTTATGGAGTTCTAAACCCCTACTGCTGGGATCATACGGGGGAAACTCACCCCGATCAAGGTAAAGTCCCTCAATTCCTCTCTTGATTTTCAATGGATCGTGTATTATCATCACTTGTAGAAGGTTTTAAATCTTTAGTTGGGCAAATTCTGACAACGTGTTAACTAGATATTTCCGGCACACGTTGTGCTTGACTACAATGCCAACTAAGGGTTCGTTAATTTTGAGAACAAGTGTTTAGTATTACTCAATCATCTTTATTTTCCAAAGAGCATTTAAAGATAAATCCTCCATCGAAGACCATTTATCAATGGTTCCTAGACAGTTTATAAAATAAGAGTGGGACTTAATTCGATCGTAAGTGAGTGGAACCCTAAAAATCCCAGCACCATCTTTTCTATTTAAACATTCAAACCAATCAACCATTCAATCAAACAACACAACACTCACGCTTTTCTTTTTAATCATACTTTAGCTGAGAACAGCTCCATTGATCAACTGACCACCACTGCGGAGATGACCTCAGGATTCCCACAAGATACAATGCTAGACGACTATAATTCCTACGCTTGGGAATAGAATTAGGCATACTAATCAGGACGAAGCATTTTTGGCGCCGTTGCCGGGGAGTGGCGACCAACTGGTTGGATCCGTAAGAGAAGTTAGAGGTAATTTGGCAATCGCATTGCAAACTGCACGCTCTCCACTTTTCTTTATTTTGTTTTGTTTGCTGAGAAATCTCAAGTATGTTTCTTGACAGAGTAAGTGTAGTGCATGTCAACTGGCTCAAGAATCAGAAACACCATTAGTCGAGTTACATCCTCTAGAAACCTTGAGAAATCCATTATGTTAAGTGTCTCAAGATAACATTTTACCTAATGAACACGATCCCGAGAACGTTAGAAGTGACCTATGAGCCTCAGCAACACGGGGCCATGCTACGCTCCCACAAAACCTGATAGGGAGGAGGAAATGGTAACTCAAAGACAATCAATATAGAGTTCCTCCCCGCCTTGCCTAATGTAGAAAGAACCCTTCGAGAGGCGCAACCCCGCAGGACTACCGCACCTTGTATTCGCTTCAAGAGGCTAACTAATCTCGACATGAAGTCGGAAATGATCCGTCTTCTACCTGTATACCAAGGGTTCGAATCTGAGAATCCTTACTCATTTATGAGGGATTTTGAGGATGTCTCAAGAAGCAGACCTTCCACCTGCTCCTCTCCACATTATCTGCTTCGTTTTATCTCATGTAAAGGAGAAAGCCTAAAATTGCTCTTCATTCCTCGTACCTAACTTGACCTTTTACATGGGAAAATATAAATGAGTTCCTCAACAAATTTTTCTCCTACCGCACGAACTAATGCTCGATGAGAGCAATCTGTAACTTTTCCCAAAAGCCCCCGGGAAACCAAGCCAGACGCGGTAATGAAAGATATGAGGATCTCCTCCATGCTATCCTCACCATGATCGATGTAGGACAAATATGCATACTTTCATCAAGGATAGCCCCCGAATAATAAACAGCATCCGTGATGATGTGTGCAGCGAATTCTCTATGAAAAGAGTGCTAGGAAGCAATCCAACTTTGACACTATAGCGTAGAATGCTCGAACTCGAGACTAACACCCCATAGACATCGCTAAAGTGCACAAGACATCCACCGGTGGCGAATCAATTACCTAAGAGAGAATGATGAGTTGCAGCCAAAATTGCCAATTTGACAAGGAAATTAGAGGGCCATAGAGATGAAAAGGTGAATGAGGTAACTAGTGTACCCAAATTCACTCCTCGCACTAACGGACCTGTGAGTAGAGGAGCCATGCATTATAAGGCGATGACCCTACACTCGACTCATTAACCCGCCTAAATCTTCCTCAAGTTAAGGGAGCCATTCAAATTGAACAAGCCAACGCCTTAACTACCAAAGGAAACCTTTCACCTCACTGAACTTAATCCCCAAAGGCAAGATCCACTTTGAATGAGAATGAAGGAGGCCAATGAATGTGCCAAACAACTGTTCTCATTACCAAAACCAAGGTTTTGCAAATCCCATTCCTCCATTTCAGAATCAAGGCCCCCAAGGATTTCAAGGAAATTCCAATCAAGGTCATCATCCACCGAACCAAGGGAATCAAAACTCACAGCCTTACCAACCTCCACATAAGAGAACTGAAGACATAGTCACACAAATTGCATAAACCCGCCAAGAAACTACAAACACAAATTCCGGTAACCGCTCCGAATGATGTGAGATCCCCGTGATAGCAACCAAGTTAACCTCATCTATACAGAACCTTCACCAAAGAAAAAGTGGAAACTTCCATCACAACTCCATCCAAAAACCCACAAGGTCAAAAAAATGGTAGTGGGAAGTTTAGTCTGTGCTGAGGGCATTCGAAAGTATCAGAAGGCTACACTACTCCTTCGAGTGGTAGCATAGTCGGCCACAAACTATTCCAACCAAGGAACCATCACAAGAGTCTCATAGTGAATTAGCTATAGGATGAAAAAATCGTACACACCTCTCATGTCCCTTAATAATAAATGATAAAGACACCAACCAGAGGGAAGACAAGTCTAACGATATCCCTCCAGCCACCCTTTACAGTTAAGAGCACCAAAGAAAGTGAATAACCATGCCGAAATTTACGAGTTGTTCAAGCAGTGAAACTCGAACATTCCCCTTGTTAGACGCCATTAAGCAAATCCCATCATATGCTAAATTTCTCAAGGATTTGGCAGGCACTCCGTGAAAAAGGAAATAGGTGTCAACAAGGAGGCATTCATGACCGAACACCCACGCCCCACCCGAACAACTCGCCTCCCCAAAATACAAGGTCTGTGTAGTCCTACTATTTCTACAAGAGTTGAAATCTCAAAGTTTGCATGCTGCAGTGGATTTAGGCAAGTGTTAATTTGTTGCCTTATTCAAGATACGTGGACTTAGGGTTAGAGAATTAGGAGCCAACCAATATCACCCTCCAATCGGGTCGACCGTAGTGTCAAAATCCCAGGGAATAAAGTGGAAGGATGCTCCTCGTCCAAGTGGACAAATTTTACTCGCCGATTGCGGGTGCTCGACACTCACTGCGGGTCAACCAAGGTGAACCTTAGCTCCAATTCTTGGCTCTTTACCATTCTTGGCAATCGCAATGCCATTATACATTGTAGGGGAGGCCTAATGACACTTTCTTAATTGGGAACATGATTGTTAAAACTCGAATATTTTCAATGTAATCAGCGTGAAACTTTATTTTTGAAGAAGATGCATGTGTGAAATTAATATGATCGACCGTGGTACAAAAATACATTTTGGATAATGTTTCACATGATGATCCTCTGATAAGTCATGTCCGTGGGTCTCGCCCGAATTGGGATGAGGAAGCGACCACTTTGGAGTCGTAGTTTCTCCACTCTATAATTGAGCATAAAGATGTATTTGAAGTTACCAGTGGGCACCTAAATTTGAACCTCGTCACCAAATGAGGATAAGACATTTGCCTTCTGAGGAGGAAGCTTCACCTAAGCTCGAGCTAAAACCTTACCAACACATCTCAAATATGCATTCTCAGGAGGAGGACACTTTTCCAAGAATCATATCTTCCTCCCTTAGACATTACTCAAGAAATTCAACTTTGGAAATATTGAAAAACCCACGTGGACCGCTTTAGGTTGACAATCAGAGATATTAAGGAATTAGCCCCTGATCTCGCACACATAGAATTCACTTAGAAGAGGATGTCAAACCTTCTAGAAACCACAAGAGGATCATTGAACCTAACTTAATGAAAGAAGCGGTGAAAAAGGAAGTTTTAAAACTCTCGATTAGGTTATCTACCCTATTGCGTATAAAAGTGAAGCTAGTCCAACACAAGTAGTTCCTAAGAAGTCCTGAGTCGCGTAGGGGCCGCTTTCAATGAAAATAATGAGCCTATTCCTATTCGTGTCACTCGTGATGGTGTATAGATTATAGGAAACTTAATGCTGTGTTTTTGGTAAGACCATTTTCCTTCCGTTTGTTGATCAAATGCTGTGAGTCACAAGTAGGCATGAATTTTATTGTTTTTCATGGGTACTGTGGTACAACCAAATTGAGATAAAGATTAGAAGATTCGCGAAAAACTACATTCCATCGTGCCCTTGGTACCTTCACTTTTAGAAAATGCCCTTGGATCATGCAATGCAACTTAACTTTCCAACGATGCTGATGGAATCTTTTAAAGTGATGGATGATAGAAATCATATCGAAAATATTCAGCGGATGATTTCTCGCCGTGACTCTGCCGAGAGTCGTTTAGAGAACTTGTATTTTGTGCCGGAGAGGGTGCTTCAGAGAAAATTCAGTTAAATTGGGAAAAATGTCATTTCATGGTGTCACGCGTAATTGCTCTAGCCACATTGCCAGGGGACAAAAAGATGGAATCGGTTGATAAGGCCAAAGTTGAACCGATTTCCAACCTCCCTATTCCTAAGTGTTAGAGACATAAGGGCCGGCCCTCGGCCATAGCCGGTTTCTTATAGAAGGTTTATAAAAGATTACTAAAGATGTCCTTCACATGGTCATTAAAGCTTCAGGACTCGCAAGGGCTCAAAACATGCTGTCACCACCACAATGCGGCCTCCACCGGACCTCCCATCAGATCGCGCCATGCTAGTGATTATGCCATAGGAGCCGCGGTTATACGTAGGATATCAAAAGGCTTTTGTCATTTACTATGCCAAGAAGACACTAGACTCGCCTGTGCCAACTACACAACCACGTTAAAAAAGAGTTTCTAGCGCTTTCTTTGCTCTAGAAAATTCAGTCATGGAGAAGAGTCATCGCCCTCAGACCATTTTTACAGATCACGCAGCCTTGAAGGCACTTCCTGCCTCTCACAGATAATTTTAAACCACGGGCGTTAACTAGGATCTGTACCAAGAATCCAGACTCGGACTATTAAAGATAAAAAGGGGGGTCGAGAATGTGGTTGTCGACCACTTATCTCGACAGCCCTAATCCAACTCTCATGGCATACCCGCATGTGATAGCTTTCTCGGATAGAACAAACCCTTTGCTCTTGCTCATTACCCATGGTATGTCGACATAGTGAATTACCTAGTCACCTCGGTCGTATTCCAACCCAATGACTTCTCAACAGGTGAAATTGACGTATATTAAGAAATACTATTTTGATGATCCAGCATCATCTATTTAAATACCGGTCCGCATCAAATAATGAGGAGATGTGTACCCAATGATGAGCAGTGCACGATTTTAACTTCTTTTGCCATTCCAAGCCCGCTGAGGACATCCCAGCCTCCAAAAACAAAGGCACAAGATTTTGCAAGTCAGCCTCATTTTCGGCCATAATTTTATTTAAAGATTGTTTTGATTTAAACATGTGCTTCATGCTAAAGTAGAACTGTGAGGGCTCACAAAGCTAAACATGATGCCTCTACCCCAATTTAATCATTGAAATTTTTACTGTTGGGGTATCGACTCTACGTAAACTTTTCCCTTTCTCTCTTGTGGCCATTCACATTTTATTATCCTCTGTTGACTAGCCGTGTCTAAGTGGGTCAAAGTAAATTCTAACTCAGAACCAATGACCATAAGGTTGTTTTGAAATCTCTATAAAGGAACATATTTTCTTTTCGCTTGGAACGCCTGCAATTATTGAATAGCTTGTGGACTCCACTTTGCACCCGATCTTTGGAAAATCCGGCGTTAAAGAAATATGGAGTCACCCATAAAGTATCCACGCCATCACCCACGTAATCAGCTTCTGGTCAGTCGAGCTAGCTAATAGGAGATAAAAAACATTTTAAAAAGACAGCTTAACTCGAATCGAAAAAGATCGGGTCACCCCGCTCTTACCGATGCTCTTCAGCAAATGCATCGCTTTAAACTCGTTTCCGGTATGTCTCCTATAGGTTAGTTTATGGCAAAGCCGCCAGCCATTTGCCAATGTGAGATGGAACACCAAGCATCGGGCTATTCGAACTTTTAATTCGATCTAACCCTGCTGTGTAAGCGCGGCTTATCAGTGAATTAAATGGAACTTGAAGAGCCGTGGAGGGGAATCGTATGAAATTCCAGACTTACAAGGAGCGGCCTGCTATTCCATGACAAAGCTCCTATGGTCACTGTGAAAACTTTCTAACTCAATCAAAGTACTCACTGTGATAGTTCCCGGACAGATCTATTCCCGAAAGCCCAGCCTCCTTGGATCGCCCTTTCTCATCGCCAAGGTGGTTTATCCATACCTTGTCGTAGAAACGCGAAAACTCGACAATGGAACTCTTTCAAGGTGAATGGCCAACGCTCAAACCATTCCTTGAGCATTTCTCTCACGAAAGCACAATCGTGGATTCAGACCTCGCCTCTCTACCAAAACTCTCCCTCCAAGTAACCCCTACCTCAAATTGTTGTAAAATGTAGTTTTGTTTTTTATTTTTGCTTCGTTTATTTCTTATCGCTTTTACTCGATCTTATGCTATATTTCATTTGCTTTCAATAAATGATAGAAAATACAAATCTCCGGTGGGTCGTTGTTTTGATCCCTAAAATTCGCTGTAGGGTACCTTACCAATGCATCGGGACAATGCTTGTTTCAGCTGTGGCAGTGCGTACACGTTGAATGTAACTTATGCGCTCAAGAGTAGTTCAAGTGGTCAAATTTTTTCAAAATTTGCGTCTTGAGTATTATGTTTTGCATGCATCAGACATACCCGCTTGATCTCATAAAGTATCGCCACATCATCATCTTATCGCATGCATCTTAACAAGACTTATATTCTTCGCGGAACTGCTTACCCTCTTTGCATTCTACCTACTTTACTTCTCACCCAAAACCACATCTATGGCCAAAAATTTCCCGATCTTGCCCGTGATTGTTTCCACTCAGGCATCATTTTAGCTGGTCAAGTAATTTCATGCATCATCATAGTCTTTACTTTAACACTCCGGTATGCCAAGTGGAAATGATTAGAGGCCATCATTTCGTATACCCGTGGATTTGTAAAGTGTCTCAACCCTTGCCCATTTTGAGCTTTCAAATAATAAGTTTATTCAAACCTTAGGAATCCGATTCATGGAACAAAGAAGTTAGATTCTCATCGAGTTCAAGATATCCCAAGAACAGAATTACGCTAAGTCTACAAAATGCAAATGGCTATGGAATTTGGAACAAGAGAATGAAACATAAAACTGGATGAAAGGCGCTTGAACAGTCAAGATGTATGTATTTCTACATACTCATATCCCAAAAGTGAAAAATATATATATATATATATATATATATATATATATATATATATATATATATATTCATTATATATATATTCAAAAAAAAAAAAGAAAGAAAAATCGTTTTTGTAAGTCTACCTAGAACTTAAAGTCCTACCCAGAGAACTTAACAAAAAGTGGCAAGGAGTTATCCTACCTAATCCAAAGTCCTACCAGTAGATCGGGCTAAATTTGGGAAGAAGGTTTTTAACCCAAAAAATCTTGGCACCTCTTCATATTCCTTTGCTTTTTGACACTCAACAAGAAGAGCTTCCAGCCGTGTGTTCCTCTAGAGTCACACTCCCAAGCCTCGCGCTTCCGCTGTGGTTCTTGCCCGAGTTCCATCAAGCTACTCCCCACAACAAGTGTTCGCACGTGTGTTTTACAACTCCCCATTAGCATTGTTGATCTCTTTCTACTATATATATGGACCTTTGTGGTTGGATTTTGTCGCTATTATTCCGTGATTGCTGGATGGGAGGCTATGTCTCCATAATGCGTGAGACTACTATTAGACGTGACAGCGGCCGTACCCCGTGTCAAGTCAAGACTGTGGCACCGTATATGATGATTTATTTCTCGCCATCTCCGGGGCCGTTATTGCTAATGGCCAAGCATCTCCATGGCACGCGTTCCTCAAGAATACAGAGAAAGGGTAAACAGGAATATCGAGGTCCTCTATGGAACGAGCGGTGAAGAAGAGAGTTTCGATGCCACCCACCAAAGGAAAAGAGAAAAGGAAAACAAAGAGATCCTCTTCAGAAAGTGAGGATTTATCTGAGAGTGTCGATGACGAAATAGAGGCTATGTTTACCAAAGACTCTCGAGGGTGGCACGAGAGAAATGGGCTCTCGCTTAATGGCAAATAGAGGTTTCCGATGCAGAGGTGTCAATTTGGAAACATTCTTATATTCATCCCATCGTGGTATCCAGAACAAAATATGTGCACTTGCACTCCGGGGATCGCGGATACCTTCGTAGTTCGGAGTTCTACCCAATTTGAAGGAAAATCCAGCCGGTCGAATTTTTGCATTGGAAACTTCGACGGGAAGGCAAATTTCGCGGTCACCCCGACTCGAGCAGCACATGCCTTGCACTATATTCGCCCTGACGTGTCGGACCGGCCATATCCACTCAGGGCCATTACTGATTTCGATGCCCAGCTATTCACTGAGGCTATGTGCACCCGTCCTGTACCCATGAATGGATTTATGAGACAAGAATTTGTTCCTGGAAAGTTAAAGCCGGAATACGCCCTGATGAACAAGATCATCCACAATCGTGTTTGACCGAATGGTTGTGAAAAGTCTCCGGGCCAAGAATGAGTCTGCTGTTATAATGAAAGTTATGAATCGAAAACTTATTGATTATGCACTAGGTCATATGGTGCGCTATGAGAGAGTTTCAAGCAATATTCGTGGTTCAAAACCTGAGTATTCCGTTCCCTCACTCGTGACTAGTGATAAGAGAAGAAGGATGAGGGGAACAGTTAAAGAAAAAGGGTGATACCTCGGCAGGAGCAGATCACGACTAAGACTTTGGCGAAGAGCCGAGCAGCCTCCACTAGACCACAGTCCTCAGTGCCTTCAGCCCCTCCTACCGAGACCATTTCTTCCACAGTTCCAGCACCTATGAGCACATCGCCTTTGAAGAGGATGGAGCGGCGGATCAAGGATGGTTCATAGTATCCTTGGGAAGGTATGTGCCTAGACCGACGCCTCCGTACTTGAGAGCCACATCTTTCAGGGAGAGCCAGCGATGGCGGATGCTACCTCTCCAGATTTAGAGGGAGAATCAGATGAATTGGACGACAAGTGACGAGGACATTCTCTCTACGAGGATGAGGGCGACACCGCGCAGTTTCCAGTTAGACTGTTCTAGAGTGGTGTTGGCAATCGGGTAGTAGACCTTAGCCATGTTGTTAACACCCGCTTTGATTTTCCCCTTTCTTTCATTACACCTACACATTACAAACCGTAATATCTTTTTGATTCGGCTTATGTTTTCTGCTCTCGACTTTATGCATGATGGTTAAGCATGTTCTATGTTATATGATTGCTTACCTTATTTTGATCATTACAAGGCCACTATAAGCATGACTACCTTACACTTCTAAACCTACATAATCCTTATTTGAATAACCAAATTTGTGTTAACGGTTATAATGTTCATTGTGTAAGAAATGTGGTCAAGCAATTGAGTCATGCTGGTGCATACTAACGCCGGTGAAAATGCTCTACCCATAAGTGCTATTTTTGAGATTTTTGCAAAAACTTGATTGTACCGCGCCTTGTTTTCATACCTAGTGGTAGTTCCGATCCAAATCTTGCTTGGGACTAGCAAGATGCAGGTTGGGGGTGTGATGAATACACAATTGAGTGGATAATATAACGGAATCTAACACATTTAAATCATAATGTACCACATTCGGGCATAAGAACAGTACTTTAATCTCTTCCTGGTGGTTTTTAGATTTGTGCAAATCTTCGTGCTTAAAACGTAAGTAATAAGGATGTAAGCTCGAAGCCACATAGCAATGTGGATGTGGGTGAGAAATTGACGGTTTCTGAACCCTACCGGCAAGGAAAGCACTGCAGGACAAGTCCTACCAGAGAACTTCAAGTCCTACCCAGAGAACTTGCTGAAATTTGTTAAAGGACAAGTCCTACCGGTAGAACTTCAAGTCCTACCGGTAGAACTTGCTGGAAAATTGGCAGTAAGCAAGTCCTACCGGTAGAACTTTATGGAACTTGCGAGAATTGTCCAAGAATTCAATCCGGACGTGAGGGCACCTTTCTCGTAGTTTAACCAAAAATGGGAAAATCACTTTGGAGGCTATAAAAGGAGGAGTAATACAAGTATTAGAGGATCCCTTTTGAGTTCTTTTTTTAGTTAACTATTGGCTTTGAGTTCTTCTACTTCTAGGGTTTAGGGTTTTAAGAGTTTTCTCCATTTTTTCAAGTGGTACTTTTGTAGATCCAGATTTCGCATTTCCATTCTTTTAGAAGTTTCAGACTAAGAGTTTGTAATCTTTCAAAGATCAATATTTATTCTCGCTTTCAATCTAGGCATTCCATATATTTTCTATTCTCAGTTCTACAAGTCAATTCTGATTTCGCAAGGTACTAAGCTATGTTTAATCGTTTCATCTTTAATTGTTCATACAAGTTTTGATGGAGTTCTAAACCCCTACTCATTGATCATACTGGGAACTCACCCCGATCAAGGTAAAGTCCTCAATTCCTCTCTTGATTTTCAATGGATTGTAAATATTGATCACTTGTGTAGAAAGGTTTTAAATCTTTAGTTGGGCAAATTCTGACAACGTGTTAATCTAGATATTTCCGGTACACGTTGTGCTTGATCATAATGCCAACTAAGGGTTCGTTTTAATTGAGAACAAGTGTTTAGTATTACTCAATCATCTTTATTTTCCAAAGAGCATTTAAAGATAAATCCTCCATCGAAGACCATTTATCAATGGTTCCTAGATGAGTTTATAAAATAAGAGGTGGACTTACCTGATCAGAAGTGAGTGGAACCCTAAAAATCCCAAAGAATTTGCCTTCTATTTTAAAACATTCAAACCAATCAACCATTCAATCCAAACAACACAACACTGCGCTTTTCTTTTAAATCATACTTTAGTGGAGAATAGCTCCTATTGATCAACCGAATCGCACTCACTCCCTGTGGAGATGACCTGTGGATTCACACAAGTATTACAATGCTAGACGACTATAATTCCTACGCTTGGGAATAGAATTAGGCATACTAATCAGGACGAAGCAGTAAGTCATGTTGTGAAGCTTCTCTTACATTTTTTGGAACAACATATATTTGCCTAGTGAATTTTTTGTAGATATTCACTATGACGAGTTGAAAGAAATCAAAGGTAAATCTAATTTAAGGAAAGTCTAAGCAAATCAAATCTGGAGATTGAGGAAGAGTGATATGTTCTTACTCACCTTTGGAAAGGTGATATTTTACTCGTACTAGTATGGTATAACTTGAGAAACAAGTGATAGGCTCAAAATGTGCTATATAAAATGTGTGTGCCTATATGTGTTAGTGAATTAAGAGTTGCTATCTTTGTTGGTCTTTTGTTCTGTTTTGTGAAGGTCCTAGTCATTAGGAGCACTAGATGTTATCTTTGTTTTTCAGGTCAATTTAGTTGCTAGCAACGTGTCTTAGTGGGTTGCAAAACTAAGGAATTCAGTTGAGGCATTTTGTATTTATTTTTGCAATTTTTTTGTATCAAGTATAGATTTCTTTTTTAGTTCTGTTCTCTTTGTACATCTCCTTCCATTTAACAACAAATATTAGAGCTTTTCGACCTTAAGGGGTTGTGAGGCCAGGATAGTGATTGAGAGGTGTTTGTATTTAAAGAAGCTAAGTGAACATGGAGGCAAGTTCGAAAGCAAAGATTCTACTCTAGCTTTCACCAAAGGTTTGATGAGGAGAACTATCAAGCTTGGGCAGTGCAAATGCAAGTCTACATGGAGGGTTGTGATTACTGGGAGGTAGTGGAAGATGAATATGAGGTGGCTGCACTTCCTAACAATCCAACCCTGAATCAAATCAAGCATCACAAGGAGATCAAAACTAGAAAAGCCAAGGCCAAAGCCTGTTTGTATGCTGCTGTTTCACAAGCAATTTTCAGCATAATCATGGCTTGTGACTTCATGCATATATCCAGATTTACTCAAAGAAGAGTACCAAGGAGATGAAAAGATCAAGAGCATGAAGGGGTTAAATTTGGTCAAGGAGTTTGAGGGATTGTAGATGAAGGAGTCTGAGACAATCAAAGAGTACTCGACCAAGTTGGATGACATTGAAATAAGGAAAACGCTATACTGACCTTCGACAATAGGTTGGTGCAAAAGATCCGCTTATTCGTCAAAGGCACAGGCAACCATTGCTTCATTGGAGAACACCAAGAACCTGTCTCAAATCAAGTTGGCATAATTAGTTAGTGCTTTGCAAGTACTTGAACAAAGGAGGTCGATGAGGCTAAAAAGAAGTGTTGAAGAGGCTCTAAGGGCCAAAGTGCAACAAAACTTGGAAGGAAAAGAGAAGAAATGGAAAGGGAAGAAGAGAAGTGACAATAACATAGAAGGTACTGCAAGAGAAGGTAGTGCAGGCAACAAAGGAGGAAGATATTCTCCATGCAAGCACTATGACAAACAAAATCATCCCCATTTTAGATGTTGGAGAAGGCCAGATGTAAGGTGCAGGAGATGTCAAAAAATTGGACACATTGAGAAGTTTTGTAAGGAGAAAGGAGATCACAATACAGAAGCACATGTCAGTAATCTTAAGAGCAGATCGATTGTTTGTTGCCTCTTATTTCATTTCTAATACTCCATGTGACAATTGGCTTGTTGATAGTGTTTGTAACAAACCATATGACAAGTGATGAGAAATTGTTTGAAAACCTTGATAACTAATAAAATCGGGCGGTGAGAATTGAAATGTAGAACACTTAGCATATCAAGGGACTCCGTCGTTATAAAGAGCGTGCAGGATTAAGTTGGTTTATATGTGCAATGTATGTTCCAAGATTGATCAGAACTCTAAGTGTGGGGTAATTAGTAGAGAAGTCTAAGGTAACATTTAGAAGAGGGAAAATGTTTGATCTTTGATTCGGGAGGCCAGTGAGTCAGTTCGCTGTAAAGATGCAAAGAGATTTTCTTTTAATCCTCTCGAAAATGAGCAAGTGGCATTCAAATGCCAAGTAAATGATTCAGAGATATGGCATAAAACACCGTATTTTCACCACAAAGGCCTGTAATTTCTATAAAGAAATGATATGGTAAGAGGGTTACTAAACTTGGAGGAGAAATTCTCAACCTACAAGGCTTGTTTAATGGGCAAGCAAGTTAGATGTTCCTTTAAGGAGTCAACTTGGAGAGCTACAGAGAAGCTGCAGCTGATCCATTCAGACCTTTGTGGTCCACAAGCAACTCCTTCATTGAATGGTAGTAGGTATTTCATTATCTTCATTGATGACTATACTAGAATGTGTTGGATTTACTTCATGAAGCAAAAGTTATAAGTTGTTGAAGTGTTTCTGAAGTTTAAAAGATGGATTGAGAATCAAAGTAGCTGTAAGATTCAGTTCATTAGATCTTATAATGGCACATAATACACTTCACAAGGTTTAATTCCTTTTGTGAGGAAGCTGGAATCGAACATCAACTCACTGTTCCATACTCTCCAAAACAAAATGGAGTCAATGAGAGGAAAAACATAACCATTTTGGAGATGACCAAGTGTTTGTTGCATGAGAAAAATCTACCAAAGGAACTTTGGGCAGAAGTAGAATACAAATGCCTTCTAATGAATGCATCTACCTATGCGCATCGAGAAGTCAAGCATCGCTTCACTTCAAAATTAACAATGTTTGGCTGTCTATGTTTCTCTTATATTCCATAGGTCAAGAGAGACAAGTTGGAGAAGAAGTCTGAGATTGGAGTGTTTGTTGGCTACAGTCTTGCATCAAAGGCTTACAGAATATATCGCCCAAAGTAGTCGGAAAAGTATTACGGGGCAAGATGTTCAAATCCTAGAAGCTGAAGAGTGGAATTGGGCAAATAACACTCAGAATGAACCAGAGATGGTGTCCTTGGAATTAGAAAAGCGTGGATGACACTCCAGTTAGAGGCACCAGATCTTTTGTTGATATATACTAGAGGTACAATGTGGTTCTTTTGGAGCTAGCAGATTTTAAAGCAGTTGATGAGTTTAAAACTCATCTAATTTTAAGCCATTTTTCATGAATATTTTAGGCTTAAAACTTCAATTTAATGCATAATTATATAGTCTTCACCCAAATTGGTGTTTTGCAGGAATTTAAAGAAAAGAAGCAGAAAAGTAAGAAAAAAAAACCAGTAAATTAAGATAAAAATGAGAGCAGCAGTAGATTTGGCTATGGCAGGAAGCAGCCATTGCTGTGAAAAGCAAAAATCAAGCCGCAGAACAAAGAAATGAGCAATGATAAAGGATTGTCAGAACAAATACATTCTCTATTGCAACAAAGAATTGGCAGAATTCCTTTCTAAACAAAAGAATTTTGTCACGACATTTTATTGTTTGTCACAACACATTGTTAGGCATTTGACAACTGAACTTTGTCGCGATAATGGAAACTTTGTCGCGACAACTACTGAAGAAAAATGCATGGGAATTCTACTGAACTTTGTCTCGACAATGGAAACTTTGTCTCGACAATCATATAAAGGCCATTTTCTAAGCAGAACTAAAGGTTTATCGCGATAATAGAAACTGTGTTGTGATAATGGAAAGGCAGTAGTAAGAGATCTTTGTCGCGACATTTCAAAGTTATGCCACGACATTTATTGAGAAGAATGCCTGAATGGCAAGTGAAAATTGTCACGATAGCACGACATTCAAAACTCTGTCGTGACAAAGTATAAAGAAGAAGGCAACGGAGTTTGTCGCGACACTTCAAAACTATGTTACGACATACAATTCAGAGGCTAACACTATAAGGCTTGGAGTTTATGTCACGACATTAAAAAATTATGTCGCGACATTTACAAGAACTAGCTAGCTAAACTATGCCATGACATTTCCAAAGTATGTCGCGACATAACTCAAGTTAGCAACAAAACTCTTATCGTGACAAACTATTGTGTCCTGTGTCTGGCTGCGATGGGAAGTTAGCAACAAAATCTCAAGCCTGGCCGAAGCCTTAGAAAACTGCTATTTTGGACTGTTTTCAAGCCCATTTCACCATAGGACTATAAATACTCGCTTTTTAGGTTTTAAGGGCAACACGAAGGTGGGAGAACAACTCTCATGGGGTTTCTCTCTCTAAACTGCCCTTTTTTTTTGTTTTGCTACAGATTTTTATTTTTTAGTAGATCTTAGAGTAGTTTTAGAGCAAATTTTACTAGATTAAGAGATTTCAAAGGATGTACATCGTAGATTAAGATTTCATTACTGCTCGCATACAAAGATTGAAACTCAAATCTTGATTTTTCATTCCTTGTCTCTGATTTCTTTCATTTTCTTACTTTTCGCTTGATCATGATGATTGGAATCCAAGACGGAACATTAAACACCCTGTGCGGCGATTAATTGTCGAACATTCAGATTTGCATTCTCGTTATTTTGTGGGTCTGAAGATCAGAAATGCAGCACTGGTACTATTCATATAGTTTATATGTTCTTAATATTAGTAGTATGTACCTTAAAAGGGTCAGATCATACTGATTTCCGTGAGACCCACCTGGAGCGACATAGATGGAGATTCCTGAGAGTGTGGAGCAGTTACTTAGGGGTATGTTAGACTAATATTATGGAACTAATGAACTCTAAAAGATTACTTCTATAGATCACTAATTTACTCAGTGTGAGAATAGTTGGATGATGTATCAATTTAGTTGATAAGAGGTTTCTCCTTAGTCTGATGAAAGGATTTTGATCCCGAGTTAGCAAAGATCTAATCAAGGAGATAGAAAATTTTATTAGATTTGAAGGACAAGATACCAATTAGATTGGAGAAGGCTTGCATAATCCTGTCTATAGGGGCAAGAATTCTTTAGTCCTAAGATTTAGGTGTGAAGTACTGAAAAGGAAAATACTTTATCTTAGAAAGAGAGGATTTTTGTCTCTACAGTAATCGGACAGACTCCATGCCCGAAAGGAACATGGATCTCTAATTAGTGAAATGTATGGTGTATGGAGAAATCCAAGCTATACTACATTTCTCTTAGACAAATCCAGTATTCAACTCACAAATGTTACGCTTTCAGGGAAATGCAAATTGATTGTTAAATGATTATCACCATCCCTAGTGCCTCTCTTCATACATTTTAGACTTTAGTAGTTGTTTGCTTGATAGATTTTAGAATTAGTTGATTAATTTTAAATCAGTTTTTAATTAGTTAAATTGATTTTAATTTACATCTTATTTGGTTGCCTAAATAGTGAAAAAGCTCATTGTAATCGGGGTGCTCAAATTCCAATTAGAGAGAACCTTCAATCCTAGTGGGTACGATATCCGGACTTTTAGAGTCCACTTTATTACTTGTATGACCTGTGCACTTGTGGAAAGGGGATGAGTGATTAGTACCCAAAAAGTGTTATTTTGAGTCCTACTTAAGATAGGTTTTGAGTGCTTTTTGCGTACTAATCATATTATTTAAGCCGATTGACATGTGCAGGTCCATTAGTACTACTAATTTTGTTTCGAGGTTGTTTTTGGTAGTTTTATTGTGCTCTGAGCCTCCACTCAACATTTCAAGCTTGACATTGTATTCCCTTGCTATTGTATGCCGAGTTCAAGATGATCTCCTGATTTCCATCAAGCCCGGGAGGAAGAAATATCGAGTTGGAAGGATGAAATGCAGGTCGAGGATTTTAAGGCAAAATGTATGTCAGAATTTCAAGTACGGCATAGCGAAATTTCGCAAGGATTGCGAAAATTTCGCAATGGTAGCGAAAATTTCACAGACTAATTTTTCGCTATGATAGCTAATCCTCTATCATAGCGGTGGGCCCCTTATCATAGCTTAAACATCGTGCATAGCTAAAATTCAAATTGGCTATGCCCGCACTTTCGCTTATGATATGAATTCTCGCCATGAAAGCGAAATTCACTCGTGCATAGCTAAAATCCTCTCCTGCTTTTTGTGAACAAACCACCTCGCTTTGTGTAATTCCTCTTGCCCCTCAATGTAACCTTATATTTAGTTAGTTTGGTACTTTCACATGTTCGGGGGCTATATAAGCAATGTATGAACAATTCAGAACCTAAGTTTTCAATCCACGCAATTTTTTCACTTTTGGTTCCAGCTTTCCTCTTTTCTCCTCTTTCTCTCATTTTTCTATTGCCAACCACACCCTTTTGGAGGATGACAACTCAAAGGATGTTTAGCTAAGCCTCAAAACCTTGGAAGACGAGGGTCAAGCGAAGTTGGTTAACGGTGGTCTGCGTGTTCCTCCTCGTTTCTTTAAATGGAGCAGTAATCGCATTTTCAGGTTTCAAACTTTCCAAACTAGGGTTTAATGCTATTTAATGTATTTTCTTTGGTCAATACTTGGCATGCTTTAGGGATCAGTGTATTCTTAATGGTAGATACACTGACATTCTTTAGATGTCATTTACGAGCCACTAAAATTAGTTAAATAACAGATTAATCAATAAACATTAAATGCTCAAGAATGCTTTGTCTGGAAATAGGAATGTATTTAAGGGTTGGTTTTTAAAGCTAAACAAAGATCCGGGGTTTTGGCATTGACTATATGTCATTTGCCCTAATGCGCAGGAAATTAACCCGAGGACACCTTTATAACCTCAAGATACCAATCTAAATGGACTCCAAGCCTTCAAGGTCTCCCCTTCACATCTTGTTTTAAATCGCCGTAAGTTATCCTAGTGACAACAACACCCACACTTTTAAATGAACCGAAAATCAAAATGAAAAGCCTCACCATTTCTGTCCATGATACAAATCATTTGTAAGATGAAACCCATCCCCGTGTTCAACCCTGGGAAATGCCGCTTATACTGGCAAAGTAGTTTTACCACTAGCAGTAGGAGGTAAAACCTTTAGATACAAATATTGTTGATTCCTTATCACCCTACTGTGGCACGAATCAATGAGTGTTGGTAATACTTTTCATTTCAGTTTTTGAGTACACTTACTTTTGTTTCAAATCGCTTTTTAAGATTACTACATCTACTCCTCGTCATATTTTTATATATACTATTCCGTCCTAACAAGTTTTTTGCTATTATCATTAATGGAGACTTTAGTTAGTTCTGGTAGCCGTGGTCGAAAATTGGTCAACAGTTTTTGCGCCAAGTGCCGGGACTTGAAGGTTTGGTAACCATGTCGGAAAATTGGTCAACAAGTTTTTAGTAACGTTGCCGGGGATTAGCGCGGTTCACTCTCTCCTTGGAAGTTGACATTTTCAAGAATGGGCAATTTTCTAATTTAGGCAATTTTTATTTTTATTTTTTTTATTTTTATTTTGTTGTGATTTGTTTCGTAGTTAATTTTTTTTATTTGTATTTTGTACTTTATTTTCTTTTGTTTTTCTTCTTATTTGTTGGTACTTATGGAGGAACATTCAATAGAAGAATGATTTGCTTCATAGAAGGGGTCTTAACTTATTTTCATCAATTGAATTTCAAAGAATATTCCATAATGACTTGCTCATGGAATAAGAGGCACATTTTATCAAGGAAGTTCAAACCCTACATTTCAGAGGAAGAAGAGTTGTCTCCATGAGTAGATTTTTATCTACATGGATGGGAACAAGAAGATGATTAATCTTCAAGAGCAGAAATTTCCAGATTTAGATGTCTTCCAAGTCAACACTAGTGCTAGATTGAAAAACGTAGAAGCTCAAATAGGACACTTAGTCCAAGTATCAAGGAAAATTCTCTAGACCTTCCTAGTAACACTTTGCCAAGTCTCAATGAATGCATGACAATTTTCGAAAGCAATGTGCAAAAATTTCTATCCTGAAATTTGTGGAAGAAGGTGAAATGAAAGAAATCTAGAAACTGCACTCCTAAACAACTTAGAGAATGAAAAGTCATTAGTGGATAAATTGAAATTTGAAGAAGAAAGTCAAGTGATGGCTATTGAAAACGTCTTGGTGAAGATTGACACATTTACCTTCCCCATGGATTTTATGGCTTGGGGCATTGAAGGGGATCTAAAAATTTGAAGATATTAAAAAGACCACTTCCTTCCTCAAGCCAAGCATGGATTGACATCAACAAGGGGGAGCTCACCTTGCTTATGGGTGAGGAGAAAGCAAAGTTCAATCGTCACCAATCATTACCTTTGATGGAGCAAGAAAGAACCATGTGCAGAAAATTCTGCAACTTGCTTCCATCAAAAGGGCACATGTTTGAACAGTCCCCCTTAAACATAAATGTGTTTGCATCTGCATCACATAAGGGAGACTGTTTTGAAGAAATTGTGGCTGAACCACCAACCACAATTAAAGGGGATTTTGAGTTTCTTTCCCATCTTCAAAATCTGGAAGAAATCATTCTTGAGCTAAATGGTTATAAAGAGGAAGTGATGTCCAAGATGGATTATTAGCCAAACTGAAGCACTGGTACTTTTCCAATGAGTCTAGCTGGGCTTTAAAACGAAGCAAATTTTCATAGGCAAACTCAAGCTAAGTAGTAAGGATTCTATCCACTATATTTTCCTTTTATGTTTCTTTTTAGTTATTTTATTTTTTGCTGTTTTTTTTAACTACTGGGATGAAAATTCCAATAGTGTTTTAACTTTGTTTGTTAGTGTTTTCAGAATAAAGTAGGTTTGAAGCCCAACATGTTGTCATGACTAGTTTGCAGGAGCAAAATACTATATCAAGGGGTAGCATGGTCTGAAAATCTTCAAGGTTTCTATTCAAAGTGGCCGAGACTAGAAAGGGGAGTTCAATTTTCCCAACTCTCTCTAATACCCTTTTACTTTATTGCTTCATTTTGCTCATTGCTAGACATTTAAGACAATGTTCATCTCAAAGTTTGGGGGTGTTTATTTTCGGTTAGTTTATCATGTCACACCCCACATGTTCCACATGATAACTTTGAGGATGAAATTTTATGGTGCTTTTATGGATAATGAGTTTGTTTGATGTTGTTCAATTTACATCTTAGTTTAGATTTATTGAGCACTGAGTTTGCTTGGAGTAGTTGTAATGTCAAATGAAGATCATAATTGAACCCCTTGAGATATGGATATATTCAAAGATATTAGACTTAATGCTTAAATGAGTTATCTCTATAATAGGCTATTTTGTCATTGGTTTCAAAATCCATGCACTTGGTCATTACTAAGTACCTCCTTGGTGCCGCTTTTGCTCGGGTTAGAGAAGGTTTATGAGAATCCACCTATCTTTGATTCCATAGGTTCTAGAACTCATCTATTATCGCTGAGGCTAAACTGTAAAACATCAATTAAGAAATGATATAGGCCATCCTTGCAAAGATAGTGCCTTTCTAGTTAATCCTTCTATTAATATGCATATGCATATTCTTCTAGTACCGTATCGTCGAGCCCCAAAGAGCCAAAATTCAAGGAGAAGAACTACAAGCTTGAAGCCAACAACCTTCCATACATCATTATCCCTAGTAGCGAACCATAAACTCACCTTACAACATATTCCACGCCAATTATCTTTATTCGACTGCCCTCGACCTCCGCAGCATCAAGAGCATGGCATATAAACCTCGCAAAAAAAGGGGTCCCAAGAGAGGTGTGCTCGCTGCCTCTCCTACATTAAGCCACAAAAAGTGGTGGAGAAGAGAAAAGAAGGTTAGCGCCGGTTGGGCTGTGCATACCTTCCATCCCTTGAGAGTCTTTCTCGCTTTATAATCAAATTCTCCTTGATTTTGGAAAGGATAATTCATATTTTTTGGAAGGATAATCCATGATCTACTGATACAAATCATATCCTTCCATTGGCACACATCATTCCTTGGGTTTGAGATAAATCTATTATTCCTTATCAAGATTATCTTTCCGAGAAGTAAGAGATTTGAAAACTAGGAAATCTGTGGATAAAATCTTTTTTGTATTATCCATAACGACCTTCCCATATGAGGTAAGATGGCCAGCTATGGGACTCGGGATTCCATACGGGGTTTAAAACTCTCCCATCTACTTAGTTCTCGCATGGTTTTAATACACTGCATGATGCGGGCTGGTAGGCGGGCTAGCGCCTATTGAATAGTGGGTATAGGCCTAAAGGCCACGTTACTCATAGACGATGGTTCACAAATCCAATTTCGAGGATATCTGTTGATAGGGAAACAACACTCGAAAGCACGCTCTTGCCTAGTCTTCAACTGGTCTATATTAAGAGATTCCCCCCTGTTTCTTTGAGACTTTTGACTCTGGAATTTCAGCGGAGAAGCCTTTTAAAATGTAAAGAATTACATCTATATCTCATATTGTTCCTGCTAAGAAACTCCATATTATAGTATAATACCAGACACTAGAACTGCAGAAGGCTCAAACCATTCTGAAAACATGGGGTTTGTCGGTCTCTTTCCCGTTAACATCTCCAGCAAAAGGATGCCGTAGCTGTATGCATCTCCCTGTGGCCACATTGAGCCACCCTGTCCGTATTCTGTCATGCATATATATTTATCTTTTTTACTTAAAAAATCTATTTACCAATTAAAGTAAGAAGGATAATAGGAGGCCAAGTATAGCTAGCTATGCTATCCTACTAATTACAAATAACTTCACAAATTATTTTTACGAATCGTAAAACCAATGTTTTTAAAATCTGACGAAGGATCAATCGAAAGGATTTGCTCACTGGTTTCACTGGCCTGAATTTGGTGGTCGAACTCACATGAACCTGGACGTAATAAATATATTGTCAAGGTTTTAAAAATATATCAATAATATTTAATATATTGTTAATTATTATTTATATAAATAAAATATTTTAAAATTTATTTAAAAATATATATAATGCTTTAAATATGAAAATGATATTAAAAATGGAATAAACTTATTTAGTATAAATATATAATTTTAATAATATATAAAATAATCACAATGACAAACAAAGTGATAAAGTGGTTCCTTTTGTAACTTCATTTTCTGTATGTTCGAACTATTAGTACTAAATAGATGACCGAATTCTTTTTTTTAGTTACAAACTTTCTAACCCTACAAGCTTTCTAATTCTAAGTAAAACGACATCGTTTCGATGTAAAAAACATCAAAACGACATCGTTTTAACTTGAAAAACAAAAAAAAAAAAATTATGGAACTCATCTGCTCGACTACCTGTCAATTAACGTCACCGGTCGACCACGGCTCGATCAAAAACGGTTTTTTGCATTGAATAGAACCAGTTTTGTGACCGGTCGATGGTTCGACCGGTCGGATCGGCCGGTCCGATCCGGTTTTTAAAACATTGAGAAAAACAACCGAGGAGAAGTACCTAGAGCCACATAACCGATGGATCCCATCAGCAGGGATGAACCGTTTTGATCACTACTTAAAATCCTGGGCTTCGTAAATGAGCTTGGCCAACCCAAAGTCCCCAACACGGGCAACCCACATTTCATCACAGTTAACGCTAGTCGGGCTTTAGATCTCCGCGAACAATCGCAGATCGCATTGATGAGATGAAGGTAATCCGCAGCATTAGCCACATCAATTGCACATCTAATCTCTTCTCTGCTTAATCTTCCGATGCAGCGGTGCAGCCGCCATTCAGGGACTCCCCGTTGACATGTAATTTCAACACTGTAGCCCAAATTCACAAAGGCCTCAGGGTCCATACTCAACAAGATCGTTATGATGTTGATGAGATTCGACAGCCGAATTTTCCGGGAGGGTTCTTGCACTCAAACAAACTCGCACCCACGCTATCAAAAGGTTCAATACCTTTATTGCAACAGTCTTTCATCTTGACCAAGAATTCCTCCGTATACCTAACCAAAACTTCCATGACCGATGATGCCTTTCCAACCTGAACCTGGCCGGAGCGTGTGGGGTCGTCATCAACTGCATCTCTGCCTCCAAGTGCAGTCGGGACGCAGCTCGATCGCTCTCTGGGGCTGAGGCAGATCGCTACATCACTGGACCGCAACCCTCGAAAGTAGTAATTCTCCTCGTCGCAAGACAAAGAAAGCGGGCTCCGCGTAGGCTTCGCCCGTAGTCATCCTCGATGCCTAAGTCGCCGCGGTAACACTCGAATATATCTCAGTCGTTGACATGTTTGGGGGTATTTTGTAAGCGTAATTTAAATGTTTCGTGAGTTAAATGCGAAACATGGAAACGAGAGACCCGAAAAGTTACAAAACTTAAGGACAATTTTGTAATTGGTCAAAAAAGGGGCTTAAAAGTCCTAATGTGAAAAGACTAGAGGCCAAAATACAATAAAAGGAAATAGAACTATAAATGGCCAAGAATTGAAGGACTATTTTGCAATAAAGAAAGTTAAACCTTAAAAATGGGTTTTATTTGGCGCCAAACATGGCCTTATCAAATCCATGGATTGAAAGACCACCTGGGGATCTCTAAATCGAGAGAAACCCGTAGAGAAGAAAGTAGTGGGAGAAGGAAGAGGAAGAAGAGAAGAGGAAGAAGGAGGATCTGCCAAGATCAAGCCAAAAGGTATGAAACTCACCTTGATTATGAATTCTATGTGATTATGTATGAATTTCCATGCTTGGTTGGTTAAGTAGTTTGTCCCCAAACACGGGGTTTCGTTTAGGGTTTCATCTTAACCCAAAAAAACGATGGCAAGTAAGGTGGGTAAACCCCATATGGCACAAGAAGCTCGCGAAATCCTCTCGAGGATGAATTCATGCACACCGAGAGTAATCAATTAGTGGTTTATATTAACCAACAAATCCTTTGAGTTTGATTGTGTATGAGTTATAACCCCATACTGAATGGGTTTAAAGCAATTCATGATAGGTCTTTGAACTAAGATAAGTATTGAAGGAGGAATTGAATAGAAAAGAGATTCCAAGGTGAATTAGAAATGGTTTTGATGTGTTTGAAGGTAGAGTTATTCGGGTATCAAAACATGGAAAAGGGTGAAAAACACACATTTGGTGGCATTTCGTGACTCAGATCGAGACATTTGAAAGTGTACCTAAGACACTCGTTTCTAGTCATTTGGGCCAAAGTGTAATGGCACACTTTAAGTGGTGTACTCGCACACCCACTGCTTCCCGTTCCTAATTTCGACCAGCCAGATTTTACCATAACTTTCTCATTTCTTATCCGATTTGAGTAATTCAAGTGATCAATTAAAATTGACTTCAAGGAAAACCAATCCTAAAGAAATATGCATCTTCGGGACTCGCCTAAGTGGTCCAAAATTCACTCAAAGCAAGATGCAAACCAATTCCCTGCATCCGTTTGAACATAGAGTAAGCCTCGAGTTGTTTTGACAATTTGAGTTCCAGATTCGACCAGATGTCCAGTTGGAATAGAACCCTTAGGACCTTAGCTTTAAAGGAGTACAAAGATCCAGTGTCAAATTCGAGACAAGGCACTAGAAAATAAATATTTCAAACTCCGTCTCTGGGTGAAAATTCCAGAAACCGACTAGTTGGCATGAAAATGCCATAACTCAGTTTCGATGATCCGATTTGGATTGATTCCACCTCGGGTAAAGTAGACTCATAGAAGAATAATAATACATGAATAAGGTGTGGGACATGTCACTATGCTCCGTCAAGACATGGAATACGATCGGTTATGAACGCATAATAAGCAAATGTTCTCTATTATAAAATAGTAAGTTACTCGAACTCATATAATCAGAATACTACCCGAGAGACCAGTTATTATTAACCTGACATAAGACTCTCGCTCGATTAGTACTTCCTGGTGATTCTGTTAAGGTCTCTAAAAGACCCGATTAGCAATTTCCTAAGACTCGATTAGTGCTCCCAAGACTTCGATTAGTACTTTGCACTTCCCGATTAGTGCCCTAAGACTCCCGACAAGATCTCTGCACCCTCGTTGCTCGCTACGACACCCGTTCGACACGCCACTCCAAGACTCCTGGTCTCCGTTGCGCCACAAGACCCCTGCCCACCACTAATGCTACACTTCCCGTGACTGTGACAGATCTCTCGGGTACTTATTGTGTTATGTCCTACTCATTCCTGTGACACATCAGCCCCATAGTAGTCAAACAGCTTATATGATAAGACTCTAAATAAGAACAAAGATCCGAATGTACCTCCGATCTCAGTTCTGTGAAAATTCTTTCAATGCACCCAGATTTGATTGTCTCGTAGCACTCCACAAAATTCTCGTATCCGAATAAGTCCCTGCAGTACCCACGGTACTCAGATTCGAATAAGTCCCGTCTTCATTAGTTCTGTAGTACCTACGTACCCAAGATTCAATAAGTTCCGCCTCTCGATTAAGTCCTCGTCGTTTAAGTTCAGAGTACCTACTGCAATTCTCTGCATTCCGATTAAGCCCTCAGAAATTGTGGGTACTCAGATTTCACGAAGTTCAGCACTCCAGGTACTCCTCGTGACCGACAAATTGAGGAAACACGTACCCCAGAACCGATTGTCTCCGTGGTACCCACAGTACCCTGTATTTGATAAGCTCCGTAGCACTCCACTAGTACTCTCGTGACAAGAACATAAGGCGTAAGTTCCGTGAGTATCCATGGTACTCTCGTCTCAAAGAACATAAGCATAAGTTCTGTGACACCCACTCGTACCTCGTGATCTGGCAAAGCAAGTACAAGTTCCGTAAAATGTGCGATAAGTCCAAATTGCATTCCACGAAAGACTCCCGTATCGGGCAAACCAGCATAAGTCCGGGCGATACCAAGGGTACTCGTGATCCGTAAAATAAGTATAAGTTCCCGTAGCACTTGTCAGGTACCTCGTAATCCAGAAAAATAAGTATATGTATCTCATATGATTAGACTCGCATGACTAATGTGTCCATACCGATATGTATCCGCATAATGTCCGATCCGACCTCAGATGATACTGATGATGATTAGTTCCGACTTATTGTACCCACTGGATACTCTTCGGCATTGCTGACAAGATCCTAAGATAAGTATATGTCTAAAAGACTCAGATAAGTTCCAAGATAAGGTATATATGCTCGTAAGACATGTATAAGATCCGAAATACATGTCCAAGTTCGTAAGACCGTGATAAGTTCCAGAAGATAAGTATATATGTTCAGAAGATCGCATAAGTTTCGTAAGATAAGTATATGTCTGTGAAGACATGCATAAGCATCCCAAATACATGTCCAAGTTCTGTAAGACCAGTATAAGTTCCGTAAGATAAGTATATGCTCCGTAAGACATGTATAAGATCCAAATACATGTCCAAAGCCCGTAAGACCAAGATAGTTCCGTAAGATAAGTATAAGTTCCTGTGAATACTCGTATAAGATCTGAAATACCGCATAAGTTCCGAAGACCAAGATAAGTTTGTAGTACTTACAAGTACTCCGTATAAGAATAAGTTCTCCGTGACATTCCAGATATTATTCCATAATTTCTACGATACCTACTCTGCACCGAATAGTATAAACCGAGCATAAGGGATAAGTTCTGACCTTACCTGAGTCCCGAATAAACATGTCCGCATACGCCAAGAATGGCATGTTCTCAGACCCCAATGAGCCTAACGAATCACGTTTCAGACGCATGTTCGATAAGAACAAGGATCCCGTGACCCCACTTTGAGATCCAAACAAGTTAGTTCGTTATAAGAATAAGATCATGATAAGCTCAACACAAATACAAACTGATATTGATCCGTTAATATGATACGTTAATGTGATATAAGAATACTCAATGTTAAAGTTTTGGAAGACCGTTTTTAACCGGTGAAAATAAAGATAAGACGCCGCAAAACATCCCGATACTGTCGGCCATCACACGATCACTTGTATGGTCTAACATACGTGAACTACATCCCATCATAACTGCAAAATGCAAAGCTCTTGTATTTGGCAATGGGATCCCAAGAAACACAGAAACACATTGATCATGATAATATATAATACACCAATGTATAATTAATAAAAACACCGTGCAGAGGTCCCATCCCAGTTTCACACCCAAAACTCCTATTCTGATCCCACAAAACGGTCAACGGATTCACGTGGACACGCAAATGATTTCCGAGAAAGAGAGTATCATTATCATGTGACTTCACCGATGGGGTGGTTTTGTATTTATAGTAGATGTCCCACTAAATGTGAGGTGATTCGTGGACTCCTGCTCCCATCGGGTCGGGATATTTTGTTATTACTTCCAGGGATTTTACTTTGTAAATCTGATTATAGAAGGAGTAGTTTATTCGATAATCTTCCTTCCTTATGCGGATCCGACCGACGATGAACTGCTATTATCTTTCTTTCCTTATCATTTAGATTTATGGATGATATATTCTATTTCTCACTGTGACTTATTAACCGGCCCGGTCACGTTGGCCTTTACTGGGGTTGGTACCAAAAAGGGCCCGATCGCCGACATGTAGAGGTCAAGGCCTCTTTCAATGGGTCACCTCCTTCCTTAGATTTCAAGATCTCGTGATTCACTGGGCCGACTCTTCTCGGGTCCCACACGCTCCGCGAGCCTTATTTTTCAAACCCTATCAAGGGTCTCCCACTCTTGTGTACCAATACGTGGGCAAGGGGTCAGAACGCTTTCACTCATCTGGTGCAATTTCGCTGCGGTCTCTGCCGGGCCGGGTTAGTTAGGCATGGTCACGCCATATGTCTCAGGATAATGACGACTCTTCTGGCTGCGCTCCTTTCTTCCACTTCTTTCGCTTCTTTCGCTCCTTTGCGGAACATCCTCTTCTAGTGTGCTTCCGATCTTTTAGCGAATCTCGAGCTTTTTCTTTATCCTTCTGCCCGAGCCTGGGCAAGTAATCTTATTCCGTACTTCTCGGATACTCTTCGCCGTCTTTGGTCTTTCTCGACTTCCCTTTCAGCGCATTACGAGGCGCCAGGGGCGGTTAGCCAAGTTCGCTTTACTTACCGCTCCACATGGGTCCCGATCGCCCTCTTCTTGCGATCTGAGGGTGATTCTTCTACCGTCGCTCAGCCCGGACGGACTAGAATGCCTTCACCGCTCTACCGCGGCTGACTGGAACGTCCCCGGGCGTTGCTCTCCTCGGACAAGGGTAAGGGGAAAAATGAACACACCAGTTTCCAAGTGGATCGTAATACCTCAAACTGGTCAGCCCAACATACCAGAATCGGTGGGGCCTGAAGAATACCGCCCTCGCACGCTTCCTTCGCTGCTGCCATGCACTTTCTACTCAGGGAGCATCCCGACAAGCTGACCTTTTACGTAGTTTTAGTGCCGAAGATGGCGTGTCTTCTTCGAGGTGGCCTTCTCGACAATGGTCTTCGTTCTTCGCACCCCTTCATAAAAGCGGGACGTCTGCGAACATTTCACCGTACCCGCTCTTCCCAACTCGTGCCCACCCACTGGGCATTTCTGGGTGGGTCTATCGCCTTTAGGACAGGGGCCCTATGATCCCCATAGCTTTGCCTTACCTTTTTAGCCCGAAGGATCACGGTGGGCTTCCTTATTTTTCTAGGCGTTCCGAGCTCCTCCGTGATTTCTATCTTCCTTCTCTCCCACAGTCGTGGAAGGGACACTACTTTGTCAGTGGCCGTAGCTGGGAATATAACCCACTTGACAAGGACGATACGCTGGGCGCACGGTGGCTCAATTCACCCCCGAATCTTCGTGAGTGTCCGTCTGCTGCGGCACATGCGGTGAGGTCGTTCGATACTCGACTCGCTTTATTCTGGCCCACAATCGGTTCCGCAGCGGATGCAGAATACTAAATGGGCGCTGGCGAATGTTCTCCCCTGCCTTATGCGGTAGTCGACAAACTGACATCCTTGGCTCTTCGAGTTCGAATCGTCGTCTACCGTCGAGGTCCCCGCGCCTTCCACCGTGGAGAATCTCTCCCTCTGCCTTCCGCATACCGAACCCTACTGTGGAAGAGCTTTTGCCTAATCGTGTCACGACTTAAGCCCCGAGTGTGAAAAGGAAAACTCCGGGTTCTTCTGATAAAGATCGGCCTAGCTCGCCAAGGTTCCCAAATTAGTGGGCGGTCTCATCTCCCCCGAACCGCTCTCATCCGAATGTCGAGCTGGGCGCAGGCCTGCCTCCTGGCCGAGGCTCCTATTAGACTGAGCTCGCACTCGTCCTAAATCAGCCGCGAAGGCAAAGCCTGGTGGGAGCCACACTACCACATGTCATGCCTATTACCGTCCGAGTCCGCAGCTAAGGGGGGCCAGTCACCTCGCAGGGCTAAGAGTTGAAGAAGAAAGATCCCAGCGATCGGGCGAAGACGGGATTCTTCGCTTCACGTCGAACTCGCGCAAGCGCCGTCTCATCCTTTTGCCATGATTCGATCTCGGGAGGCTGAAAGCACTACCCGTCGATGAAGCCAGCCCTATCCTTCCAGTGGAGTCGCCGTGTAAGCCCCCATATCCCGTCGTCCGCTTTCAAGGTCGATCCCTGCATCGATGTCGACTTCCCAAGCCTGGCGTGTGTGGCCAATTATTTGAAGCTGGCCTGGGCCGAAAAGGCCAAACTAAACTAAAGCACTGTACCCGGCCTGAAGCATATAAGGGTGGCCTCCCTTACGTCTAGGCTGACCGAAATGCAAGAATCCAAAAGTAAATGTATGACCGAGGAGGCGAGAGGCTTAAATCGATTTGAACATACCCAGCCCGCCAAGTAGGCGTATGTAGAGAAGATGAAGTTCAACAACTTGGCTGGGAGGAAGTAACTCCCCGGGAGGTCCCGAATGTGCTATGCCGTACTGCAACGACTGGGTCGAGCAGTGGATTGGCTGGCATCGCCCAATATGAGCTTCATATGGCCGGGACGAGCCCTTGCATCCCGGTGAGCCGTGGGAGGCCTGGAAGAGGAGAGACAGAGCGCCAACACCGACCGCGCGATAAAGTGCAGCGAAAGGAGGGAGCTCGCCGCGAAGTCTCTAAGGCTGTAAACTCGACAAAGCGCCTGGATGAGGAGTGACGTGGGCTGTGTGAGGACCTTCATCAACAAATAACCTCAAGTTGCTCATGCAGGGACGAGGTTGCGTGGAGGTCGAGGACCAAGCCGCATCTCGGGCCCCAGTGGCTCGCTTCGCCAGGTCAAGTATCGTGAGCATCTAGGGCTTGGACTTCAGAACCTCCACTCCCCAGCAGCTGCAGGAGGCCGAGGCAGCTCCCCTCGCGAACCATTCCTCAAAGAACCGGGTTCTCCCCGCCGCCCATCTCCTCTTCACCGCTTGTTCCCTTCCGCCGACGCCTAAGCTCCCTGCACTCGCCTCCGCCGCCTAATACCGACTTTATACTTTTTTCAGGTTCTTGTATTTGTCGGGTCCCCAGACCCAAGACATATGTGTAGTTCTCCTTTGAATTGGTACTATCTCACTCCAATTCGCTTCACCGGTGGGCCAGCTTTTCTTCGTGGAATCGTACGGCCCGACTGATGGTCCCAGCCTGGTGCTTAAGCTCTTCAAATTGATACCACTCGGCCGATCTCGCACAGCCGACCGATTCCTAGGTCAGACAGCCTGCCGAGGATTCGCCAATGCGAGTCGTCATTGGCGTCTCCGTCTGCTGACTTGCTCGAGTCAAACTACTATTCGTGGCCGCATGGCTTCCATGAGAATGGTGGAGCTCGCCACGTGAGTCGCTTCGAATTGGCCGCTCCCGATTTCACTTATCGGATCGACTCTCAAGTCGCGATGGCCTCGCATGGGTAGCTCGCACCGCAGTCGTCGTTCCATCAAGCACCATATCAAACCGATTCCTTGGTCAAGGTGGACTCCATGCGTAGCTCGCCAATAATGGCCTACCAAGCCGACTCCGCTTCGAAAGCAAACTAATGTCTAGGCTGTATGGCCAAGCCAGAGAATGGTGGAGCTCATCAATGTGAGTCGCTTCATTCTGCTAATCGATTTTTTCACGTAGCCGGATCACCCTCGCTGCATGGCCTCTGCAAGAGTAGCTCACCCAACAAACGTGAGCCGGTCTCGGCGCCGGCCTCGTGGCGATCCAACAAATGAGCCTGGGATTCACCCAGGCAATGCGGGTCAAGTGAGATGAATTCATCAAAGGAGTCATGGCTCGCGCGATGGGTCTTTGTGGCAACCAAACGAAATGAGATGATCTCGACTCCTGGGCAAAGGTGGCCCACAAGTGTAGTGTATGAACTCATTAAAGTGAATCAAGGTGGCTCCTATGGCCTTGTGGCATCCAAATTTAAACAGATGATCCGATCCGTGCGTGTGGCCTCGTGGTGGGTAAAGTAGACGAACTCACTAAAGTGAGCCGCCCCACTGCACCAGGCATCCACCGGGAAATGAGTCGGATCCGACTCCTAGGCGCCAGCTCTGCGCGCAGTAGATGAACTCATCAAAGTGAGTCAAGGTGGGCTCGGGCGCTACGGCCTCGTACGATCCAAATTCCGAAATGAGCCGGACCACCCAGCAAATTTCGCCTGGTGGCGGGTGGTGGGGACGAACTCGCTAAAGTGAGTTGCGGGCCGGGCGCATGGCTCGCATAATCAATTAAATGAGAAGGGAGATCCGACTGTCATTATCCTCACTTCTAACTTTGAAAGACGGTGTCTTTACGCACTTATGAGAATTTGAACGGTCATGCGATTCCGAAAGTGTTCCGGCCTCCCTTTATAAGTGGCGATTCGTTGCCTTTAACCTATATTTCAAGATTCCATTTTCACTGCAGTAAATCAAATTTGCGTGGGATGGAGCTCTCGAAGTCACTGCCTCACGAGCCTAAGAACGTGATGGTCCTGACAACTCGAGATATGATGTGGGCCTTCCCGCCAGCTCAGTCAGCGGCCGGATTCTTCCCTTTACTGCAGGAGCTTTAATACTAGACCACTCCACATGTAGCTCCTAGGTTTGACTTTTCAAAGTTGTAGTACTCATTGACTTTCCTCCTGATGATCTTCCAGACGCCTCAGACCGTCGCTTTTCATCTAGAGGTGTCCAAATTTAGGCTGAGAGCCTCGTCATCAGACTCCCACTCCATCACAGCCTCGATCCCCGGGGACTTTAATCCCACTCCCGACAAGTGCATCAGCTTCACAAAGGCTGTGCGAGCGGGGTTTCCCTGTCGCGACTTCATATTGTCTCCACAGAGCCCATACACTCTTAACACTCACCCACTTTCTTTAAGGTCTTTCAATTTGGTCTTCAAGGCCCTTAAGGGCTCATGGTGACTTTACTAGTTCATTAGATTTGCTATGCCACTATACTAATTTCCTTACTCCAGCCTGATGCAAATCTCCGAACTCAAGGCCGTCAACTGCTTCCCATTATCTCGACATCGGTGGCTCTGGGATACCAAACTCCGCATATAATGGCTCCCATACGAAATCAAGGTGATCTTTAGTTCTGATGGTGGCTAAAGGCCCTACTCACCCACCTGGGGTGGGAAGCAATCTATCGCAACGACGATGAATCTTTACATCGTCTCTTCCCAAGGGGTAAAGGTCCCATTAACCAAACCCCATTTGGTTAAGCCGTGGGCCAGGATCGACGCCGCGGCCTGCAGCAATGAGATCTCGCGTGATTCCCGAGATCTCAGATTTCTCGAACAGCCTACCGCATCTTTGAGTATCAGAGTCAAGAGCATCCCCCGTCTTAAGACTCTTCCCAATGAATCTGTAGCCCGATGTGGTTTCCGGGATATACCCTCTGCACTCCCTTAGCACGCATCGCAGTTCTTTCCCCGCGATGCATTTAAGGATCGTGTGAAGAACCCCGCTTCATGCTTCCCTACATGGAACCCGGTCGACCTCGTCCCCGTATTTTAGCCAGCTTTCGGCCCGCCGTAGGCTTCCGTCTATTATATAGTTTCAAACGGGGTCCATCCAACTCTGCCCCACCCACTCAGCCACTGATACATCACAGAGATCCATGTGGCTGCTCTACAGTATTCCACAAGTGTGTGAGTCGCTGAGGTCTTCCTGTGAGACTGTTGCTAGCTTTGCCAAGGCGTCGACTCGGGAATTCTCCGTCTGGGGACATGCTTGACCCGAACCAGCACGAACTTTTTCAATAAGCCCGTGACCCTGGAGGCACAGATCATCCTTCCACTTTCGCCCATAGGTGTCTTCTATTTGTCCGACTACCACCGGGGAGCCTCACTTCAGTCGGTCAACTTTCAAATGAATGGCAGGCTGAGGCCCGCTATGACGGCCCTATATTCTCGATCTCGTTGTTGAGGTGCTGAATCCGAATCCGAAAGCTGCACGATGTCTATTCCTTCTGAGGTTAGATAAGACTGCTTCGCCTTCCTCAGGCGTTTGATGCTCCATCTATCGAGAGTTTCGCATCTAGTGAGGTCGTCAATGCTTGAGCACTCTTGGCGTGTTCGTCGAGGGGAATCTCCATGACGGTCCGCAAGACTCGCCCCTTTTATTGCGCTGTTTGTACATGTCGAACCTGCCTGGGCCTCATGGCCCACTTCATCAACCTTCCGTAAACTGGTTTAGTAACACTTGCTTCATCTGCAACTGCTGAATTTGGCAGAGCCCTGAAATAGGAGAGCTCTTGAGCCGCAATTATCAATGCCAAAATCAACTCCTCCCATCCCCAGTACTCCTCCTCCACCTCCTCCCGCAGCTCTACCGCACAAGAAACCCACGCCGTGACTCGCTCCTTATCTCCGACGAGGACAAATGGGTTCGTAAACTGATACTCGCTTAAGTACAAGGTTAGGAGCCCCCTTCAAATGGGACTTACTAGGAATGGGAGGGGAACTCAAGCATGTTTTAATGCCGAGAATGCTTCCACACTTCAGATCCTATCTGAAAGCCTTCAGACTTGGAAGAAAGGCTGGCATTTATCACTTGGCCCTCGATACGAACCTGGCTTAAAGTCATGATCCTTCCTGGGCCGAATAACTCCTTTACACCCGATGGTGACAGCATGTCGAAGCACAACTTTATCTTATCTCGGGATTCGCCCCAATCCCCTCACACGGTCGACTATGAAACCCATGAATTTTTCTGACACACCCAAAGGCACACTCTCATTGATTCACTTCCATATTATAGTTTCTCAGATCTTTAACGCCCCGGGAGATGAGCCACGGGAGTCGGCCGTAGATTTTACCAAAGATGTCGCCTATATATACTTCCCATGGTCAGGCTCTATCCGCTCTCCGGAACATCCTGGCTTCACCACAGCCTCCCATGGTGCAGCCCCATTCTCAAGAGCCCAAACTAGCATCACACTTATGTCAATAGTTCCTCAAGGCCGTGACGAACGAGGTCTTCTCGTCAGTCCGGTCCATACTACTGACCGTTATACCGAGAAGGCGTCCAAACCTAGGAGTTCAGCGGCCTACCGTGCTCACAATGAGGTCTACTCTCAAAGGGAAATCCATCCTTTCGGGGCATGCTTTGTTGATTTCAGTCGATACATAGTCGCCACTCCGCGATTGGTTTTTTTGACTAGTACGACATTAGCCAACCACTCAGTGGTGCCCACCTCTCCGATCGCTTCGGGCTTTATGGAGCTCTGCCGACCTCCCACTGATACCCCGTCCTGGGCGAAGCCCTCCTTTGCTTGATTGATTTAAGGATGGGCCGACGCTCAAATTCTATGAGTTATCATTGGTCAATTCTCCTATATTACACCTGCCCACGAAGACATCTCGATTTTGTCTCAAAAAATTGGTGAGTAGCTCTGGTGATCTTCCGCGGGCTGAACCGATATAAAGTAGATGTTCGTGTGGTCGTCATCCAAGGGCACCTGCCTAATTTTCTCTCGAGGGTCAGGTCACAGCACCCTTCGCCACGCATGTCTAACTCGTCCATATATACGTTGCCGATCGCTTTTTGTTTCACGGATGCTGAGTAGCATTCCCTGGCCACTCGCTGATCTCCTCGAACCATTCCTACTCCATTCGCGATAGGGAACTTAATCACAGTGGTACGCTGAGGGGACGGCTTTACTGTGACATATATGTCCCCAAGAGCATGTTATGTGTCGACCTGGGCGGTCTACGATGAGGAATCTCACACTGCCGTTGCCCGGCAAGGGCTATCCCAGGGTGAGCACTAGCTACTGAGAGCCCACACACTTTCTTTCCCGCAGAACCTCCGCAAATGTGTCGACGGTTCCGCCCCTTCCAATGCCTATCTTATCAATGGCGTCATGCAAGATGATACACCGAACTTCCATTGTCCACTAAGACCCGATGAACTCGTTCTTTCTTGTTGGCCACAACCGCGAACTACCAAGTGGTCACGTGGTGTTGGCATCCTTCCAACTGAGCCGAAAAAGGATGGACATTGTCGTGACGTGGCAAGCTGACACCGCTTATTTCCATTCGTTGACCCGATGTCAGATGGCCTTCGAGCCGAACCGGATTCTCCTCCTCCCGCAAATCCTCCCCGCGAGGATCAAGGAATTTCTCCAAGAGGTCACGGCGCCGAATCGTCGTCCCGAGGTGGTGGTGGTGGCCTCACAGCCAGTTTGGCTCCCGAGTCCGCCCCGAGGTCAGATTTTCTGTAGATATGCAACGCTGCGTACCTCGCGTATTAAGTACTCTATTTCCTTTGGAAGTTGCATGTATTCGCCTCGCGCGCGCCCAGTCCTGCGAACTCGCAATGACATTATGTCGTTCCTGCGGCGGGTCCGACTTCATTTTGATATTTGCCACTCAGAACTCGGCCGTTTGCACTTCGCGGCAGACCTCGTGGATATCGAGGCCGCAAGGGAGTGAACCGCCGAGGCGAGTAACGCCGCTGCCTTCGAATCAGCGTGGGCCTAAACGACCTCCGGTGTTCCCACGCTCGTGGATCGTTTCTTCATCTTCTTCGAGTCCTTCCTGGCCACTGTCTCGGCCCATCCCCGCCGCCATTCATTCCGCTTTTCAGGCGTAAGAACTTCCCTCGATATGAGGGCTTCTTCACCGTTAATATACTTCTCTGCCAGCAAAGACTCACCATGCCGCTGCACTTTTGAGACGGAAAACATCAAGTCTGACTGAACTCTGCCGCAATGAATGTAGCAAATCAATTTTAATTTCTCGTCGGGTATATCAACCTCTCGAGATCTCGCATCACCCAAGATAGGACTCGTGCTTTCTCGAGCCCCCGCTTGGATGGTCAAGATGATAACCCGCTTTCTATAATGTCCCGCCCCCAATGAAGTGAGACACGAACGCTGAAGGTATGTGCTCTCTCTCTCGAATCGAGGAGATCGACACTGTAAAGCCTATTAAACCAGCTCAGCCTTTAACTGATGGCGGCGCCCCGTGATCGCATCGATCTTGATACCCATGTAGTTCCATCCGGTTTCTCGTGGCAAGGAGATAACACCGGATTCTAAGGTTACCGAATGTTTCCACCGTGGCATTCAACTCCTCGCCTGTATGGGAAGTGGCACCTCTACGTGAAGGGTGATTCAAATGGTCGTACTCAAGGTGTCCATAGTGTCCCGCGCCGTCTTCACCACCTCCTTCACACGAGCCCTTGTTGAAGCCCTTAAACTCGTCCCATGATGGGCCTCCCGCTCCTCGCCGAGGATGAGAGGTTCTTCGCTTCCACTCGCGCCCTCCGAGCTGCTTCGGCTGCTTTCACTCCCGGCCAGGATGTGGTCCGCGCCCCCGGGGTCTCAACCGGATTCCCGTCTCGTTTCGCCTTGAGGAATGCTGCTGAGATTGTGTTGCCCTCAGAGGAGGGGAATGTCACGGCCTTCACGTCCTGCCGCATCCCACGTCGCCGCATCCGTCCGGGTGAGCTGCGTTCCAAATCCTCCTATTAGGCGTTGGTCGGGTGAGGCGAGCGCCCACTGCCTCGTATTGGCCGCAGATCGCCGGTATTGTGCCAGAGGCCCACCGCCCCGCTTGCCCTGGTTGATCCCGCATCCTCGGATCGCGTGTTCCCGCCAGGTTCCGAAGCTGATCGCCACCATCAAGAATCGAGTGATCGCTTTATTTGTAAAGCGGAATCGGGCTGCTCCTACGCACGCCGCCAACCGATGCCTTTCAACCGGAACCGGGCCGGAGCTGTGGGGTCATGGCCGACCGGATTGGCCGGCAGCCGGGATGCGTGCTCGATCAAGCTGGGGCCGAGGTAGGATCGTCGCATTGTTGATCTGCAACCTCTGAAAGAAGTACTCCTCTGCAAGACAAATAAAAAGGGGGGTCGGCGAGGGCTCGCCTCGTAACCGCTCCGATGCCTAAGTCAGGATTTCTGAGAGAAAAGAGAGTATCAATATTGGCGTACATTTCATCGATGGGGTGGTTTTGTATTTATAGTAGATGTCCTACCGCCTGGATGGTGACTGTGACTCCTCGCTCCTATATCGCCGGATATTTTTGTTATTATCTAGACGGATTTGGTAAATCTGATATAGAAGGAGTAGTTTATTCTCGGGATAATCTTCCTTTCTTATCGGGGATCCGATCCGACGATGAACTCATATTATCTTTCTTCTTATTGATGAGATTTTGGCGGGATGATATATTCTATTTCTCGACTGGGGGACTTCCCATAACCGGCCTCGGCCGCACGGTCGGGCCTCCCACTGGTCGGGTGCCAAAGGGCCCCGACCGACGAGGGTCAAGGCCTCTTTCAATGGGTTTGCCTCTCCCTTGGGATTTCAAGGACTCGTGGATTTCGTTGGGTCAGACTCTTTCTTGGGCCTTGCGAGTGGGCCTGCGAGCCTTATTTTTCAAACCCTATCACCAATCAAGTTGGAGGAAGAGAATCCAGCAGTTGCTTTGAGAAGCTCTTGGTAAGAAACCCTCAAGTACCCGTTTCCCAAAGAAGCTCTTGAAGAAGACCTTAACGTCTTTTTTCTCCCATAGAGGAGTATCAGCCACTAGGAAAGCTGTGCAAGAAACACCAAGAATGCTTTTATGGCTATGATAATTTTGATTGAAAAGATGCTTCCCTGCCGCCTTTCCCGACAATGATACACATCGAGCATGGTGGCAATTGAGGGATTCCTCCACAAAGCTTGTCTCGATTGAAATTCCACTCCACGTTTGTAAAACTCTCCTACTGGAACTTCACCTTCAAGGTAGTGTTAAAAAACAGATTCAAACTCAGCAACCCCGAAAGATTTCTAGTTCTTTGGGAATCGTTTCGCAGAGGTTGTTGCATGAAAGATCTAGGAATTGACCTCGCAGCAGCTTGAAGACAGGGGATGTTTCCTGAAAGAGTCTCTTGCCATATCGAGGTACTCTAATACCGAGCAACTGCCAAGTTCCGTGGGGATTTCCCCTGACAAGTTGTTACCAGAAACAAGCAACTCATTTAGGTTCTTCAGTTGACCAACGTCTGCTGGAAGAGAACCTGTGAATGAGTTTTGTTGAAGGTAGAGTGATCTCAACTGTTTGAAATGTTCAATGACATTTTGAGGTATACTACCACTCAACTTGTTGTGACTGAGGTCCAAAATTTCCATATTGTAGCCGTAACTGAGAGATGTAGGAATGTTCCCTCCCAAATCGTTATGATGTTGAGGTAGTACAATAGACTTAAGTTGCCAAGGGTGGACGGAGCAGGCCTGATAGCCGTCTGAACATAACCACAATGCTTTTAAACTCTGAAGCTTGCCAAGTGAATGGAATTACACTGGTGAGATAATTCTCACCTGCACTGGAAAGCAGTTAAGTTGATGAGGTTACCAATTTATTCTGGGATGCTTCCAAATATTTTGTTTCTTCCGAGGTGGAGCTGCTGTACTGGGGCTTTTGGAAAGATTGACAATAGAGCTGGGTAACACACCTAAAGTTATTTAATTGTTGCCAAACTGAGTATCTTTAAACTGCTAATATTGGTCAGAGAATTCAGAAAATTCAAATCCCCAGACATGCCCCTTCCTAAATTATTGTATTCAAGGTCCAACCATTGGAAATCCTTGAGCTCTCCTAAGCTAGTAGGGACTTGCCCAGTAAGATAATTGCCTCCTAGATCCAAAATTTCAAGTCCTGAAAAATTGGATAGTGTTTCTGGAATGATTCCGGTAAACTGATTCTATTATGGCTAAGAGGCGAGCTGAGGAAAACTGGACCTCATGTTTGACAGAAAATTTCCAGACAGAATGTTCTGAGTTACTACAAATTCAGTGACGGATGACAAATTATAGAGGGAGGGAGGAACCGTGCCAGACAAGTTATTTGCACCTAAACGTAAATATATCAAGCTCTTCAAACGACCTAAATCATGTGGAATACCCCCCTCCAAATGATTATACGCCACTGAAAACCTTTTGAAGAGATGAGGAGGTTCCCCTAAAGTAAATGGTATAACCCCTGTTAGACCGTTGGTACCCAGCCTCAGTAATAGGAGTTTGACATATGCCCAACCTGGAAGGGAATCTGCCCAGTCAGATTGTTCTTCGTCAAGTCCATGGTTATGAGGTTTGAGAAGTTTAGAGTTCAAAGCCGGAATCTGGCCTTGAAGGGAATTCCAGCTGAGATTGAGATGCTGCAATCGTCGCAAAAGACCAACAGTAGAGGGGACAGAACCCTGCAAATTATTGTTGGACAACAACAACTCTCTAAGGAATGTTAAGTTCCCAATCCCAAAAGGAGGTAAGGAACCACCTAAACTCTGATCCTCCAACCTTAACACTATGACCCTCTCATGTTTCCCACCGCATGCAGTCTCCTTTCCCACTCACAGAAATGCAGAGAGTCGTTCCAGGAACTCAGAGCTCCTCCATTTCGAACATCAACCAGATGATTCTTGATGACCAGCAAAGCATGTTTGTCAGTTTCATTTCCGAAGGTGGGCGTGCTGCAAGAGACGGATTCCAACTTAAATGAACTAATTATAGAAATGACAAGGCTAACAAGAAGAAACCACCATTGTAATCTGTAACTAAAGACTGCCATCTCCATTATCAGCTGAGTGGATTTGCTCATCATGATACATACTTTTATTTAAGATGAGCTCTCTTGAGCACAAAAAACTAATGTGACTAAGATGTTGTTGATCGGGGTGGGATGGACGAGGGGTATTAATAGGGTCGTTACATCAAATCACAAAAAATCATTATTATTATTTTAGAGTATTATTTTTTTCTATTTTGATATATTATTTTATTTTTATTATATCTGTATTATGTCTAAAGTATAAATAGATATTTTAGAGTTTGTTTTATAAATTTTTATCACTTTTATTAATTTATCAATAAATTTAAAGTTTTTTTTTTACTTTATTTTTTGGATTGAGAATTGGTCTCTCGATAGAGACGTTTTATTCTTGTTGATTAATCATGTGTTGATCAATCGCGCTATAAGCCGTGTCAAGTCAGACAGAAATGCTTCCTATTTCCGATACAGATATGCCATAATGGCAACCAATACTAAGACAGTGATCGGAGATTGTAGGATGTTTGGAGATTAATTAACGAGTAGCAACAATCAATCCAAAATTATTGCTGTATAGGCCAATAAATCTTAACCTACTGATGTTGTTGAAAGAATTTAGAAAATTAAATCCCTAGGCATGCCACTTCCTAATTGTTTTGATTCAAGGCGCAGCCCATAGAGATTCTCGAGCATTCCCAAGCTACCAGGGACTTGACCTCTTAGATGATTTTCGCCTAGGTCCAAAAGTTCAATTCCTGAAATATTGGATTGGAAAGTGTAAAAACCAATTCAATGGCAGAAGACAAATTATAGAGTGCAGGAGGAATCATACCGGACAGGTTATTTTCGCCTAAATATAAATATTCCAAGTTTTCAAAACTGGACAGGTGAGGAACCACCTAAGCTCTGACCTCCAACTTAACACTGCACCTCCGCGTCTCGCCGGATGTCAAGGCGTTAGTTGATGGTAGGTCAGATCCTGGAGACTCATAAATCTGAAAATGAAGTCGGGCCATTGACTTGTACAAACATAGGCGAAAGGCTAGACTTTTCTATCAGAATAAAAAGGACATTGCGTGAAAATCATCACACAAACATGAGTATTTATATTGAATCATTTAGAAAAATATTGGATTTACGAAAGCTTACTTGAATCCATAACAAAATATTGAAATATTTGAATTTGAGTCTAAAACTTTATGATCTTCTAAATCTACACTAGTTTTTTTGTCATTTCCTGAATGGAATCAAGCACTGAAAATCATAATGCGACTGGAGACCACAGACCTTATTTATAAATAGTCGTAAACTGCTCGCAGTCAGCCACGTCTGTCGTAGTTAAATTCAAGGGGCGTCTCACTGCAAGAATGCTTTTCAGCCAATGCCCGCTATTTCTATTTCAACCCATCATAAAAAATAGAAATTACCTTTGTCTCTACATTCACTCACTTTATAATATATTAATTAATGCCTCAAAACTTAAATTAACCTAATCCTTATTTGATAGGCCTATAATTCACATTTATTTATATATCAGCCTTATATATTCTGATTTTACTCCAACACCTCCACCGCTATATGTAACTTTATGTCCGGAATTATAATTTTATGAGCTCATGAGTTTTGCTATCAAAAATTTGAGTATAGATTTTAACAATCTTGTCCATTAACCAACAATCTCACAGCAGTAGAACTAAAGCGATTTAAGCCAAGTATATTTCAGAATTGGGGACTCATCATCAACAATTATCATACATATCAATGCAACTAATGACAAAGATCAAGTGTGAATGTGTAGCATGGAAATTTCATGCAATGTGATCTTAACATACCTATTTCCAACTGGTCATACTTAAACCTTAGTAAGATCAAATCATATAAAATCAGAGTGAATGAAAACTGAATACTTTACTGTAGTAAATAACCTTAAAATCCGTAATATCCATAACAAATGTATCTACAAATAAAAGCATCCAAAATACAAACTCCAATTAAAATCATACATATCCTCAAGAGAAATCACACTCCATATGAGCAAGGTGCTCATGAAAGACCTGCGGTAATCCTTAGTTAGTGAATTTGCAATCATGGAGTTTCATCTCAATGTGCTCTATAGATATAAGTCCACTCAACTCTTTCTTGACAACTAGGAATTTGATGTCATAAATTTTGACTTCGTTTAACTCCTCATGTCAAGTGGAATATAAGATCAAGTGATTTGGTTTCACAAAATAACTTATGCCCAATGTCATCCACGCTACACTCAGAACAAATTTCAAACAGAGGTTCCATGATTCTATTTTATAACAAGCTACAACCACCGCCAGTGTGGAAGAAGCAAGACGCTTAACATTCTTCCAAGATATTGCACCTCCAAAGAAGTGCAGATATAAACAAGGATTTCATGCTATCTCAAGATCTAGCAAAATCCTAAGTCGAATATCCAATGATCTCTAACCGACCGACTTTCGATAAGTGAGCATGTAGTCTTTCGCTCTTTTGTAAAGTACCATGACTCGCTTAGCCGCTTATCCAATGATCCTTTCCAAGATTGGCGGTTATCCCTTCAACATGCCAACAATGCTCGCAATATCTTGATTTGTACATACTGGAAAGAAGCATATCGCATTCTTATCGTTGACGATAAGAACTGCTAGATCTCCGACCTCAAAATTACTCGGGCATCGACCGAGACTAAATATGTCTCCCTTAGCCACGTGGTACCACCGGTTTGTAATCATGCATGCCAAACGCTTTTAAAAATTTCTCAATACAAATTTCTTCAGATAAAACCAAGTATACCCGAGAGCGATCCCTGTATCTCAGAGATACCTAACATTAAAGGTTATTTCACCAAGATCTTTCTTATCTCAAATTTCTTTGATAGAAATCTCTTGGTCCTTATGCAACACGTCTCTATATCATCAGGCAAGCAATATGTCATTAACATATATAAAAACCAAGTGAAATATGCTTACTCCCATCGAACTTATGGTATATGCAATCATCAACCTATATTCATCTCAAAACTACTTAAATGATGCTAACTTGATGAAACTTACCATTGACGAGAAGCTTGCTTAAGCCCACGATGGATTTCTTTAACTCAGAACCATCTTCTTTGTATCTCCCGACACAAAATCTTCACTTGCAACTAGATTGTTTCAACATGTCAACAATGAAATGTAGTCTTAACATCCATTTGATGAAGCTCAAGGTCAAAGTGCGCCACAAGTGTCATTATTGTCTTAAAAGAGTCTTTCGATGAAATCGGAGAGAAAGTCTATTTATAATTGATGCCTTCTTTTTGTGCATAAGCTTTAGCAACAAGACGAGCCAGATCTCTCTTACATCACCTTTCAATCCTCGTTTTAAATATCCATTTGCAAACCAATGGCTCACACTTCGTGCAATGGGACAAGATCACAAACGTCATTGTCCTTCATGGACTTTATCTCCTCATTCATGGCATCAATCTACTCTTGAGATTTAGAACTTTCCAGGGCTTGGCGGAAGTTGATTGGATCATCTTCCACCGCACCAATGTCAAACTTATGTTCTTGAAGAAATACAATGTAATCATTCGCACCTGGCATTTCCTTTCTCTGTGTGGATCTCCTTAATGGCGTAGGTTCCTGAGGAGGCAGAGTCATTCTTCTAGAACGGGAGGTTCGGATACTGCTTTGATTTGGATTTGCTTCGAACAATATCGTATGTGAGCCCCGATCAATGTCAATAATATCATGGAATACGTATATTCCTTTAAAAATCCCTTATCCTTTACTCCCCATCAAACTCACATCCTCAAAGTACCGAGCATTTCGCCTCAAAATTGATTTAGTAGTAGATCATAGAATTTATAACCCCCGGATCTTTAGAGTATCCAATAAAATAAAGAACTAACCGTTCGAATCCAATTTTTCATGCTACTGTAGCGCTCGTTTTGGCTGTGACATCCCCCTAATGTAAGTGCTTCTGTAGACTAGCTTCTTGCCACCCAAAGTTCATAAGTGCTTTGAAGCAGCTGCTTTAGTTGGTACTCTTTAAGGAGATACGCCGTTACTCTTCATGCTTCACCCTGTAGTGATTTCTTGCAAGTTAGAATATCAATCATATACTTAACATGTCTGAGCGTCTTGTTACTTTTCAAGAATAATTCATTCATGCTAGGGAGAATCGTATAAACAGGGACAATATCGCACTTTCTAGGAATTTAGCAAATGGTCTTGGACGTTAGAGCTCAATTCGAACTGGGCCATACTTACCATAGTATTCACCACCACTCGGGCCGATCGTACGCTTTTAATCATTTTGTTGAGTCGATTTTCAACTCAACCTTGAACGATTTGAACACTTCCGTTGATTGAGATCTTTCATGAATGAGATAAAGGTAGCCATAACGTGAAAATATTCTATAAACGTGATAAAATATTGTTGGCCATTCCATGAAACCGTAGGAAATGGCCCACAAATATCTGTATGTATCAGTTCTAAGACACCGGTAACTCTGTTTGCACCAAATCTTCTTATGTTTGTTTGTTTTCCCTTTATGCAATTTGTGCACATTTCAAAATTTGCAAAATCAAGGGAATCTAGAATCCCATCTGACACAAGCCTTTCAATTCTCATTTTGGAGATGTGACCTAATCTCTTATGCCATAATGATGAGGAATTCTCATTGGTTAATTTTCTTTTAACACCTCGAGTAGTTAATTGCAAGGTTTCATGATATGAAGCTATTGTATCAAGCATATAAAGGTTATCTACATAAGATAAAGAACCAAGATCAACTAAATTTGAATTCGAAAAACCAAATTTATTATTTTCTCTAAAAGAACAAGAATAACCAAATTTGTCCAATACGTAAATAGAAACCAAATTCACAAAGGACGACAACAAATGTCTCATTCAAATCCAAATAAGTACCCAACCTTTAATAATAACCTAAATATCCAATTGCCTCAACTTTCACCTTCTTACCATCGCCTACAAAGACGTATTTCACCATCATTCGCTTTCGCAACCTCGTGCAACCTCAGACATGGACACACCGATGTGGAGTGGCTGCAAAGAATCTATCCAATTACATGCGTTTGTACCAAGTCAAATTAACCTCGTAACAAACTAGATTAAGAAGTGTACCTTTCTTTGCACGCCTGCCATGATAGTTGGTACATTGCTTCTCTTATGTCCCGCTACTCACCAAGAACCTTTTTTCTTTATGATGTTCTTTGATATGGAACCTCTATACTTTCTTTATCCTTCTTTCTTTCTTCCTTTCATCTCTTGGAAGTACCAAATAAATGAGCACTTTCTATCTTTTCTAGCTTCAACTTTTCCTCTTCGCATACAATGTGAGATGAGCCTATTAAGAGAGACCAAGTCTCCTTCAAAATGTAGCTCACCTTAAATTGACTAAATTGTGAGAGAAGAGATATCAGAACCAAATGCACAAGCAAATCCTCAGAGATATCAAATTTATGTGCTATTAACTTTGAAGCAAGATGAGACATTTCCATAATGTACTCCCTAATGTTCCCATTACCTTTATATCTTATTGAGATGAGATTTGCCAAAAGTGTACTTCTTTTGCTTTAGACTTTTCATTTTGGCAAAATTCATTCTAATTTATTCTAGGAACTCTTTTCGGGTCGTCTTTTATCATTTCTATATTTGCGGCCCTTGAATGCTTCTCGAATGACACCTCTTTAATGAGATCATCAAACACATGCGTTGACTCTCCCACCTTTCAACATCCCTTTCATCGAGGAACTCTTAAATAGTAAGAGGAAAAAGGTGAAAAGAAACCTCTTAACGCATGGTCCGCATCCATGACACTAGAGTCAATTGGAGGTTCTCATGCCATGTCTTCAAGTTTGTGCCATTTAGCATAGGAATAGAATTAATACGACATTAATGTTAGAAGCGTAACTTAGTAGCCGAATTAGAGAACAATAAACAAGCAAAACAAACTCACATAAGACGCAAACCAAAAAAAAAAAAAATTCAATAAAGGCAAACCCCATCTCAAGATGTCGGACACTCTATTAATATTTTATTCGATAAAAAATATTAACTTCTAAGTGATATTCTTGGGTGTAGTAATCAAATATTGATAATAAGAACATATTGAATAATAAATCTTCCTTTCGGGGCTAATTTATTATTCAAATGTAAACCAAATAATTATCACGCCATTAGTCAGAGTGTACATGCACTAAGTAAATATTAATTTTCCTTTTGAGCCGATTAATATTCACATAAGTTACATGCATTATAATCTTGTTATATTTTGAAATAAAATTAATTTTCTTATAAAAGTGTCACTTTGGTGACATATTGTGTTAATTAACTTATCTCTAAAAATATATATATTTAAACACCTATATTTGAATGTGTAAATTTTCAAATACACTGTGAATTTATAACATATTTATATTTAAAATATCAACTTAACAGCATTGGCCTTGCCTTTAACGTTTTTTTTGTTTTTTATATTTTTTTTATTCGTAACTCTTCCTGCAGACAATGCTTATTTGTGTTCTCCTCTTCCGGGGAGTTACATCTTTTGAACCAATAGGTCTCTCATGTTTCAAGCGTATTTAAGACTCATTTGCTAATTGTCCTTCAGGGACATAAATCCATGCTCTAATTGTCTTTTAGGGACATAAACTGCGGCCGGAAGCATTTGCAAATGATAAAGGGGGAAAAAAAATTCACCCTAAAGAAAATTATTTTCTAACTTATTCTCACCAATTCAACATGAAATTTCTAATACCATATGTGAGAATAAAAAGGATATTAAAAAAAACCATCACACAAATAAACATTCATATGGAAACTATCAAGCAAAATACCTGATTATGGAAGCTACTGAATCCTTAACAAAATATTGAAATATTTGAATTCAATTTCACAACTTTTACGATATTCCGCATCTACACTAGTTTTATGTCTAATATTTCTCTCTCGACAATGGGAATCAAAGAATTGAAAATCATAGTGCGGTCTAAGCGACTACGACTTTATTTATAAACACCGTTGTATGTTCATGAACAATCACGTTTGTTCGTGAAGAATCGCTAAGAGTGTTTATGAACAATATCAATTGTCGAATTTCTATTTTAACCTATCATAAAATATAAATACAAGCCGGTCTCTACACATTAATGCCTACACTTTATAATATATTAATTAAGACCCTAAAACTTAAATTAATCACTTTAATTAACCTAATCTATTTGATGGCCTATAATCACATTTATTTAATATATTAGCCCATATATTTGATTTTACTCCAACATTTTTTGCAAAAATGGCCCATGCAATCAGAATTAAAGGAGTCTGATAGAGCTTTCATTGTTGTTTACCTTTTGTGTTTATACAATTTTATTTTGTGCTCTTACTTCACAAATCCTGTTTATGCTTCCAATGTTCTAAAACATGAGTGATCTTGAATGAACTTATCCAAATGAATTAAACAAAAAAAAAATGTACATATATAAAAATAAAATCACATGAAATTTTAATAAACATTAAATGAAACTGGAATACAAATGAACCATGAATATCTAAATCAAAAATTTTTTGTTACATATTTTATATTTAGTCTTTATCCTAGTTTCAGAAATCCAATTTTTTCTTAACGTCATCAAATAATCTTTAGTATCATACTTCAAAGTCTTCCAGGATGAATCATAATTATATATAATTCTTTATTATCTGACTATTAAAATGAAACGCGCATTCTTCCCTCTTCATCTAACAATTGTAATGGAATAGTCATCTAAAACATTACTTTGGCGATTACAAAGAATTCTTGAGTTCAAAACTAATAACACTGTACTGAAATTGAGGAAACATACCAGAAGATATTGAATGTAAAAGTTCAGTAAAAAGGACTTTCAATCCATCTTATTTCTTTCATTTCATTGCCAGCCGGTCACTCACGCTTCACCAAGAAGGTCACAGAAAGCTAGCCCATCCCCACTAAAATAAAACCAGCGGATTTTTTTCTTGGGAAAATCAGAGCTGGGAGTTTTTAGTTTTTACGACACCTCCATTTACGTTGAGCAGATACTTGAAAGGGTTGACCGGAAGTAGACTAGAAAAGAAACCTAATCCCAAGGTTATTACATCCTCTTAATGATCTTTACAATTTCAGTCAAATCCTGCTACACAAGGTTGGTTATTCACAAATCCATTTTTGGGAGGAATAGGATACTTGATGAGGGAAACAACACTTTATCACCTTCTTGTCTCACGTTGATAACTAGTCTATATAAAGAGATTCCCTGTGTTATATGTGCACTCAAAGTCTGACTAGTATTGGTAGCCAGGAAGAAATTTATGAATTAATAAGTATGAACAATATCCGGTTGGTACGAGGCTTTAAGGAGCCTAAAACAATTTGACACTAGATTTAGAAACAAAATAGGATTCAAACTTGCAAGACAGTTTTAACTTATACACACCAAATCTCATACCAGGGAGGCATGAAAATATTCAAGATGAAAAGAGACAGACAGAGAGAGATTAAAGCTTGCCAACAGTAGGTTGGCCATTTCCCTCTCAGTAAACACTGAGCTAAGATGTTCTTTCAAGCAGCTAGGCTTGTTTCCCAGTCATTTCCTTGATGACATTCAGCTCTGATCACCACATCTTTGATGTCCATTCGATCACCAGGTGATTCTTCAGAACATGCTACTCCAATTCTGGCAATTGAAACCAGGCAATCATGCATTATACCTTCCATTTCATATTGATTTCCATTGTTGATTGCTTCACCTGAATCCCCTGACCAAGTTTGAATCTGCAATCCTACTCACATGTTTTGCAAACCATCTTAGAGAAAACTGTGAAGGCTCAAACCATCTGAAAACATAAGGTTTGTTTGTCTCTTTCTGTTAACATCTCCAGCAAAAGGATGCCGTAGTTGTATATACATCTCCCTGTGGTCCACATTTTGAGCCACTCCTGTCCGTATTCTGTCATGCATATATATTTATCTTTTTTACTTAAAAAATCCATTTACGAATTAAAGTAAGAAGGATAATAGGAGGCCAAGTATAGCTAGCTATGCTATCCTACTAATTTCAAATAATTTCACAAATTATTTTTACGAATGAGAAAAACAAACGAGGAGAAGTACCTGGAGCCACATAACCGATGGATCCCATCAGCAGGGATGAACCGTTTTGATCACTACTTAAAATCTCGGTGGCTTCAGAAATGAGCTTGGCCAACCCAAAGTCCCCAACATCAGCAACCATGTCTTCATCAAGAAGAACATTGCTTGTGTTTAGATCTCCATGAACAATCGAAAGTCCCGCATTGATGATGAAGGTAATCCAGAGCATTAGCCACATCAATTGCAATATCTAATCTTTCTGAAGCTTAATTTTCTCTGATGCATGTGGTGGCCAGTTATCTAGACACCATTGGACATGTACTCAAACGCTAGAGCCTTAAATTCATTGCCTTTTTGTGGTCTATACTTGAACAAGATGTTATAATGCTGAGAGATGCCTCGATGCTGAATTTTCCGGAGGACCTTGCACTCAGCCATGAAACTCTTGGCAGCTCCATCATGTTGAAGGTTCAAAATTCTTCACTCGTAAATTGGTCTTTCATCTTGACCAAGAATTCCTTTAGCTACGGAACCAAAATTTCCCATGCCAATCAAGTTGGAGGAAGAGAATCCAGCATCTGCATTGCAAAGCTCTTGGTAGGAAACCCTCAAGTACCCATATCCCAAAGAAGCTCTTGAAGAAGACCTCCTTAACGTCTTTTTTCTCCCATAGAGGAGTATTGAAGCAACTAGAAAGCCAGTGGCAAACACTAGCAATGCTTATGGCTATGATAATTTTGATTAAAGATGCTCCCTCTTTCTATTCTTTTCCTGAGGATTATCTATCAGAGCACGGTTGCAGGTGCAATTGAGGGATTCCTCCACAAAGCTTCTTGTTCCCCGTGATTGAAATTCCACTCACATTTTTAAAAACTCCTCCACTTGGAATTTCACCTTCAAGGTAGTTAAAAGACAGATTCAAACTCAGCAACGCGGAAAGATTTTCTAGTTCTTTGGGAATCGTTCCAGAGAGGTCGTTGCATGAAAGATCCAGGAACTGAATTCCTCTTAAAGAGCTAAAGGACAGGGGGACGTTTCCCTGGAAAGAGTTTCTTGACATATCGAGGTACTCTAATACTGAACAACTGCCAAGTTCCCAGGGGATTTCGCCTGAGAAGTTGTTATCAGAAACAAGCAACTCATTTATAGGTTCTTAGTTGACCAATGTCTGCTGGAATAGAACGAGTGAACAGTTTCACTCCACATAGAGGTCAACTGGATTGAAATGACCAATGACATCTTCAGGTACACTACCACTCAAATTATTGTCACTGAGGACCAGGATTTCCAGATTGTGGCAGTTCCTAAGAGACGTATGAATGTTCCCTTCCAAATTGTTGTAGCTCATGTCGAGGTAGTACAATAGACTTGCTGCCAAGGAGTGACGGAGAAGGCCTTGATAGCCAATTCGAACTTAACCACAATGCTCTTAAACTCTGAAGCTTATGAAGTGAAGGGGAATTACACCAGTGAGATAATTCTCACCTGCACTGAACACAGTTGCTGGATGAGGTTACCAATTTCTTTGGGATGCTTCCAAATATTTTGTTGCCTCCAACGTAGAGCTCCTGTATTTGGGTTGAAAGATTGACAATGGAGTTTGGCAGCATACCCCCAAAGTTATTTTGGTACAAACTGAGAGTCCTTAAACTGCTAACATTGGTAAGAGAATTTAGAAAATTCAAATCCCCAGACATGCCCCTTCCTAAATTATTTATTTCAAGGCTCAACCATTATGCCAAGTTCCCAGTTAGATAATTATTCCTTTAGATCCAAAATTTCGAGTCTTGAAATATTGGATAGTGTTTCTGGAATGATTCCAGTAAACTGATTCACTGCTATGCCTAAGATGCGGAGTTGAGGAAAACTGAACCTCCTCATGTTAGCCAGAAAATTTCAAGACAGAATGTTTTGGGTTACATAAAATTCAGTGAGAGATGACAAATTATAGAGGGAGGGAGGAACCAAACACAGACAGGTTATTTGCAGTTAAATATAAAAGTGTCAAGCTCTTCAAGCGACCTAAATCATGTGGAATACTCCTGTTAGACCGTTGGCACCCAGCTTCAGTAATAGGAGTTTCGACATTTGCCCAACCTCGAAGGGAATCTGCCCAGTCAGATTGTTCTTCGTCAAGTCCATGGTTTGAGGTTTGGATACAGTTTGTGAGTTCAAATGAATCTTGATGGATAAACATAAACAATGCACAAACTTCAGATTTTATCCCCTCTTGTGAGAACTCTATTAGGAAACAATTTAATGTAAAGAATAACAATTCACCCAAAGAACAAATATATTGACACCAACAATTTTAATGCGAAAACCTTCCCAAATGTGAAGTAAAAACCACTTAGACCCTTAGGGGCCACTTAAACACCTCCACTAATATAATTAATGGGTTACACAATTCTCTCTGTGATAAAACTAGAGGCATATACCAACTCATATCTCAAGAGTTTTATCTCGGGCAAATGCAAATCAACTTGCATAAAAACAATAGAGAAATCTCACAAAATGTAGTCACTGTTTCTGACATAAAACATCACCGTTCGAACTCCAACTCCAATCTGCACCGTTCAAAATGAAGATCAATGAGCTAAGAACGTGCTCACCAAATATCAGCTCGATCAGACCACTCGATGACGGATCGACCGATGATGGAAATCGTCCGGTGAAAACTCCACGCCACGCAGGCACCGATCTCGACTGCAAATATGACCTTCCGAACTCCAAATCAGATCTTCACCGGGTTCAGGAATGAAGATCAACAAGTCACCAAATCCTCCAGATTTCAGGTCAACCACGTATGAACAGTATCTACCGCTTGATCAAATTTCAAGGCGTGAAGATAAAAAGAAAAACTCGGTGGTTTTTCTTCTCTAACTTCAAAATGGATCTCTCTCTTTCTCTCTTTCCTTTCTTACTGGAGACAACAAAGATCGCTACAAGAGTGAAGACTACTTGATACGGCCATTAAAAATCCTCAAGAGAACAAGGTTAATCTAATCCCTCTTCTCTTTCATACTTTAAGGCTTAAGAGTTCTTAGAATCGGCTTCGCTTCCTCCACATGAAGGAAATAACCAACCCAACAAATCTCCCCTTCCGACTATGTGAGGGACTCACTATCCCAAAGAATGGAACAACAAATTCAAGCTTCTCCCTTGGTAGTGTCTTTTGTCACATATCCGAGCCTATCATATCCTGTATGTATCTTCTCAATTTCAAACAAGTTGTCATCGAGAAGATCTCTCATCCAACGACAATTCACATCAATGTGTTTGATCCCGCATGAAAGGTAGAATTTTACTCGAGGTGAATAGCACTTCGTTTATCACAATATACCACATAGTGTCGCTTAAACCCGAGCTCCCGGCATGAAACGCTTCCATCCACAACAACTCCCTTACATGCTTCGCCGCACATACTCCGCCTCGCAGAGAGTGCAACACATTTCGTGAGGCCTTGATTTCCCAAGACACAACACCTCCCGAGAATGTCATCAAATAGCCCGGCAGACTCTCTAATATCCACATCCCCTACCATGTCCGAATCAAAGCAGTAACCACTGGTACCGGGTTTCACTTCCAGTGAGTTTCAACTTGGAAGTGCCCCGCAAATATCTCATAATCCACTGGATCAGCTTCCCACGTTGTCTTCCGATTCGATAGAAAACTGGCTTAACAACACCAACTGCATAAAATTATGCTCGTCTAAGACATACCATGGCATACATCAAACTTCCTACCGGGCCGGCAGATACCTAACTCTTCTCATGTCTTCCTTCTCCTTATCCGTTGAAGGGCTATGTCTCACGCTAGCCAAAGTGACTAGCTGAGGAGAACTGACCACTTTTTAGCCTTTGCTCATGTTAAACCTCGCAAGCACCTTTTCAATATATTGCTCCTATGACATATATAGCTTCTTGGATGCTCTATCCCGCTCAATTCTAATGCCAAGAATTCTCTTTTACTAGCCCTTAAATCCTTCATGGCAAAAGAATTTGCTTAACTCCGTTTCTTCAAGCTATCAATTCTTGGAAACATTTCTACCAACAATCAAGATATCATCAACATAGAGCAACAATATAATAAAATCATCATCGAGAATTTCGCACAAATACACAATGGCCGAAGTAGTTTTTGCAGCCTCATTCCCCCATAACTCGACTCCTCAAACTTTATACCACTCCATTTCTGCGGCCCGTCTGCCATAAAGACTTTCTTCAGCCATACACATAATCCTTCTTTCCTTTTACTCGCGAAACTCTCCGGTTGTTCCATAGCAAATTTCTCATTTAAATCACCATGGAGAAAAGCAGTCTTAACATCCATCTGCTGAATCTCCAAATCAAGACTAGCTGCTAAGCCCAAAACTACACGAATAGATGACATCTTAACAATAAGAGAAAATATCTCATCAAAATCAATACCTTTCTTTTGACTGAACCCTTGACAACCGGGCCTAGCTTTGTAACTATGGGTCAGTGAAGTGTGTCTCTTCTTGCTTCACTAGAACCCACCCGTTTCTTCAAAGCTCTTTCCCTTGGCAACTCGACAAGCCTAAAATGAATGGTTCTCATGCGTTGACTCCCCCATCTCATCTTGCATAGCATCAACCCACTTCATCTTATTTTCATCTTTCATGGCTTCCTCATAACTCTCTTCTTGTGGCTCTCCCGCCAGTTAGTAATACATAGCTTCATCACCGTAATACCGTGTGTGGCTGCCGACCTCCGGGGTGTATCTCCCAAGTGGAATATCCGATGGAGCTCGCCGCCGTGACCGCTTCATGAACATCATCATCCACCTCAACCTGCGGTGGGAGTTTCAACATCACCTATGTCATGTCGGGTCATCATGTGCTTCCATCTTCAACTCAGAGAAAGATTTGTCAAAGGGAGCGATCCAAGTCAATCAAACTATCACTATGTCGAGACTCACAGATCGACTTCAATATCCCTCAGATAATATAATCTCCCCATAAACAACATCCTGGCTCTTACAAGTTTTTCCTCGCACCTGATCATGAAAAACCCAACCAAGCCCATCCCAGACCACAGCCAATAAATACACAAGGTCTTGTCTTAGCATCAAGCTTAATTTCATCTTTGGGAATGAGGCACAAAAGCCTTGCATCCAAAGACACGCAAGTAATCATAAGAGATTTCATTATCTCGACCAAATTTATCCTAACATCAAATTCCAAAGGAACACATGGTGTAAGATTGAGAACATGTACAACAGATTCAAAGTCTCACCCCAAAAAGATCTTGGCAACCTGTGGATCGCGAAAGTAAACATCTTACCCTTTTCAACTAGTGTCCTATTCATTCTCTCACCCAACCCATTCAACCGAGGAGTCTTAGTGGAGGTGTCTTTGATGTCGAATACCATGTTGTCTACAATACTCACCAAAGGACCGTAATATTCACCCCCATTATCGTCCTGGACATTTCAACTTTTCTGCACCGCATTTGCCTTCAACAAGAGCATGAAATTGCTTAAACATCGTCAAGACTTATCTTTTGTTTTCAAAGTATAAACCCAAATCTTCTTGAATGATCATCTATAAAAAAGTCACAAAATATAGAGATCCACCAAGTGTTTTTGTTTTCTCATAGGACCACACACACGTATCACACTAAATCAAGCATACCTGGCTTCCTTGTATGGCGAAGTGTTTTGAATGCAACTCTGGTCTGCTTTCCTGCTAAGCAATGAGCACACTTCTTCAAAGATCCCTTCTTCATGCCTTAAAAGAAGATTCTTCTAGCCAAAATCACAAGCCCCTTCTCACTCATGTGACCAAGCCTATTATGCCAAAAGCTCAATCGTACTATCATCATCCACCGCATTGATACCGGAACTAATACCCTTGCCTCGCATCAAATACAAGAGGAACTCTTCTTTCCTTCTTGTTATCACCATAGAACCTCTAGTGAGCTTCCACTCGACTATCACGGAAGGTGCTGCGTAACCCTTCATCATCAAGCTTTCCGTGGAGATTAATTCATGCGAATATCCCGAATGCTTTACATTTTTTCAAAGTCAACATAGTACTCACATTAGTTCCAAACGTACATCTCCCATACCAATGCTTTAACTGAGCTTATCATTACCCATCCTAACACTTCCAAAGTCACCGGATGTAGGATGTAAAGAAATCCTTCCGAGGTGTAGCATGGATGGAGGCACCACTATCAATCACCCAACTGGTTTCCTGGCAAGCAAAATTAACAACATCACTATCATAAACAATAAGGAAATCTGAAGTGGTAGTGGCAACTTGGTCATCTTCACCACCATTGTCATTCTTCTTTTCCTTCACTTTCCCTTGTTTCATATCTTTCTTCAATTGGCTGATAATACTTTATATGCCCTTTCAAATTGACAAGAGTGACACCTCAACATTATAAACTTGTTATTCTTGCTTTGTCATTCGTTTCTTCGACTCCTACTCCTCTTACTTCCCTCTCTCAATAACTGGAAGATTATCCGACTCGTGAAGAAGAACCATGTGACTTTCTTTCTCATTTCTTCATTCGTAATACAAACTCTTAACCAAATCCATATTCATAGTACCATCTCGGGGCTGGAGTTGGGCTGTTAGTTCTAAACGCCTCCCCACGAGTCCCAAGAATGTGCCCAAGAATCCACAACCCTTGCACCTCTTCCTAAACTTGATGTTCATTCCACCAATTGATTAATAATACCTGAATGCGTAGTCTCAAGTGATCTGTCATGAGTTCCATCTTTGATACTTCAAACTCATCATCTTCTTAATCATAAACAATTTATTATTTCCGCCTTTCGAAAGTGTATAATTGTTCCTCGAGCTTGTTCCATAAACTTCTCGCATGTTTTTCACTAACATGATTGAGAACATTATCATCTACCCACTGGTTCGATATAACTACAAACCTGTCGATGCAAAGTAAATTCCATTCTCGTGACGGCTTTTTATTTCTTTCCTGGCTAAGCAAACACAAAATATCAATCCTTCACATACAATAAGTCTTCCATTTTTCCTTTCCAAACATGTAATGGAACCATTCAAAGTGATCATTCTACTTGTATCATTTCCATTGTTCTGCACACAAGGCACAACTTATCTTTGAACCCTCACCATACCACTTTGACGGGATAAACACAAACAATGCACAACCAGATTTAATATCCCCTCTTGTGAGAACCTAATAGGAAAACAATTTAATAGAGCAATAACAATTCACCCAAAAGAACAAATATATGGACACCAACACCGAGTGTGGAAAACCTTCCCAAATGTGAGAAGTAAAACCACTTTAATCCCAGCTGCCACTTAAACACTTCCACTAATATAATTAACGGGTTACACAATTCTCTCTGTAGATAAAACCAGAGAGATATACCAATCATATTCCCGCACTTAATCTTGGCAAACGCAACCAACCCAGTAAAACACTAGAGAGTCTCACAAAACAGAGTCACTGTTCTCACATAAACACCACTGTTCAGAACCCAATTCCAATCTTGCACTGTCAAAATGAAGATCAATGAGTGCTCACCAAAAATCCCAGGTCTTCGACCAGACCACTGATGAATCGACCAGACTGATGATGAAAACTGTCCGTGAAACCCACAGCATGTAGGCACCGAAAGATCCCAACAATTGCAAATATGACCTTCCGAAACTCCAAATCAGATCTCCAATTGCTCCGAATGCAGCATCAACAAGTCACCAACCTCTCCTCCGCATTTCAGAAGACGGAACCAGCGTATGAATCGGTATCGGCTGTTTGATCAAATTTGGGCAGTGAAGTGATAAAGAAAAAACTTTTCTTCTCTAACTCAAAATGGATCTCTCTTCTCTCTTCCTTTCTTACTCAGACAACAAAGATCAAGAAGAAGAGGAAGACTACTTGAGCAATGGGCTATAAAAAAAAAATCCTCGCAGAACGGGGCAACACCTAATCCTCTTCTTTTCATACTTTAGCGCTTAAGAGGCCTTAACGGGCCAGCTTTCCTCCACATGAAGGAAATAACCCAACCCAACAAATTCACCTTGAAGGGAATCTAGCCGAGATTGAGATGCTGCAATCGTCCAAAGACCAAACAGTAGAGGGACAGAATCCCCAAAATTATTGTTGGACAACAACAACTCTCTAAGGAATGTTAAGTTCCCCAATCCCAAAAGGAGGCAAGGAACCACCTAAACTCCTCGATCCTCCAACTTTAAACACTGTAGACCCTCTCCTCATATGTTTCCGACCGCATGCCATGTAACTCTTCCCACTCAGAAATGCAGGAGAGTCGTTCCAGGAACTCAGAGCTCCTCCATTTGGAACATCAACTAGATGATTCTGATGACCAGCAAAGCATGTTTGCCGTCGAGCTTCGAAGGTGGGCGTGCTGCAACAGATAGATTCCAACTTGAATGAACTAATAGAAATGACAAGGCTAACAACAAGAAACCACCATTGTAATCTGAAGCTAAAGACTGTCATCTCCATTATCTGAGTGGGTTTGCTCATCAGGATACGTACTTTTTCTTTTTCTATTTAAGACTAGCCCTCTGAGCACAAAAAAACTACGTGACTAAGATGTTCTTGATCGAGTGGATGGACGTGAAGGCAAAGCGTTGATTCAGTGCAATAAAGATGAAGCAGATATTCTCCTCTATGACCGACTCTAGTAAGATACTTGTCGGTTGATGGTACGCCTGCGCATCAAATCAATAAAAAAATTATTATTACTATTTTAGGAGTATTATTTTTTTACTATTTGAAGATATGTTATTTTATTTCTTATCATATCGATATCATGTATAAAGTGATAAAACAAATGTTTTGGTAGCTTTGTTTTAGTTAATTTTTGTATCACTTTTATTAATTTATCAATAAATTCAAAGTTTTTCATTTACATTATTCTCTTGATTGAGAATTGGTCTTTCGATAGAAACGTTCTATTTTTGTTGATCAATTGTGTGTTAATTAATCGTGCTACATGTCATGTCAAATGGTATCAGAGCGGGTTTCTCCTAATTGATGACTAATATTGATGCTAATGATGGCAACCAATTCTAAGACTGATTGGGGATTGGCGATTGTTTGAAGATCAATTCAACTAGCATCAACAATTAATCCAAAATTTAATCCTTCTCCTGCTTGGAAACAAGGCTATAGGAATGATTTATTATGTAACAAGACTAAGAATCGCCCAGCTATATCCATTTTTAAAAATATTTTAAATTTTAATAAATATTAATTATATATTTATGGCTATGATTCGATCATCGATTCAATCATTAAATCATGAATTCGAAACTTTTTCAATTCAATCGCTTGTAATATGATTTTAAAATAATGGAAAAATTAGAGCTAGGAGTTTTACCAATTTCCATTTGCATATTGAGCGTAAAACTTGAGTGGGTTGACTAAGTATGCTAAAATGCACCCATATCATTAATTGGGAAATTGGAGATTGGCCGACGACTTGTACAAAGTGGCATTTGTATTAATGTAACGCTGACACTCATCAATTTGGAAAATGAAGTCGGGTGTTGACATACAAGACTCGTCCCTTTATCCAATCTGCCGTCAAGTTCATTCTCCGAGTACAGGACTTTTAGGCTTAAATCTATTATTCAATAGGCGCCGTTGTTTGTGATCGTCTTCTACCGATCCACATTATGAAACGGCCCAAGCTAATTTGTCGTATTAAAACCATGCGAGAACTAATCAAACGGAAGAGTCTTAAATCCCATTTGGGATCCTGAGTCCCCCAGTCGGCCATTCTACCACATTTGGAAAGTTCGTTATGGATAAATATATTGAGGCGAAAATTACACAAAAGGTATTTATCTACAGATTTCCTAATTTCCAAATCTCTTATTTCTTGGAAGATTAATTCTTGATAAGGAAAGAATTAGTCTTTGATAAGGAAAGGGAGATTTTATCACAAAAATCATGAGATTATCTTTCCTTAAACTCATGATATGAAATTAATATAAAAGGAAAGACTCCTTTGAGGGAAAGGTTAGCAATTCCAATCGCGTCTTATTCCTCTAACGACCTCTCGCAAAATGGACGAGGGATGATGGGGTTTATGTAAGGAAAGGGGCTAGAGCCTAACTCCCGCAAGTTCTTCACTGACAAGAGGAGCTCGTTGCACTCCCTCTTAGTGATCTCGAGCAATTGACTGATGTCAGAAACTCTGGCTCACATGTGCCAGATCTCAAATGATGCTCAATGCATGCATTAACTCTCCTAGTCCCTTCAATTTCCTCCACTGAGGTTTGTGTTAATCGTATTCTCCCGATTAAAGAAGCACAACCTTCATCCTGGGGAAAAGGGGGCATCAGAGTACCGTGGCCTTTAGGCCTAGGACCCACCAATTAATGTGCCCAAAGATTACAAAGTACTCTCGCATCATGAGCAGGTCTAAAAGCCGGTCTGCCGTATTGAAACCATAGCGGAATCCAACCAAACGGAGAGTCTTAAACTCGTCCTGATCTGAGTCCCCAGCGCCGGCCATTCTACCACATTTGGAAAGTTCATTATGGATAAATACATTGAGGCGAAATTACGAAACTGCATTTTATCCACTGATTTTCAGTTTCAAATCCTTATACTTAAGATTATCTTGATATGAAGACATTCTCGATAAGGCAAGAGAGAGTTTATCGCCAGACCACGCGAGATTTAGTCTTTCCTTAAATCGCTGAGAAATTCGAATATAAAAGTAAGACTCCTAAGAGGAGAGGAATCGACCTTAACCGAAGGCTTTTTATTCTCTTCTCCCTCTCGCATTTTTTTGCTGGATTTAATCATCTGGAGAGGAGGTCAACAGTCGTTTGATGCTCAAGGAATCGACTCATCAAAGCCCCTACAACTCGACGTCTGTGTGGAGCCATCATCAAAGCCCTCGACATTCCCCACTTGGTTTTGAATGTATAAAACCCCCGTAATCAAGTCACAATGAAATGTTCTAATGCAACATCACACATTTTAAAATAGCAAAATAGGGAATTTTAATACTTCAACACAACATAACATTCACCACAGGTGATATATGTGCCAAAGAAAGCTTTAGCCATAAATAATTTGAATTTAGTAACCTAGTTATAAAAATATATGAGGTTATGATTGTCAAAGCATTGACTGCTCGACTCCGAGGCACGGGCCTGCGGCATGTAAACCTGCAAAAAGGAGGTCCGACTTGGTGGTGTGCATCATCCGATGATGCCGCAAGAAAAGGGCTAGAATAGAGCAAGAAAGCTAGCACGCTTGAGTTGCATACCTTCCTATGGGAAGTCTTCACTTTATACTAAATTTCTCTGATTACGGGAAAGATAATCTCGTAATTTTGGTGAGTTGATCTTTCTTTCCTTATCAAGACTAATTCTCCTTTATTATGATTTATGTTTTCAAAACGATCGATCTGGATATCGGGAGATCCGTGATAAATATATTTTTTGGTATTATCCACAACGAACTTCTCATATGTAAGAGGATGGTAGGTCGGGGACTCGGATCCTAAATGGGGTTTAAAACTCCCATCCGTTAGTTCCTCGTGATATTGCGCGAATACTTCCAAGAAGCCTGGCCGGCCGCTACATGATGTGGGCTGCAGGGGTTCGCTAGCGTCACACGAGTCACTGAAAGTATCGAGTCTAGGGCCCAAGGGCCATGATACTCACAATGGCCCCTTTTTTGACCTGAGGCTTACGCCTTTTAGTCATGGAAA